>LR749607.1:1920469-1993875 GCA_902729485.2 Mus minutoides | reverse complement strand
CAAGGAACATCCCTCCATGGCTTCTGCATCAGCTCCTGCCTTCTGATCTGCCTAAGTTCCAGTCCTGACTTCCTTGGTGATGAACAGCAGTATGGAAGTGTAAGCCAAATAAACCCTTTCCTCCCCATCTTGCTTCTTGGTCATGATGTTTGTGCAGGAATAGAAACCCTGACTAAGACACTGTGGAACTTTAAAAATTTACAATATTTTCTATTGTGATAGTTCTACTATTGTGAGGTCTTGAGGATGAATAAGAAAGGAAAGGTTGCCAGGCAGCAGTGTCCAGTCTGGTCTACAGAGTGAGTTTCAGGACAGCCAGGGCTACACAGAGAAATCTTGCTCTCTATGACCCCTTTAATCCTGGGGCTTCAACTGCTACTGCAGTCCACCAATGGACTCCCCTGGCCTCTCACAGTGCCAAGCCTTAGCTGCTCTTTATGACCCCTTCAGGCCTTTAAAACCACCACCACCTGAGTGACTCTTAGACTTAAAAACCTTACAAAACAAACAAACAAAAAGGGTCAGTTGTGTTGGTTACTTTTATGTCAACTTGACATTAGCTTGGAGAGGAAGGAGCCTCAATTAAGAAAATGCCTCAAAAGCTGGGCAGTGGTGGCACGTGACTCTTAGTTCTAGCACTTGGGAGGTGGAGCCAAGAGAATCTCTGAGTCTATAGAGCTACTTCCAGGACAGACAGGGATACATAGAGAAACCCTGTCCTAGAGAGGTTGGAAGGAAGGGGGGGGGGAGGAAGAAGAGAAAAATGCTTCAATAAGATGGGGCTTTAGGCAAACGTACAGAACATTTTCTTAATTAGTAATTGATGGGGGAGGACCTCGCTTGGGCTAGGTGGTCCTGGGTTCTATACGAAAGCAGGCTAAGCCAGCCATGAAGAGCAAGACAGTAAGCAGAACTCCTTCATGGCCTCTGTATCAGCTCCTAGGCACTGTCTCAGCCACTATTAATTTTTTCAAGATAAGCCTTGTTATATACTACAGGCTTCCCTTGAACTCAAGATCTTTCTGCTTTAGCCTCCTAAATGCTGGGATTACAGGTTCATACCACCACATCTGGATCTATTTAAAATTTAGTCATGTACTTGGCTTTATAACATACATTCTTACACATTACTAGAAAAAGCATAAATAGGAAGGCCATTTCCTTCCTAAATTATACTTGGGAAAAAAATTAAGCAATTCAGAAATATTTGGCAATGGGCTGGAGAGATGGCTCAGCAATTAAGAGCACTGACTGCTCTTCCAGAGGTTCTAAGTTCAATTCCCAGCAACCACATGGTAGCTCACAACCATCTGTAATGCCCTCTTGTGGTGTGTCAGAAAACAGCTACAGTGTACTCACATAAAATAAATAATTCTTAAATCAAAAATCTCTCTCTCTCTCTCTCTATATATATATATACACACACACACACACACACACATATATATACATATATGTCTCTCTCTATACACACACACACACACACACACACACACACACACATATATATATATATCAAGATGTGAGCCCTCAACTGCTCCAGCTAGCATGCCTTTGAAAATGTAATTGCAGGGGGCTGGTGAGATGGCTCAGCGGGTAAGAGCACCCGACTGCTCTTCTGAAGGTGATAAGTTCAAATCCCAGCAACCACATGGTGGCTCACAGCCATCCGTAACAAGATCTGGCTCCCTCTTCTGGAGTGTCTGAGGACAGCTACAGTGTACTTACATATAATAAATAAAATAAATCTTAAAAAAAATTGGCATTCTTAAAAAAAAAAAAAAAGAAAATGTAATTGCAATTAAATGCTTCCTTTTATAAGTTGCCTCGTTATGGTTATGGTGTTTTATCACAGCAACAAAGAAAATTGGGCCACTTCCCAACTAGATAGCAAAATATTCACTACAGCTGAGGATGTAGTTGAGTTGTAGATGTGCCAGGCCCTGTGTTGGAGTCTCAACATTGAAAAATTCATCACAACAATATAGTATGTAGTAAGAACATCTTAAAACAGTTGTTTAAATGTACATATAAAAAGTGGTTGTCAAAGGCACTTAAAGTCAATTAATAACAATGGATAAACTACTAAAGTAGGCATGGTGGTGAGTGCCTATAATCCCAGCATTTGGGAAGCTGAGGCAGAAGGGTAGTGAATTTAAACCTAGAATTGGCCGCACAGCAAAAAAAGACAAAAGAGAAAGAAGGTAAGCAGCTGGGGGTGGGCAGGAGACTCAGTGAGGGCAGTGGGAGAAGGTAATGAATGAGAAGCAAGTGTAGTGGAATATATGAAGCTACCAGATGAAACTCACTATGTTGTATGCTAATCTAACACAAAATGGTGGCACATACCTTCAGTCTCAGCACTCAGGGAGCAGAGGCAGGCAGCCAGGCTGGTCTACAGCGATTGTTTTAGCACAGTCAGGGTTACACAGAGAAACCTTGTCTCAAAACAAACAAACAAACAAACAAGCAAGCAAAAAATGTGTTTATGTACATAAGTAATATCAAAAGATTAAAAACCACATTGGGAAAATGCACCAAATATAACAAAGCTTATATAAGGCTTTGAGTATCTTTCAAAGGCATGCAAGCTCACATCTTAATCCACAAGTATGAGGCAGAGAGAAAGAGCACTAAGGATATCCTTCTCTACCCAAATCTACTGGATTTTGGACAACCAGAAGTTGGAAGGCAAGAACATGAGGGATAAAATTTACTGGATCAATATAATTTGGGAAGGAAGGGAGCTTCAGTGTATTCAGTAAGAGACTCCACAAAACATTTATTCAAGTATATCTATCATCTCAGTCCAAGGAAACAAAAGCTCAGGACAGCCAGCTATACCTATAAACAAAAACTCCACTAAACACACACACACACACATGTACGCAACCACAGACATGGAAGGAATTATAGTCACAGAAAGGATTTATAGTCAACCAATATTAATAATGTCACTAGCAAACAGATAGTAAACAATATTCATTATAACCTATTCTTTTTTTTTTTTTTTTTTTTTGGTTTTTCAAGACAGGGTTTCTCTGTATAGCCCTGGCTGTCCTGGAACTCATTTTGTAGACCAGGCTGGCCTCGAACTCAGAAATCCTCCTGCCTCTGCCTCCCGAGTGCTGGGATTAAAGGCGTGCGCCACCACGCCTGGCTATGACCTATTCTTTTTAAAAAATGACCATCAATAATTTGTGTTAGGAAAAGGTTAAGGGAGAATGCACATTTATGAAACAATCTAGGTACTTAATTATTCTGACTCTTGGAATCTACCCTACAGAAACACTTGTACACATACAGAGGCATATTCTAAAATCTTATTATTGTCCATAATGCCAAAAAATTTGAAATAACAAGAATCAGTAGAGGAGTGGTTCATGTTGAGTTAGTTTTTTTGTCAGCTTGACACAACCTAGAGCCATCGAGGAAGAAGAAACCTCAATTGAGAAAATGCTTCTATAAAACTGGGTCTATGGAGCTTTTTTTCCCCAACTAACGACTGATGTGGGAGGGTCCAGTCCACTGTGGATGAAGCCACACCTAAGCTGGCAGGCCTGAGCTGTATATATAAGAAAGTAGGCTGAGCAAGCTGTGGGAAGCAAGCCAGCAAGCAGCACTCCTCAGAAGTCTCTGCTTCAGTTCTTGCTTCCAGGTCCCTTCCTTGAATTCCTTCTCTGACCTCCCTCAATGATGGACTGTGATGGATGGAAGTGTAAGTCAGACAGACCCTTCCCTCACTAGCTGCTTTTGCTCATGGTGCTTTATCAACACAACAGAAACCTAACAATGAAAATGGTTAAAGAACCCATACAAACCTGTATTATGGATTATCACACAAATACTAAAAAAGAATGAGGTATATAATATATATAGTTACAGATTGACTGTTGCTCATTTGCATAGCTGGGAGCTTGTTCCAATGTGTCGAATCAAAATTTAAAAAGTCATATAAAATGAAAAAAAAACCCCTAAATTATAAAATATCTGTAGATGACTGACTGCCACAAAAGAAAGGACTGGGAACTGATGATGCAGCTCAGCTGTTAGAATCTAGCATGTGCATAAAGCCCGGCATTTAATCCCCAGAAACAATGAGCATGGAGGCACAGGCATGAATCCAGTGATGGTAAGTGGAGGCAGAAAAATCAGAAGTTTAGTCATATTTGGGAACACAGTAAATTTGTGGCCACCCTTGGCTATCTGAGACCCTGTCTCAAAAATAAATAAGACCTGAAATACATCAAATTGTTAGTTCTGTGATAGACTGACAGGGCTTTGGGAAGAGTAGTATTTAGAATGATCCTTTCATTTTTATAGTTCAGGACTGTTTTCCTAGGTGTTATGCAATTCTTTAACAATTAGAAAAACAGCTGAGGGTAGTGGCGCACACCTTTAATCCTAACCATCTGGAAGGCAGAAGCAGTGGATCTCTGTGAGTTCCAGGACAGCCAAGGCTACTATAAGAGAAGCCCTGTCTTGAAAAGTGGGAAAAATAGAAAAGGTAGTTATTTTCAAGTAGAACATTACAAATGCTCACTTTCTGATAATGTAATGCACTGAATACTACTGTGATGGTTTGTATATTCTTGGACCAGGGAGTGGCACCATTTGGAGGTGTGGCCTTGTTGGAATAGGTGTGACCTGGTTGGAGTAGGTGTGTCACTGTGGGTGTGGGCATAAAATCCTCACCCTAGTTCCCTGGAAGTCAGTCTTCCACTAGCAGCCTTTGAATGAAGATGTAGAACTCTCAGCTCTGCCTGCGCCATGCCTGCCTGTATGTTGCCATGCTCCCACCTTGATGGTAATGGACTGAACCTCTGAATCTGTAAGCCAGTCCCAATTAAATGTTGTTTTTTATAAGACTTGCCTTGGTCATGGTGTCTGTTCACAGCAGTGAAACCCTAACTAATACAACTACCTTCCAGAACACCATAGCTTAGCCACAACCACAGACTGGCTGTGGCTCATTTGCTGGAGCTTTGACCCAGTACAATTGTTGTCCAACATGCCAAAATCTAAATTCAAATTTTCAAATCCAGTTTCAACTGATTGCATAATGCTTTTTCACTGCTGTGAACTCAAAAAACTAATTGAGATGAAGCAGGCTCACTGGGGAACTGTCTGATGGAGACATGTCAAAATGATACAGAAGTTAGGCACAAGTGGTTTCTATACTGTGAAAAAAAAAATTAACATCAGAAACTTTTTTGAGACAGGGTCTCACTATGTAATGCTTGCTGCCTATCCTGGAACTCATTCTGTACCAGGCTGGCCTCAAACTCAGAGACCTACCTGCCTCTGTCTACTGAGTGTACTACCACCTGCTGCTTTGACCCCCAGAAACTCTTAATAATGAACGAGTTGTGATTGTTTGGATAAGAATGGTATTCATAGGCTCATATAGTAAGGTGTTTTTAAAAATTATTTCATTAGTTTTCAGGTTTTGTTTTCTGTTTTTTAAGAAAATTAGGCAGTAAAATGTAGGTGCAAGGCAGAATTGGGTAATTATCACTTTGCAGCCCTAATTTGCATCAGGTAACAAATGGATGATAAAAATGAAAGAGAGATGGGTGAAAACTGATAATTACAAGGTCTTAAGGTATTCCCTCTTCTCCCACAACCCCTTAAGTTTCAAAGAAAAATGATACATCTGCAATGGAAAAGTGTGGTGACATCACTCTATTCAAGTGACTTAAAGTACTTAGAGGAGTGGGACTAGCTGCTATCACATGTCATACATATAAAGGCTACACATCCTTTGGTTTTTCTTGAGAATGTTTTAAACAAAATAATAACAAGGAAGAATCATCTGAGTCTGGATATAGTGAGACTATGAGAAGTGAGACATGGTCTTTTAAATATGACAGGAAAAGGCAAATGACTATTTTAGAAAACTTATCATTAATGAATGAACCCTAAGTCCTACACTAAAAAGTATAAAAGATAAAAAAAAAAACACTTTGGGATAGCTTGAAGAAATACGAATATAACTGGATTAAATAGTATGATAGTAATTAAAAATTTCTTGGGTATGATAAAGATATTGTGGTATCTTCTCCATAGATATTAGTTGCTATATTTGTCATTCATTTCCTATGAAAGACAGAAGATGGAAAGAGCAAAACAAAACAAAGGGTAGGGAAGGCTAGGTATGGTGGTGGCACACACTGTAGTAATTCTAGCTCTCAGGAGACCCAGGCAGAAGGACTGAGAACAGAAGTTCAAGACCCTGATGAAAACAAAACAAAGGAACCCGGGGACTAACAAAATGCTTAGCTTTCTGCCTCCTTGCAGCAAGGTGCCTTCCTAATTTTTCACCTATTTTCCTTTTGTTTCCTTTTCATATAAAGAAAGCAGAAACACTACAAAGTCTCAGGATTATCTGCTTGTCTTTTCCAGTTGAGCACTGAATTGTTTATACAGTCTGGAACCAATACTTTGGCTATGTGCTACTGGCACCTTTAACAGCAGCACCAAAGGCCTTTATTCTGGGTACAGACAGCTTTACTTTAAGGTAACTGTATCTCTTTTTTTCATGTGCATTTCTTTCAAAATACAGAGAACATTTTCCAAAAAGAGATATATGTGTAGTGCTTGTGCTACTCAAAAAGATTTTAAGCAAATACTAAATGAACTATTTCCATCTAATGCTCACTATTAATTATAATTCTCTTTTAGGTAGACAGTAGATAGTTTTCCAAGAGGGCTTTGTAATACATTTCTTTCTTTCTTTTTTTTTTTTTTTTTTTTTGGTTTTTCGAGACAGGGTTTCTCTGTATAGCCCTGGCTGTCCTGGAACTCACTATGTAGACCAGGCTGGCCTCGAACTCAGAAATCCACCTGCCTCTGCCTCCCGAGTGCTGGGATTAAAGGCGTGTGCCACCACGCCCGGCTCTGTAATACATTTCTTGATGGGAATCTAAGTGTTTTATTAAAAAGGTAAACAATGTTGTGAAAAAGGTGATACTCAAAACCATAACTTCTGGAAAGCACATGGCAGAGTGAGGTCCCTGAACTCAGCAAATCTTTTATTTTATTCTCATCTTTTTCATAAATTACTTTTTCCCATACTTAAGGATTCCAAGCTTGGAACTAATATGTACTTGTGAACTCTATAAAATCAATCTAAACTTCAAGTCTTTACATTCTAAAAATAGTTGCTATGTTTTTGACACTTTTCATAAAATGAGAGACTCTTAAAAAAGGAGAAACATATCCTCAAAATATGGACAGAACTTTAGAATTCATAATACTGACATGTGGCCTACATAAAGCATCTGAAGAATTGCTGAGGCAGCACGACGATGAACAAATAAGGATCGCTTTCTTTGCAAGGGGCAGTGTTATTTTTAGATGGAAAGTTGGACAATTAAGTTGGTTTTGCTTAAGGGTCTAGAAAGCCACAATTTGCTAGAAAAGAAACAAAAATATTCCTTTGGACAGAATTAAACAACTTAAGCACAATTCTCATTCCTAACATCCTTTTTTTTTTTGAAAGCTTTTAATACTGTGTAAGGCAGAAATTAATCCTGTTGTTGCTTAGACACTGCTTGCGACAACAATACATTACATGACTCATATGAAAAGGCCAGAATAAGCAAATCTATACAAATAGAAAATTAAAAAGTAGTTTACACATTGCTTATGATTGCAAAGTTTGGGGTATGAGGAATGAATGCTGATGGATATGTGTTTTCTGCTTATGGTAATAAAATTTTTGTAAAGTTCTCAATGTATTAAAGACTCCACTAATTTGTAACAAATGACCCAAGAACATGTACAAGCACATTTTGAGAAAGGGTCTTGCTACATACCCCAGGCTAGTTGGAACTCACAATCTTCCTGACTCACCTCCTGAGAGAGATTACAGATTTGTGACATCACATTTGGCTGAGTATATTGTTTCATAAATACAAACTAGAGTTCTGTTTTAACTAAACAAAATGTACTTTATAGATGCTATGAATCCCTCAGCAGTAAACTTTTCAAATATAATGCAGATTTTTTAATTGGCAATACAAATTTTTTCCTTGTTAGCAAACTGAGAACAAAACAATCATGAGGAAATTTCTATTTCCTTATTCTTATGTTATCTAGTAAAACTTTATGATGAGAGGAACATTCATGTGCCACAATTATGCTTTAGTCAGTGACAGTCCTCATATGATGATCCCATAAGATTGTAACAGAGCTGAAAAATTCCTATTGCACAGTAATGTAGTAGCTATAGTAATGCATTATTCATATGCTGTGGTGATGCTGGTATGAACAAACCTGCAAGTATATATAAGATATAACATATTTTATATAAGTACAGCATACATAATTATAATAGTACAAATGATAATGGTACTGGTTTATGTATTATTACTATACTTTTTGCTGTTATTTTATAATGTACGTCTCATACTTATTAAAAGAAAGGGGGTAGAGGGAAGCTCCCTGTAAAGCTAGATGCTTTATCTGAGCAAGAATCTTACACATCTCATTTCTACCTTGTCTTTTACTGTATACATCTGTCACATGTACTATGTGCATTGGGTTCCAACCACAGCACCAGGCCATAGTGAGGTGCCTGAACTATACCATGTAGCTTTGAAAGTATGTACCAAAAAAATTACCTGATAACACAAACAGGAAATTAATGTATGTCCTGCCTTAATTGATACATACCTCCATACAGGTTATGGATATGACTCTCAATGAAAAGAAACAAAATATAAAATACAAATACCCTTAAAAGTTTTCTAGCAACACCAAAGTACAGTTTTTTCTTGAACTTTATAATCCCAGTCAAAGTGTAAATTGATTATTTCTTAAATTATAGACTGCACTTCTAATTCTAGCTAAGTCACCTTCTAAATGTGTGCTTTTAGTTACAAGGAAAAGAAGATATAAAAAAGTAGCAATTCAGTGTGTGTGTATGGGATGGGGGGTGAGAGGGGATGGGACCCAAGTATGCATTCTAGCATTCTAGTCAGCCACCTCTTTGTACACAACAGCAGCACATTTCTGAAAACTATTTTGTTTCATTACCAAATGTGTAAACAGATGCTTTTTCATAGTTGTATTTTTCTGAATATATTCATCACAAAGTGTAAGCCCTTCCTTGGTAAAAGAGTTGGTAAAAGATGCCCTCCAAATGTTTCTGCTCTTCCTTAGGCTTCCTAGATCTATTATTAGAGAACAGGCCTGGAAGGCTCACTTTTTACATAAATGGCAGGCTGCCTGGGCAAGACAGAAATTTAATTCAAGGTCAGCATGCCTTATCAAGCCCTGCCCCAGCTATGCAGACAGTATGGAGGAGGCCCTGTTTTGAGATTTAATGAGGTAACTGTAAACAAGTTAGGCAAACTGAACCTTTTACTAAATTATTTCAGTTGTAAAATTCTCTGTAATGATTTATCATTCCAACTAGTCATGCTGAAGAAACTAGTATCCTTTCACAGGTAATATCTGTAAAATTAGCAGCAGCAGCAGCAGCAGCAGCAGCAGCAGCAGCAGCAGCAGCAGCAGCAGCGTTTCCAATGCATTTTCTAACTCACTTCTTCCTAGTTATCACTTCTTTTGGGTCTTTGTTTTTCTGAGCAAGGCAGGCCTTGAATGTGCTAACTAGGTAGACCAGGAATCCTCTAGAGTGTTAGGATTACAAGTATGGACCACCAAGCCTAGCTCTTTTAATTACTTTTTATTAATCCTTATTCTTAGAAGAGGGGTGATGTTGAGACAGTTTCTCTGTGTGGCCCTGGCTGTCCTGGAACTTACTTGGTAGACTAGGATGGCCTCCAACTCAGATATTTGCCTGCCTCTGCCTCTTGAGTGCTGGGACTAAATGCAGGCACCCACTGCCCAGTTTTATAGTTCTTATCATTACATCTGAAAAAGTATTTTGCTACCATCAAAACTTATTTTACACATCATCTAGAGCAAAATCTTCCTATAAAGTTCACAGAGCTTCTTAAACCTGCAATATGAAAATTCATGCTTTTGTAGAACACCAAGTATATTGTATTGGTTTAAATCCATTTTATAAACTAGAAACATTTTCCTAACAGAAAATATTATAAATATGCAAAGATGAAATCACAGCCAAAACCAAGCATCTATGAAAAACAAAACAAGCTGCTGAATTAGATTATGACTGGATGTTAGCAAGATTTCTGTTTATTTTTTGTTGAATCTATCTTTATTGACTTTGTTGTCTAAATAGTAACAGATGCCAAAAGTTTAAACAGAACATACTGGAGAAAAAAAAAAAGGATTATCCAGGATATTTCATCCAAACAAAAGTCTTAGAAGCTGGCTTTTTATTTGAATCAAGGGAAGGACACTTCTCCTTCCAGAGCATAGGTCAACTAGAGTTGAGTGGACTAAGAACTCTTGCTGAGACAACTGCCAAAGGTGGGATGAAGAGGTACATGAGACACTAGGAATCAGTCCTGCAGAGAAAACCCATCACAACAAGTAGTGCTGTACAAGGGAGGAATAAACCCAAAATCAAGGGGGCAGATCAACTAAACGAAGCTCCATATTAAGTTTATGCTATGCTGGCTCAGAACATGATTCCCCAGGAATTGAGGGAGAAAAGGCAAACATTTTTATTTGAAACTTATACTTTGTTTATCCTCAAATCCTTGGCATACCCAAAGAAAAGTCACAAAGTAGTCACTCTGACTCACAGAGGCTACAGCAAGTTGTCTCTGAAACCACAGAACAGAGGAGTCACCACACATGCCATGTCAACCACCTCTGATCAGTTTAACATAAGGATCTTTTCAGTGACCCCTGAGAGTCAATGAACGGCTCACAATATTCAATTCTAGTTTGGAGCACACAGGAATTTCTTCCTCTAAATTTGAATTGATCAAGTTAGAAAAATGTATCCAAATTTTACAATTTTACAACTAGCAGAAATAGCATAGAAGACCCTGGATTCAGTGAAGATCTAGCTGTCTGGCCCTGGTTTGTTAGTGGACTCGTTAACTTTTTGAGGCATTCAATCTGTATCTGAATAAAGAAAAAAGAAGAAAAAGAAAAAGGAAGGAAAAAAAAGTTAATTAAAAATTCTAGAGCCCGAATACTTTAGTGTAAATATTGGTTTTGTTATTTACTAATTCAAATTGGGAGATGTCTAACTTCTGTGCTTCTTGATGTCCATGTGTACATGCTGAGGTAATAAACAGAATCATCTTAGAGAGCTGCTGTATTAAATAATAATATGTGTGCTTAGAAGACCGTATGACCCCTACCTAACATTAAGTGTCAGACACAGCAAACTTGTAACAAATCTATAATAACAGTACTCAGGAGAATTTAAAGTCTTTGAGGCTACAAAGCCAGTTACAAATAGAAAAAGAAAATTAAAAAAAAAAAAGGAAAAGGAATAAGGATGTACTTTTTATATTGAAAAAAAAGGTATCGGGCTGGAGAGATGGTTCAGTGGTTAAGAGCACTGACTGATCTTCCAGAGGTCCTGAGTTCAATTCCCAGCAACCACATGGTGGCTCACAACCATCTGTAATGGGATCTGATGCATGGTGTTTGTCTAAAGACAGCTATAGTTGGGCTGGTGAGATGGCTCAGCGGGTAAGAGCACCCGACTGCTCTTCTGAAGGTGATAAGTTCAAATCCCAGCATCCACATGGTGGCTCACAACCATTTGTAACGAGATCTGGCGCCCTCTTCTAGAGTGTCTGAAGACAGCTACAGTGTACTTACATATAATAAATAAAATAAATCTTAAAAAAAAAAAGACAGCTATAGTGTACTCATGTAAATAAAAATACATAAATCTTTTTTGAAAAAAAAAAGAAAGAACAAAATACCTATTATTTTTCAATACACTAAGAAAGGCTGATGCACAAGTAGAATAGTTCTGGTTATCTGCCAATCTGTGAATTCTTAAGAATGTTCATGATTAGAGTTGAAGTCAAATTACCAAGGGTGGTGAGTCACTAAATTGAAGAGCAAACAATGCTAGAGTTAGTCTGACCCTACTTTATGACTCCTACAAGATTTATTTATATTCTGGAGAAGTACAGGCTGAGTGCAAGGCCTCTTGAAGTAAGGCTGTATTTTATAGGCTGTTTATATCCGTGACAGGCATGAGAAGGCTACCAACCCAAATCTCATTTTGGTATAAGATCTTTACTTCCTAAAGTCTAGGGAGATAATAAGCGTACAGACAGGGGCCAAGGCAGGGAAACTGATGTACATTTTACCTTCTCTGATACCATGAAGCCTTATTCATTCACATATAGAAAACTTTGAAAGAAAAAAAAAGTGTTGCATGGTATTAACAAACAAGGGAACAACAGGAAAGATACGTAAGAAGGCAAAAAATACATAATGATTACTTTGGGCTCATTTTGCTTCAATATAAAAATTAGCCTAAATACTTCTATTTATTATTTTAAACTACTGTATACTCAAATGAATTGAGTTATTGTCCTTTTATTCTTTTGACAAGAGACCTTTCATTAAACTTCACTTAGTCAATGACTTGCCTTATCAATTTAAGAAACCCTTATGCTTCCAGTTTGAGATTGACAATGACATATGCTATTTCCCTGGTTTGGAACTTGCAATATGTAATACAGCCACTTTGGACTTGGAACCAAATTCTGTACACAATAGTGTTAAACAATCTGTATACGTGTAAAGTATGGCTGTTTTCCTTCAAAGCTATAAAAAAGTGTTTATGTAAGATACTAAGTGGAATGTTTGACTTGCTTGCCCAGTCCCCTCCAAAAGCTCAGGGAATACAAAGTATTTTGTTTACTGAGTTTTAAAGCCCCAAATAAACTATGAATAATGGAGATTGTAGGCTAATTATCACAGTACTATCTCTTATAAACTTTCCTTGGTTATCAAACAATATCTTTCAAGTTATTATATAAAATCATTTCATTATAGTATCAGTCAGTACTAAAAAACCTTGAAGTTTAAAAGTACTAATATCCTTCTTACTTTTGTTTCAGTGTTTGGTTTTTTAAGAGATGGTTTCTCTGTGTAGCCCTGGTTGTCCTGGAAAATCACTCTGTAGACCAGGGTGATCTTGAACTCACAGAGATTCACCTGCCTCTGTCTCCTGAGCACTGGCATAAAAGGTGTGCACCACCACTGCCCCTCTTGAGAATATATATATATATATATTGGGCTTGATAATATGGGTGGATTTATTTTTGTAAGATTCAAGTGCAAACTTAAAAATGAGAACAAAGAAAGCTTTTCAAGAGTCAACACAAAAATCTAAGGAACAATCCTACAATCGTGCATTTTAACAGAAAGTACAAATATGAATATAAAATTTATAACTACATTCAAAATTAAAATTTATCTCTCCAGTTCCCAAACGCCACACAATCTTTTAACCTGTTTTCAGCTTGCCACTGTAGAAACATTTGTCATACGCTACCAGGAAAATATAGGCAAAGATTACTAGTCAGTCTCTATGAATAAAGAAACAGGAGTCTCCCCCACTTTGGACTCTATGAATCATTCATCTGTATTTCATTTCTTAAAAATCAGACAATCATACCTTCAGTCTACATAAAAAAAAAAGAATGAGTACAAATATCAAAGAAATAAAACCCTTTCATGTAATTAAAGCAAAAATCATGAGTGTTCAACTTAGAAATGCACACATTTAGAATCAATAGTAAGTACAGCTTTATTTGATGGCTGACATGTAATAACTGTGAACAATTTAAATGGGTATAAAAATGGAGATCAAAATCTTTAGGTTGAGAATATATTTTAATTGGAGATTCCTAGTCCTGAATTATTTCAGTGGGTTAAACCATTATTTTAAATGAATGAACACCACACAATAGTAATCATTGAGGGCATATGATAAAGTCCTTCCTAAATATGCAGTTTTAGTTACATGTGTGCATAGATGGTATTATATAAAAAACATTTCTTAGTTGATTTCAGATAAATTTAGAAACATTTTTCTAGAAGAGACCTCTAAATTGTACCTCAGTTTAAAGTTTATTTTATACCATTTGTGTTGTTTTGAGATAGGGTTTTAACTCTAGCCCAGTCTAACTGAGAACTCAGAATGCAGTGAAGGTTAGCTTTGAATTCATGGGTAAGCTGTAGCCGTTTAAGTACTGGAATTACTGTTGTAAACTACCATATCTAGAAGTAAACTTTAACTGCACACCTACTTGTACAGGCTTGTTTTGTGTGTCAACTTGACACAGGCTGGAGTTATCACAGAGAAAGGAGCCTCCCTTGACAAAATTCCTCCATGAAATCCAACTGTAAGGCATTTTCTTTTTTTTGGTTTTTCGAGACAGGGTTTCTCAGTATAGCCTTGGCTGTCCTGGAACTCACTCTGTAGACCAGGCTGGCATTGAACTCAGAAATCTGCCTTCCTCTGCCTCCCAAGTGCTGGGATTAAAGGTGTGTGCCACCACGCCTGGCTTGTAAGGCATTTTCTCAATTAGTGATTAAGGGTGGGAGGACCCATTGTGGGTGGTGCCATCCCTGGGCTGGTAGTCCTGGGTTCTATAAGAGAGCAAGCTGAGCAAGCTGAGCAAGCCAGGGGAAGCAAGCCAGTAAGGAACATCCCTCCATGGCCTCTGTATCAGCTCCTGCTTCCCGACCTGCTTGAGTTCCAGTCCTGACTTCCTTTGGTGATGAACAGCAGTATGGAAGTGTAAGCTGAATAAACCCTTTCCTCCCCAACTTATTTCTTGGTCATGATGTTTGTGAAGGAATAGAAACCCTGACTAAGACACTACTTGTAGAGTAATTAAGGGGCGGGGGCAACTTTGATTCAAGAAAATATGTGCATATCTCCTAAGTTATGCTAAGAACTGTGTGAGATAGTGAGACAGGAAAATGATGAATTTGATTTCTGTCTATAAAAACCCATTAAGAATATATGTCAGCCAGGCAGTGGTGGCGCACGCCTTTAATTCCAACATTTGGGAGGCAGAGGCAGGTGGATTGCTGAGTTTGAGGCCAGCCTAGTCTACCTGGTCTACAAAGTGAGTTCCAGGACAGCCAGGGCTATACAGAGAAACCCTGTCTCAAAAAAACCAATAAATAAATAAATCAATCAATCAATAAATAAAAGAATGTAAGTCAATTCCAATTTGGTAAATGTTAAAAGTGAAACAAACAAATTTTGGAGGTTTTTCTGAAATGTGCTTTCACTTATTCTGTCTTTCATACTAATAGTCTTTGTGATTTTTTTTTTTTTTTTTTTTTTGGTTTTTGAGACAGGGTTTCTCTGTATAGCTCTGGCTGTCCTGGAACTCACTTTGTAGACCAGGCTGGCCTTGAATTCAGAAATCCGCCTGCCTCTGCCTCCCGAGTGCTGAGATTAAAGGCGTGCGCCACCACGCCCGGCCCAATAGTCTTTGTGAAATAAAGTATAAGCCAGCTGTTGTGATGTTGTGGTGCATGCTTCTGATCCTAGCACTTGGGAAGCAGAGTAGTTTGCTGCCAGCCTATTTTACAGAGTTATAGGATAGCCAGGGTGACACAGAGAAATCCTGTGTCACCCTGGCTGGGCTGGAGCTCATTATGCAGAAACCCCCATCTAGAAAAACAATCACCAAAAAAAAGGAAGGTAGATAGATAGGAACATTTTGTCAGGGAAATTACTTGTCCAATGAGTGACTGTCAGTATTGATCACAGTGGCTAGCCTTATGTCATACAACTCTACTTCCTAGTAACTATCCTCATATGGCCCCATTTTTTCTATATGATCTTGAATTTCTCTCAGTTTAAATGGCTCTGCACTGAAAACATTTCAGCACATATACTGTTAATTGGAATGATGTAGTCGAGGGGGGAAAATGACACCGGACAGTGATAACTATTCTGAGAGAGTTGTGTTTACACTGGGAGGCTAAAGGAGAAGGTGGCTCTAAAACAAGGTAGGAAGTTTGCTTGACCACAGTAGAGACACAGGCATTCCGTTCACTACATGCAACAGGTGGAAATGAGTAGTTATAGGTGGAGGAAAGAGAACACTTCATTTTTAAAAATCCACCTTTCAGTGAAATAAGCTGTGAGGTCATCTTGGAAAGCAAGCTGAGAATAAGGAGCTCCTAAAAGAGGGTATGAAATACTATAGCTGTTTTGGAGACTGGGGAAGTTGACTGACCAGACAAATAAAGCAGTACTGCCAGAAAGCATTCAAGGGCCCTCTTGAGATGTGTGGTTACAACTTCTAAGTTACATCAGCCAGAGTGCATGTGTTTTTCTCTAGCCACATTCAGCTGCTGAAGCATGGAGTAGATAGAGGTGTTTGAATTAGAGCAGCTACAAGTGTAAGTGACTAATGCAAGGCTGTGGAATCCATGGGCAAGTGTGAAAGAGTATTTCAAGGAACTCATAAGACTGTGGGGACCAGCAAATCCGGGACCTAGGGCAGCAACACAGACTGCTACCATGGCCCAGACAAGCTGACAATTAAAATTAACCCCCCCCACCACAGAAAAACAGTTTAGGATATATGATTTTGTTTTGTGTTTTGGTTCCTATTCATTTGAGTTACAGAGCGCACTGAGGAAATTGAAGTTCAGAGAAGTGTGAAAGCAGGACAGACAGAGAAACACAGTCCTTTCCTTTGTTCAGTGCAACAGATGGAATCCAGGGCCTTGTACATGCTGGGTAAAGGTGCTAAGTTGGTTTTCAACCTGTGGGTCACAACCCCCACCAGTCACATCTTAAATATCCTGTATATCAGATATTTACATCAATATCCATAATAGTAGCAGAATTACAGTTATGAAGTAGAAACGAAATAATTTTTTGGTTGGTGTCACCACATCATGAGGAACTGTATTAAAGGGTTGCAGCACTAGGAAGGTTGAGAATCACTGTAATCCATCACGCAGCCTTATAGGGAGAAAATGTGCTGGATGAGAGTACAGTTTCAGTATATCTGTGCCCTACCACTACATTCTGGGCAGGTTTTTCTTCTTTCTCTGTCCCCACCCTTTGAGTTCCTTTGTTACTACTTGCTTTAATTTAACATAAGATTATCATGTGGCTTCCTTTCTCCTTACAATGGCTGGTAAACAAAAAAAAAACCCTTAAAAATGTTGGCTCTTAAAAATATTAGTTCTTAGCCGGGCGTGGTGGCACACGCCTTTAATCCCAGCACTTGGGAGGCAGAGGCAGGCGGATCTACAAAGTGAGTTCCAGGACAGCCAGGGCTATACAGAGAAACCCTGTCTTGAAAAACCAAAAAAAAAAAAATAGCTCTTAATAGGAAAACTCATATCCTATGTCTATGAATTATCGCCCTCCTCAAATTATTAAGTATTATTACACTTAAAATTTTCTGTTTATTTATCTATCTATCTATCTATCTATCTATCTATCTATTTATTTACAAACTTCTTCAGTTAGCTTATTGCCAAATCAATATGGAAGTGTGGATTATTTCATGAGCGGCTTGAAACAAGTAGTACTCTACTTGGAAACAAATATACAGATTACTTCTAAAAGTTTATGTAAGGATATTCTTCTTTGATTTCTGTTGTTGTGACAAATATTCTGACATGAAGCAACTTAGAAAAGGGAAGGGTTTATTTAGATTACACTCCCAGGTTACCGTTCATCACTAGAAGAAATTCAAGGCATTTATTCAAGCACATGTACTGTCGAAGCAGAAAGAGAAACAAATGGTATTTGCTTGCTCTCTTCTAGCTTTCTCTTACATAGTTAAGGACCATCTGAACAGGGAATGATGCCACTTACAATTGATATCTTCCAAAATCAAGTAACAAACAAGATGATCCCCCACAGACATGACCATAAGACAACTTCATCTAGAAAACTAATTTCTAGTTGAGGCTCTGAAGTGACTCCAGATTATGGCAAGTTAAAAATTATTAAAAACTTAAACTAACATCAAGAATTAAGGCTGAGTGTAGTGGCACATGCCTTTAATTCTACCACTCAGGAGGCAGATCTATGAGAGTTTGATATATATTATATTATATATTGATTATATATTATAAAAGTTTTTGTATGAATTTTCTGAATAAAAACGTTAAAGCAAAAAACCCCTCTATTTTTATCAATAAAGAGGAAAAACAATGATTTAAAATGTTTATTTGTAGCCTCCCCCCAGCCTTGAGCAGGCTGGCTCAGACCTTGCTGCCACTGAGAATGAGACCACCTGGGGTGGAGCCTTCCCACCTAGATGGTTCTATTGCTCTGTTCTTCTCCAAGATACTGCTACATGCAGAGAGGCTGAGAGATTCCTGAGACAGCTGGCAACCCAGTGATTGACACCTTCTTGCCAAACTAGTGTGGTCAGATAAATTGTTTACAGGCTGGTGACAGGCATCAAGAGTGGATCTGTGGGAAATGGGCTCCCCCCCCCTTTTTTTTTTGGTTTTTCAAGACAGGGTTTCTCTGTAAAGCCCTGGAACTCACTTTGTAGACCAAGCTGGTCTTGAACTCAGAAATCCGCCTGCCTCTGCCTCCCAAGTGCTGGGATTAAAGGCGTGTGCCACCACGCCCAGCGGTTTTCCCCCTTTATAAGCACAGAATTTCAGTAAACTTTGGGTTTTGATCAGCATTTGTCTTGTCCTTGTCCTTTTTCTCAGTGTTCATTCTCTTTTAGCCCTAGCCTGCTTTTCAGGAGGACCTGGTTCATGTGGTCGCAGACGGTCACAGTCTGGCACCCCAAACATGAAGCCTGAATACGGCAGGATCGACTGAGGAAACGCTGTCTTTTTTTAAGTGGAGCTCCATGAGAAGGGAAAAACAAGATCATATCCGGCACAGTAAGCAACAGGTATTCATGCTAGCACTGGCTTTAAATTTCATCTTTTTAAAATTGTTGCTGTAGGTGCGATAGAATACGGGCTAAGTTGGGACAGTGTTGACCAGGCACTGATTCCATTTAGGGGTTGACAGCAGAAAATGGGAATAGAAAATACTAAATAGGTAATTGTCCACAGTCCTCAAGAGCTCTTTCAGGTGAGAGGAGTAGGGTTTGAAGAACAATTGTTAGAAGATTTTTCAGATCAGATAGATTCTTGCTGCCCATGGTTCAGAGAAGAAAAAACTTTAGATAAGAGAACTTGGGAGAGACTTAGAGAAGCTCTGAGAAACACCCAGGCAGATAATTTCACCCTCTGCCTCTGGGTGCTCTTAAAAGATGCTATTGATGAAGAGACCTCACAGGCATCAGATAGTACCCAGGAAGAGCTTGAAGAATCTCAGGAAGAATGCCTGCCAGAGAGGACTTTCTCAGAAAAGGGCCCTCTCAACCCTAAATTAGAAAGATATGAGCATGTTAGACAAAAATGGTCATTCAGAAAAAGGAGCTGCCAAATATTTTGATGAGGATTGGCCCCCTTGTGAACCTTCTGCTCCACCGATGGCCTCCACTATAGGAGATGCTACTCAAATGGACATGCAACTAAGTAAATTAGAGTTTGAAATTAAGTGGCAGAAATTGACTAATGAGCTTCGGGAGCTAAAAAAGATGTCAAGTACAGGGAAGAACAGTTATTCCAATCGCGATAGAAAGAGCTTTGAGTCAGGTTCTCGGAAAGGGCAGGATACATCTGATGCTAGCCTTTCCTGTAGTTGAGATAACTGACCAGCAGAACAATATAGTTAGACAATATCAGACTTTGGAGTTCAAGGTGATAAAGAAGTTGAAAACAGCTGTGGCACAATATGGCTCTACAGCTCCTTTTACACAAGCATTATTGGATACTGTCATGGAGTCAAATTTAACCCCCTAAGATTGGAAGACTCTATGTAAGGCTACTTTGTCAGGAGGAGATTTCTTACTTTGGAGTTCTGAATAGTGAGAAGCCAGTAAGAAAACTGCTGCTTTGAATGCTCAGACAGGTAACCCAGACTGGGATGTTAACATGCTTTTAGGAGAAGGTCAATATGAAAGCAATGCTAATCAAATTGTGTTTCCTGTTGGGAGTACCAACTAAAGGGGAGCTCAGTGGAAATTTAGCCAGTATTCGGCAGGGTACTGATGAGCTTTTCCAGGACTTTGTGGATAGGCTATTAAAAGCAGCTAGTAGAATTCTTGGAGATTCTCAAATGGGAATTCCTTTCATTGTGTAATTGGCTTATGAGAATGCTAATGTAGCGTGTTGCACCACTATTCGGTCGCACAAAGGACAGACAGACTTAGTGGGATATATCCGTCTTTGTGCAGAGATTGGGCCTTCATATAATCAGGGCTTGGCCTTGGCTATGGCTTTGCACAGAAACGAGGGAATCATGCATGTTTTAAGTGTGGAAGTTTGGGTCATTTTAAAAATGATTGTCCTAAGAATAGAGGTGTTGAGAGTGGGCAAGCAGGTCATGTTCCAGGATTTTGTCCTCAATGCAGGAAGGACAACCAGTGGGCTAGGGAATGTAAATCCAAGACATATATTCAGGGCCATCTGGTGCCGGAAAAAAGAGAAGAGGGGCAGCCTTAGGCCCCGAGATACCCACAGGCAGCTTATGGGGCCATTGAAGCTGCTGCCCAGCCAAGTAAGTTTTTGAATTTATCAGGGCAACTCCAGGAAGTGCAGGATTGGACCTCTGTTCCACCACCCATGCAGTATTAACCCCAGAAATGGGAGTTCAAACTCTGCCAACAGGAGTTTTTGGACCTCTACCTGCAGAAACTTGGGGATTTCTTTTAGGACGAAGCAGTTCTATTGTAAAAGATCTGCAGGTTTATCCAGGTGTTATAGATAATGATTATGAGAGAGAAATTAAAATCATGGCTGCTTCCCCTTATGGTATTATAACTGTACCTGCTAATCAAAGAATTGCTCAACTTATCTTAGTTTCCTTGCATCTGCTACCATCCAGATTTGTTAAGAATGAGAGAGGACAGAGTGGCTTTGGTTCCTCTGATGTGTACTGGGTTCAATCTATTACTAATCAGAGACCTAACCTTAAATTGATAATTGAAGGAAAAAGCTTTGAAGGATTAATAGATACTGGAGCTAATTTAACAATTATTTGAGGACAAGATTGGCCTTCAACTTGGCCTTTGTCTGTGGTGTCCCTTCCCCACCAACATGGTGCAATTGACCAGAGCCATGCTGTACCCAATGGCATCCATTGTTTTGTTAATTAGGCTAAGAGAGCCCGGTACCCCTGCAGCCAGGTTCTGCAAGTCTCCTAGGTCACCCGGCTCCGCCCAGCTTACTAGAGGCCCACCTACGACCAGCCCACCTGCGCAACCTGAGAGATGTCACGAGACTTCAGGGTTCCCGCCAAACTCCAGAACGCCTGCGCAGAAGATTGGGGGCGGGGTTTCCCTTCCTTTATCCCCAAATGCTTGTCCACCATTAAAGAGTCGTTCTAAGCAGAAGCAACCATGTAGCCTCGGAGACCTTTCTTCCCCCACTCCCTTAGTTTCATTTCGGCTTCGGGCCAATCCTCCAGGAACCCAGTCTACTGCGGGCAGTGGACCCCAACATTTGTCTGATATGCTTACTCACCTCCAAGGAATTGGTTATGCCAATAACCCAAAAACAAAGCTCTAAATTGCTATCCTGGAGAGATGAGGAGGGCAATTCAGGACAAATTCAGCCTTATGTTATGTCAAATTTGCCTGTTACTCTCTGGGGAAGAGATCTCTTGTCACAGATGGGCATTATAATGTGCAGTCCTAGTGAGGCAGTGACTAAGCAGATGCTAAGACAAGGATTTTTGCCTGGTCAGGGGCTAGGAAAGGAAAGACAAGATATTAAGACTCTTGAAGGTCCTAAACCTCACTCTAACACAAGAGGCTTGGGGTATTTTCAGTAATGGCCACTATCTTGCCTGCATCCCATGCTGATAAAATTCAATGGCTTAATAATATTCTGGTGTGGGTTGATCAGTGAGTGGTCTTTTACCTAAAGAGAAAATAGAAGCCGCCTCTTGGCTAGTGCAGGAGCAATTAGAGGCAAAGCATTTAGTAGAATCTCAGTCTCCTTGGAATATGCCAATATTTGTTATCAAAGAAAAAATCCGGTAAATGGAGATTGTTACAAGATCTAAGAAAGGTTAATGAAACCATGGTACCTACAATCTGGGCTTCCGTCTCTGGTAGCGATTCTTAAAGGATATTATAAAATTGTGGTAGATTTGAAAGATTGTTTCTTTACTATCCTTTGCATCCTGAGGATTGTGAAAGATTTGCTTTCAGTGTTTCTTCTATTAATTTTAAGGAACCTATGAAAAGATATCAATGGACAGTTCTTCCACAGGGCATGGCTAATAGTCCTACCTTATGTCAAAAGTTTGTGGCACAAGTCATTCAGCCTGTAAGACAACAATGGTCTATGATATACATTGCTCATTACACAGATAATGTATTATTAGAGGAAAAAGATCCTCAGGACTTGCTTTTATGTTATAGAGATTTAAACAGGCCTTACCTGATGATAAAGGACTGCAAATAACTCCATAAAAGGTACAGACTCAAGATCCTTATAATTATTTGGGTTTTAGTCTTACAGATCAAGCTGTTTTTCCCCAGAAGATAGTTATTCGCAGGGATAGCTTAAAAACTTTAAATGATTTTCAAAAATTGTTAGGTGATATTTATTGGTTTCACCCCTATTTTAAAGCTTACTACATGGGAATTGAAACCCTTATTTGATATTCTTAAAGGGAGTTCTGATCCTACCTCCCCTAAATCTTTAACTTCAGAAGGACTGCTGGCCTTACAACAAGTAGAAAGAGCTATTGAAGAACAATTTGTTACTTATATAGATTACTCTTTGCCTTTACATCTGTTAATTTTTAATACGATTCATATGCCTACAGGATTGCTGTGGCAAAAGGCTCCTCTAATGTGGATACATTTGAGGATATCTCCTAAACGTAATATCCTGCCATATTCTGAAGCAGTAGCTCAGATGATCATACTTGGAAGGAAGCAGGCACTAACTTATTTTGCCAAAGAGCCAGATATCATTGTTCAGCCTTATAGTGTAGATCAAGATACTTGGCTGAAGCAGCATAGTATGAATTGGTTGCTTGCTCAAATAGGATTTATAGGAACTATAGATAATCATTATCCTCAAAATAGGTTGATAAAATTTTTAAATGTACATGAGGTGGCGCACGCCTTTAATACCAGCACTCGAGAGGCAGAGGCAGGCGGATTTCTGAGTTTGAGGCTAGCCTGGTCTACAAAGTGAGTTCTAGGACAGCCAGGGCTACACAGAGAAACCCTGTCTTGAAAAAAAAAAAAAGGTGATATTTTCTAATATGATCTCTTTACAGCCTTTGTATAATGCTCTTTTGATTTTTACTGATGGTTCCTCAGGTGAGCTGGATATCTTATGAATAATCAACAGGTAGTCATAGAGATTCCTGGCCTCTCAGCTCAGTTAGCAGAGCTGACAGCGGTACTGAATGTTTTTCAGTCTTTGAATGATGCTTTTAATATTTTTACTGATAGCTTATATGTTGCACAATCAATTCCCTTATTGGAGACTTGTGGTACATTTAACTTTAATACGCCAGCAGGATCTCTGTTTTCACAATTGCAAAACATCATTCTTGCTCGAAAAAAAATCCGTTTTATATTGGTCATATACGGAGAGCTCATTCTGGTCTTCCTGGACCTTTAGCTGTAGGCAATGATTGCACTGACAGAGCTCTCATAGGAGAGGCCTTAGTTTCAGATCCTGTTGCATTGATCATGATAAATTTCATCTCTCTAGCCATACCTTAAGGCTCCAACATAAGATCACTAAGGAGCAGGCAAGAATGATTGTAAAACAATGCCCTAAATGTATTACATTATCTCCAGTTCCTCATTTAGGGGTTAATCCATGAAGTCTTATGCCCAATCATATTTGGCAAATGGATGTAACTCATTATGCAGAATTTGGAAAATTAAAATATATACACGTTTGTATTGACACTTGTTCAGGCTTTCTTTTTGCTTCTCTACATATGGGAGTGGCCTCTAGAAATGTAATTGATCATTGTTTACAAGCCTTTAATGCTATGGGATTGCCTAAAGTCATTAAGACAGATAATGGGCCAACCTATACTGGCAACAATTTTATTTCATTTTGTAAGGAATTTGGTATCAAACATAAAACTGAATTTGGTATCAAACATAAAACAACCCAATGGGACAAGGAATTGCTGAACATGCTCATCACACTCTGAAAAATTGGCTTTTAAAAACAAAACAGAGGCAATTATCATTGCTATAAAAGCTTCTAATTTTCAAGCCTCGTGGTCAACTCCCCTGTCTCCTGCGTGGGATACGGGGTCGACCCGGAGCTCCGATTAAAAATCCTCTTGCAGTTTGCATCAAGACGGATCTCTCGTGATTCTTGGGGTGTGCGAATAGCCCGTGTTTGGAGTAGGGGTATTTCTGGTTTGTTCTTACATTTGGTGCATGGGCCGGGAACTTCGTGACACCCCAGAACCCCGAAGACCCCTTGGAGGTATGGGATCCCCTCTGGAATGTGTGTGTGCCGGCTGGTGTTCCGAGTGTCTGTTTTCTGGTTTCTGGTTTTCTGAAATGAAAGTGTGCAGACAGCTGAGCAGTGCACCTTTTGCTACAGAAACAGCTTGGGGCTCTAGACATCCAGGATCCCTCCCCACCTAAGGAGAGTTCTCCCTCCGCCTGGGGGAGGGCCTTCCCTGCCGGAACTGGTGAGAGAGCCATATTGTGCCCAGGTCACTCAGAAACCACTCAGGTCAGTTCAGGGACTACAAAGGGTCCCACAGAGACCAGTCTGTGCAGGTGAGTGTGCAGACCACAGAGGCAACACATCTTTTAGGACAGGCCCTATATAGGGTCTTCAACTTTACCTAAGAGGCAGATCTGAACACCAAAACTCCTTGCACCTTCCCTGCAAGAGGAGAGCTCACCTGCTGAGACTACTCTGACCACTGAGATTCAGGAGAGAGCTGGGCACCCAGGTCTGCTGACAGAGGCCAACAGAATCACAGGAGGAACAAGCTCCAACCAGAGACAACTATAACAACCAACTCCAGAGATTACCAGATGGCGAAAGGCAAACGTAAGAATCTTAATAACAGAAACCAAGACCACTCACCTTCTTCAGAACCCAGCACTCCCACTTCAGCCAGTCCTGGATACCCCAACACACCCAAAAAACAAGACTCGGATTTAAAATCATATATCTTGATGCTGGTAGAGGACATGAAGAAGGACATTAAGAAGGACATGAATAACTCACTTAAAGAAATGCAGGAGAACAAAGCTAAAGAGGTAAAAGTCCTTAAAGAGGAAACACTAAAATCCTTTAAAGAACTACAGGAAAACACAACCAAACAGGTAATGGAGTTGAACAACACCATCCAGGACCTAAAAATGGAAATAGAAACAATAAAGAAAACCCAAAGTGAGACAACTTTGGAGATAGAAACACTAGGAAAGGAATCAGGAACCATAGATGTGAGCATCAGCAACAATACAAGAGATGGAAGAGAGAATCTCAGGTGCAGAAGATTCCATAGAGAACATGGGCACAACAATCAAAGAAAATGCAAAATGCAAAAAGATCCTAACTCAAAACATCCAGGAAATCCAGGACACAAGGAGAAGACCAAACCTATAGATAATAGGAGTAGATGAAAAAGAAGATTTTCAACTTAAAGGGCCAGCAAATATCTTCAACAAAATAATAGAAGAAAACTTCCCTAACCTAAAGAAAGAGATGCCCATGAACATACAAGAAGCCTACAGAACTCCAAATAGACTGGACCAGAAAAGAAATTCCTCCCGACACATAATTATCAAAACAACAAATGCACTAAATAAAGATAGAATATTAAAAGCGGTAAGGGAAAAAGGTCAAGTAACATATAAAGGCAGGTCTATTAGAATTACACCAGACTTCTCACCTGAGACGATGAAAGCCAGAAGATCCTGGACAGAGGTTATATAGACCCTAAGAGAACACAAATGCCAACCCAGGTTACTATATCCAGCAAAACTCTCAATTAACATAGATGGAGAAATCAAAGTATTCCATGATAAAACCAAATTCACACAATATTTTTCCACAAATCCAGCCCTTCAAAGGATAATAAAGGGAAAACACCAAAACAAGGATGGAAACTACACCCTAGAAAAAAATAAAAAGTAATCCTTCAACAATCCTAAAAGAAGACAGCCCCAAGAACAGAATCCCAACTTTAACAACAAAAATAACAGGAAGCAACAACTACTTTTCTTTAATTTCTCTTAACATCAATGAACTCAATTCCCCAATGAAAAGACATAGACTAATAGACTGGCTACACTTATAGGACCCAACGTTTTGCTGCTTACAGGAAATGCACCGTAGGGAAAAAGACAGACACTACTTAGGGTGAAAGGCTGGAAAACAGTTTTCCAAGCAAATGGTCCGAAGAAAAAGCTGGAGTAGCCATTCTAATATCGGATAAAAATGACTTTCAACCCAAAGTTATCAAAAAAGACAAGGAGGGGCACTTCATACTCATCAAAGGTAAAATCAACCAAGATGAACTCTCAATTCGGAATTTCTATGCTCAGAATACAAGGGCAGCCACATTCATTAAAGAAACTGTAGTAAAGCTCAAAGCACACATTGCACCTCACACAATAATAGTGTGAGAGTTCAACTCCCCACTCTCACCAATGGACAGATCCTGGAAACAGAAACTAAACAGAGACACATGGACACTAACAGAAGTCATGAAACAAATGGATTTACAGATATCTACAGAACATTTTATCCTAAAACAAAAGGATATACTTTCTTCTCAGCGCCACACGGTACCTCTTCCAAAATTGACCATATAATTGGTCACAAAACAGGCCTCCACAGATATAAAAATATTGAAATTATCCCATGCATCCTATCTGACCACCATGGACTAAGGCTGATCTTCAATAACAACATAAATAATAGAAAGCGAACATTCTCATGGAAACTGAACAATGCTCTACTCAATGATTCCTTAGTCAAGGATGAAATAAAGAAAGAAATTAAAGACTTTCTAGAGTTTAATGAAAATGAAGCCACAACATACCCAAATTTATGGGACACAAGGAAGGCAGTTCTAAGAGGAAAACTCATTGCCCTGAGTGCCTCCAAAAAGAAGCTAGAGAGAGCATACACTAGTAACTTGACAGCACACCTAGAAGCTCTAGAACTAAAGGAAGCAAATTCACCCAAGAGGAGCAGACGGCAGGAAATAATCAAACTTGGGGCCGAAGTCAACCAAGTAGAAACAAAAAGAACTATTCAAAGAATCAACCAAACCAGGAGCTGGTTCTTTGAGAAAATTAACAAGATAGATAAACCCTTCGCCAGACTCACTAGAGGGCACAGGGACAGTATCTTAATTAACAAAATCAGAAATGAAAAAAGAGACATAACAACAGATCCTGAGGAAATCCAAAACATCATCAGATCCTACTACAAAAGGCTATACTCAACAAAGCTAGAAAACCTGGAGGAAATGGACAATTTCCTAGACAGATACCAGGTACCAAAGTTAAACCAGGATCAGATTAATGATCTAAACAGGCCCATTTCCCCTAAAGAAATAGAAGCAGTCATCAATAGTCTCTCAACCAAAATGAGAGATGGGTTTAGTGCAGAGTTCTATCAGACCTTCAAAGAAGACCCAATTCCAACTCTCCTCAAACTATTCCACAACATAGAAGCAGAACATACTCTACCCAATTCATTCTATGAAGCCACAACTACCCTGATACCTAAACCACACAATGATCCAACAAAGAAAGAGAACTTCAGACCAATTTCCCTCATGAATATCGATGCTAAAATACTCAATAAAATCCTTGCAAACCGCATCCAAGAAAACATCAAAACGATCATCCATCATGACCAAGTAGGCTTCATTCCAGGAATGCAGGGATGGTTTAATATACGGAAATCCATCAACGTAATCCACTATATAAACAAACTCAAAGACAAAAACCACATGATCATCTCGTTAGATGCTGAGAAAGCATTTGACAAAATCCAACACCCTTTCATGATAAAAGTCTTGGAAAGATCAGGAATTCAAGGCCCATACCTAAACATAATAACAGCAATATACAGCAGACCAGTAGCCAACATCAAACTAAATGGAGAGAAGCTGGAAGCGATCCCATTAAAATCAGGGACTAGACGAGGCTGCCCACTTTCTCCCTACCTATTCAATATAGTACTTGAAGTCCTAGCCAGAGCAATTCGGCAACAAAAGGAGATCAAGGGGATACAAATTGGAAAGGAAGAAGTTAAGATGTCACTGTTTGCAGATGATATGATAGTATATATTCGGAATCCCAAAAATTCCACCAGAGAACTCCTAAACCTGATAAACAGCTTCAGTGCAGTAGCTGGATATAAAATTAACTCAAACAAATCAATGGCCTTTCTCTACACAAAGGATAAATGGGCTGAGAAAGAAATTAGGGAAACAACACCCTTCACAATAGTCACAAATACCATAAAATACCTTGGTGTGACTCTAACTAAGGAAGTGAAAGATCTGTATGATAAGAACTTCAAGTCTCTGAAGAAAGAAATTGAAGAAGATCTCAGAAGATGAAAAGATCTCCCATGCTCATGGATTGGCAGGATTAATATAATCAAAATGGCTATCGTGCCGAAAGCAATCTACCGATTCAATGCAATCCCCATCAAAATTCCAACTCAATTCTTCACTGAGATAGAAAGGGCAATTTGCAAATTCATCTGGAATAATAAAAAACCTAGGATAGCAAAAACTATTCTCAACAATAAAAGAACCTCTGGGGGAATCACCATGCCTGACATTAAGCTGCACTATAGAGCAATTGTGATAAAAACTGCATGGTACTGGTACAGCAACAGACAGATAGATCAATGGAATAGAACTGAAGAACCAGAAATGAATCCACACACCTATGGTCACCTGATCTTTGACAAGGGAGCTAAAACCATCCAGTGGAAAAAGGACAGCATTTTCAACAAATGGTGCTGGCAGAACTGGCTGTTAGCATGTAAAAGAATGCGAATTGATCCATTCTTTTCTCCTTGTACAAAGCTTAAGTCTAAATAGATTAAAGACCTCCACATAAAACCAGAGACACTGAAATTTATAGAGGAGAAAGTGGGGAAAACCCTCGAAGATATGGGCACAGGGGAAAGATTCCTAAACAGAACAGCAATGGCTTGTGCGGCAAGATCAAGAATTGACAAATGGGACCTTATAAAATTGCAAAGCTTCTGTAAGGCAAAAGACATAGTCAGCAAGACAAAAAGGCCACCAACAGATTGGGAAAGGATTTTTACTAATCCTAAATCTGATAGGGGACTAATATCCAACATCTACAAAGAGCTAAAGAAGCTGGACTCCAGAAAAACAAATAACCCCATTAAAAAATGGGGTACAGAGCTAAACAAAGAATTCTCAACTGAGGAATTCCGAATGGCTGAGAAACATCTGAAAAAAATGTTCAACATCCTTAATCATCAGGGAAATGCAAATCAAAACAACACTGAGATTCCACTTCACACCAGTCAGAATAGCTAAGATCAAAAATTCGGGTGACAGCAGATGCTGGTGAGGATGTGAAGAAAGAGGAACACTCCTCCATTGCAAGCTTGTACAACCACTTTGGAAGTCAGTCTGGCGTTTTCTCAGAAAATTGGACATAGTACTACCGAAAGATCCTGCAATACCTCTCCTGGGCATATACCGAGAAGATGTTCCAACTGGTAAAAAAGACACATGTTCCACTATGTTCACAGCAGCCTTATTTATAATAGCCAGAAGATGGAAAGAACCCAGATGTCCTTCAACAGAGGAATGGATACAGAAAATGTGGTACATTTACACAATGGAGTACTATTCTGCTATTTAAAAAAAATGAATTCATGAAATTCTTGGGCAAATGGATGTATCTGGAGGATATAATCCTTAGTGAGGTAACCCAATCACAAAAGAAGTCATTGGATATGCGCTCACTGATAAATGGATATTAGCCCAGAAACTTAGAATACCCAAGATACAATTTGCAAAACACAAGAAAATCAAGAAGGAAGACCAGCGCGTGGATACTTCATTCCTCCTGTGAATAGGAAACAAAATACCCATGAAAGGAGTTACAGAGACAAAGTTTAGAGCTAAGACAAAAGGATGGACCATACAGAGACTACCCCACCAGGGGGGATCCATCCCATAATCAGTCATTAAACTCAGACACCATTGCATAGGACAGCTAGTGCCTACTTAAGGGAACCTGATATAGCTGTCTCGTACAGAAGTGGATGCTCATAATCATCTATATGATGGAACACAGGGCCCACAATGGAGAAGCTAGAGATAAAACCCTAGGAGCTGAAGGGTTCTGCAACCCTAGAAGAGGAACAACAATATGAACTAACCAGAACCCCCAGAACATTTGTTTCTAGCTCTACATGTAGCAGAAGATGGCCTAGTCAGCCATCATTGGGTGGAGAGGCCCCTTGGTATTGTAATCTCTATATACCCCAATACAGGGGAACGCCAGGACCGAGAAGTGGGAGTGGGTGGGCAGGGGAACAGGGTCGGGGAGGGGGAATTTTCGGGATAACATTTGAAATGTAAATTAAGAAAATATCTAATAAAAACTAATTAAAAAAAAAAGAGGGAAAAATATCAGGGCACAGTCACAATCAAAAGCAAAAATCAATCTCCAACCGTCTAATGTCTGGGATCCAACTCACGATCTTTTGGGCTCCTCTAAGGGCTTGAGGCACTTCTCCAGCCATGCCCTTTGTAGCACACACCTTGTCTGCTAGGCTCCAGATGCCTGTACTTCACTGCTGCTGCTGTTCTTGGTGGCCATCCCATGATACTGGCATCTCCAAAATGCTGCTGTCTTCCACTGTAACTAGGCTTCAACACTAGCCTCTCATAGGCTCTCTTCATGGTGCCAAGCCTCAACTCCTTTGCATGACCCCTTCAGTCCTGGGCCATCAATTGCAACTGAGGCTGCACTTTCACCAATGGCCTTCCATGGCCTCTCACAGTGCTTCCGTGGCCTCAGCTGCTCTGCATGACCCCTTCATGCCTTTAAAACCAGTACTACCTGGGTAACTCTTGCACATTACCAAGTCCCACTGCAGCAGGACTATAACCTTGGCTATCTCTGGAACACAGCCTCTTTGTGCTTTCAGAAAACACTTCCCAGAAGATGTCACCTCAACGATGCTGGTCTCTTCTTAATCACTGCTAATATCTTAGCTCCAGCTAACCAGCATCAATAGTCCCAGTAATGCAAAGGTTTTGCTTTAGTAGTTCTGGTATCTTGTTAATCACAGCTGATTCTTCAGCCCCAGCTAACCAGAACTACAGAATAATCAAACTCCAACATAGCAATGGCCCTGAAAAGAGTCTTTAATTTTCCCTCTGAAATTTCACAAGCTAGGCTTCCATCTTCTCCACTGTTCTCAACATTATCTTCCAATCTCCTACACAACATCTGACAAAGCTCTTAACACAGAATGGATCTTCTAGCCCAAAGTTCCAAAGTCCTTCCATAGTCCTCCCCAAAACATGGTCAGGTTGTCACAGGAATACCCTACCCTGTTGGTACCAATTTGTCTTAGTCAGGGTTTCTATTCCTGCACAAACATCATGACCAAGAAGCAAGTTGGGGAGGAAAGGGTTTATTTGGCTTACACTTCCATATAGCTGTTCATCACCAAGGAAGTCAGGACTGGAACTCAAGCAGGTCAGGAAGCAGGAGCTGATGCAGAAGCCATGGAGGGATGTTCTTTACTGGCTTGCTTCCCCTGGCTTGCTCAGCCTGCTCTCTTATAGAACCCAAGATTCCCAGCCCAGAGATGGCACCACCCACAAGGGGACCTCCCCCCTTGATCACTAATTGAGAAAATGTCTTATAGCTGGATCTCGTGGAGGCATTTCGTCAACTGAAGCTCATTTCTTTGTGATAACTCCAGCTGTGTCAAGTTGACACAAAATTAGCCAGTACAGTATGCTATGAGGGCTGATTAGTCAATGATGGGCCACTGAAATTTCTGGACTATTTCAAAATCTAAGACAGAGGTATGTGCCAAGAGGTTGTGGTTTATTAATAATACACCACAGAGCCATGTTTGTGCAAAATAAACACAAGCAAGCTGCACATACTCTCCTTGACAGATATGAATAGTTCATAGAAAATCTAAGTCCCAAGCCAGGCATACTCTCCTTGACGGATATGAATAGTTCATAGAAAATCTAAGCCCCAAGCCAGGCATGGACGCCAGCCACCATAATTTCCAGGCAGGACCATGGAGCATAAATAAATTTTATGCCCCTGTCCAGCTAATTTTTATTATATATTTAGGGAGGAATTGGAGCCTTCCCCCAGCCTTGAGCAGGCTGGCTTAGACCTTGCTATCCCTGAGAATGAGACCACCTGGGGTGGAGCCTCCCCACCTAGAAGGTTCTATTGTGCTGTTCTTCTCCAAAACACTGCTACCTGCAGAGAGGCTGAGAGATTCCTGAGACAGCAGGCAACCTAGTGATTGACACCTTCTTGCCAAACTAGTGCTGTCAGATAAATTGCTTACAGGTTGGCAACAGGCATCAAGAGTGGATCTGTGGGAGATGGGCTTTCCCCCTTTATAAGCACAGAATTTCAGTAAAATTTGGGTTTTGATCCGCATTTGTCTTGTCCCCGTCCTTTTCTCGATGTTTATTCTCTTTTAGTCCCAGCCTGCTTTTCAGGAGGACCTGGTTCATGTGGTCACATTTATCCTTAAAAAGTTTATTTAGTTTATTTTTATTAAGCTCATGGGTTTAGTGAACACCCAATTAAAAAAGAAGCAAACATATATTCAAAATATTTAAAAGCTAGGGATCAGGAATCTCCACCTGTTTTTGTAGTATTACTAATCATTGCCAAAAAGAAGAATTAACCACCAAGAGATGAATAGAGAAACAAACTGTGGTACATAAGTACAATGAATATTATTCAACCTTAAAAGGGGGAAATCCTCACACATAATATCAACACTGAGGAGTCAAAAAAAGGCAAAAACCTATATGAAGTGTTTAGTCAAATTTACAGGGTGGGAAGCAGAACAGATACTTTCTCTTTTGCAAGATGAAAAATGTTCTGGAGGATGTTGCAAAAATGATGTCTGTATACTTAATATTACTAACTACATAGTTAGAAATGTCCAAGATGTTAAATTTTACATTATATTTTAAAACACACACAAAAAATCTGTAGAACTGCTTTTCTAAGACTTAAAAAAAACCAAATCCATTTCTAGAAAAGAAAATAAAGCCAAGAAAACTTTGAAATGATAGTAAAGAGAAACTAGTGTAGTTAGATAGTAAATATAGTATGAAATTGCAATAATTAGAATAGTGTGGTAGTGAAATTAAAATTAATTGTGTATTAGCAAAAACTCAGTATTGAAATGGTAACACCATAATTTAGTGAGGAAAGACAATTCTGGTCGGAATTTAGAAGAACAGGATACTGTGCTGCATTGTTTTTATTATTACCTTAATATATAACCTGGAGTTAACTAGGAAAAGGGTACCTCAATTGAAAACCTGTATTGATCAGATTGGCCTGTGGGTATGTCTACAGCATTATTTCAATTGCTAACTGATGTTAAGAGCCCAGCCCAACGTGGGTGGTGCTACCTGAGGCAGGGCTGTATAAGAAAGGTAGCTAGCTGCCCACGAGCCACCGAGTGAGCCAGTAAGTAGTGTTCCTCCACAATTTCTGCCTGACTCCCTTCAATGATGAATTGTGACCTGGAAGTATAAGCCAAATAACACACTACACCCCTGCTGCTGTTTTGGTCAGAGAGTTTTATTACAGCAACAGAAAAGTAGCTAATACAAATGCCAAGAGAAATGTAGTCATTTTGGAAGCCCAAGTCCTTGTTTCAGAGGGAAACAGGGGCCCTACTGAGATCTGGGATAAAAGTCATTTGTATCATGGCCTGGTAAAGAACCTAGCTCCACTCTGCCTCTGTCCTGAAAATATAAGTGAGAGTGGCTTAAAAGTAGTGGACTACTAAGTTGTTTAGCAGGTAAATTTCTAGGCAGCGTAACATTCAAGGCGGTGGCCTAGTTACTACTGTTTATTGCTCTTAGTATGATGTAGTTACAGAAGAGAGCAGGGAAACATGGAAAAGGCCATGCTTGGCAAGGAAAGGATTAGGAGTTTAAGAATACAGAAAGGGGCCAGGGCCCTATGTGGTAAATAAACATGCTTGCCACAAAAGCCTGAAAATCTAGTTTGGGTCCATAACTCATGTAAAGAAAGAAAAAAGGAGAGATCTGAGTGCACAAAGCTGTCCTCCTACCTCCAAATGTATGCTATGGCATGACCTCATGGTAACCTGTTGGGTCCGAACCGCCTGCAGTCCAGCCATAATCAGTCTGTTCGGACCCCAACAGTAACCCATCACGCAACACACATAATAAAGATGCAGAAAAGTGAAGACTACAGCTGCAATTGTTAGAGACTAATGCCTTTTAAGAGAAACCTTGTATTCTGTAATGACATAATCAGGAAAGGTATCCTTGATTAAGAAGATCATTATCTGTTAGCATCAAGCCCCACTTAACCAGGTGACCCTCTACCTGCGTTGCCAAGGCAACCACCTTCAATTCCACAGCCCACCTGGCTCAGTCTCCACCCTCAGTGGTGTGACGTCATTCTCCCTATAAATTGGGAAGACACCCCCTCTCTCTTTGTCTTCTTCTTCTCTCTCTTCTCTCCCCCCTCTGTCTCTTTCTCCTCTTCTCTGCCCCCTCCCCCACCCGCTCAATAAACCTCTCCACGTGGAACCCCCTCGGCCTGGTCTGCTGCCTGGTTATTCGCCCAAACACACTGATATTTTTATCAATATTATCTTCATCATCTCTGCCTATTGAAGGCTACTGTGAAAAAGGCAACTTTAAAAGAAGAGAGAGCCTGAACAGAAATGAAAGAGGAGGTTCCCTGATCAAACAAACAAACAACAACAAACCCCCACATGCCTAGGAAAGTGTGTTCTCAGCCCAGATCGCTTCACTACGTGGAAGTCATAGCTGTGCTATATAAGGGGACCAGCTACACCTGAAGCTGGCAGGAGAACTTGGCATCATTATTCAAACAGTACTAGTTTTGCAGGCATGCAAAAGAAAAAAGCATCATGTGTCCCGGACCATGGTTCCAGAAGGACGCTGAGGCCACATACTGAACCAATAAGTGAGCTCATATTGAGCCCACACCCACCTGAACTCTAACTCAGAGAATCTAATTCCCTCAGCTGGCCTCCTGTGTATCCACATGCATGGGACACAGCCATACACAGAGACACATAAAAATAAGTAAATAAATCTTTTTTTAAAATAATCAAACAAGCCGGGCATGGTGGCTCACACCTTTCATGCCAGCACTTAGCAGGCAGAGGCAAGCAGATATCTGCATTTGAGTTTGGGGTCAACCTGGCCTACAGAGTGAGTTACAAGACAGCCAGGGCTACACAGAGAAACCCTCCCTCAAAAAACAACAAACAAACAAATAACACCCCAAACAGAGTTGCCTGTTTGTCTTAGTCAGGGTTTCTATTCCTGCACAAACACCATGCAAGAAGCAAGTTGGGAGGAAAGGGTTTATTCAGCTTACACTTCCACACTGCTGTTCATCACCAAAGGAAGTCAGGACTGGAACTCAATCAGGTCAGGAAGCAGGAGCTGATGCAGAGGCCTTGGAGGGATGTTTCTTACTGGTTTGCTCAGCTTGCTTTCTTATAGAACTCAAGACTACCAGACCAGAGATATTATCATTTACAAGGGGTCCTCCCTCCTTGATCACTAATTGAGAAAATGCCCCACAGCTGGATCTCATGGAGGCATTTCCCCAATTGAACTCCTTTCTCTGTGCTATCTCCAGCCTGTGTCAAGTTGACACACAAAACCAGCCAGTACAAACAACTATAACAGAATTTTTTTCCAGTAGTTGAAAGAAATCTGAGTCATCTATTAGCTATATATATAGGTAAGTTAGGAATATATGAGTAATCCATTGCTAAGTTTCAAAGAATTACTCCTGGTCATATTTTATTGGTAGTAGGTTGTCCCAAAATATTCAGAGGACTCTAATCACCAAAAAGAAAATAAGTAATACAGGATAAATAACCTTTTGAGGAATATATTAGACCTCCACAAAAAGGAAGATAAGGGCAACCCTGCTGATAATTACATACGTACAAGGCAGAAAGGAATGATCTGCCATCCAACCTAGCGAAAAGGAAAAATGGTCATAGCTGAAGCAGGTGACAAAAAGACACAAGGACCTATGAGAACTGACTGATAATTCTAACAGGAAGAAACAGTAGTTAGTTTTGGAGCAGCTGATGTACTAGGCTTATAAACAACAGCATTTATCATCAAAGGCATCTACAAAGAACAGAAATTATAGCCAAAGATAAAAGGAAACTACCCAAGCATCAAGCAAAATACATCACAAAGTAAAACTGGTTTGTGAAAAATGGGTATAACAGAAAAAAATGTATACTTTAATCTACTTGGGTTTGTCCTAATGGAACTGTGGTCACCCTCTTGGTTCAGAGTCCCTGCCATCCTTCACTCACTTGTATGGAGTTTTCTTTCATGCATCCTACCCTCCAGTTAAACTGGACTAGATCAAAGTTCCCAGTTCAGCCTGGGCTTCCCTACTCTTGTTCTCTGTTCATGCTGACTGATCTCTGCCCTTGAAAAGTCTATCAATGCTTCTTGTTTACTTTTTTCTCTTTCATTATTTCCTGATTCTACAACCATAAAAAAGTCTTTGGATCCTATTCTGCTCCTATTAAAATAATGTTATTGTGCTCTAAGTTATAACTCTTCTTATGTCTTCCTCATGATATCCCAAATTCCTTAAAGCAGACAGGTAATGGATCCTGCCTCTGGTTTCAATGTCATCAAAATTAAATGAGTAATCTTAAGTTTTTACATTAGTGATAAAAGCATTCATAGACAAAAAACTTAAAAGAGCATACAGGGGTAAGTCTCTTAAATAAACATTTTTATTCAAATGCTTCTCTTCCTGTTGATGAAATAAGGCAATTTGTAAGAAATAACTAAGGAAATTATTCATTAGAGACAATAGTGAATCAAGACTGTCATCTAGAATTTCTAGATCTTGCTTTTTAGTCACTTAAGCTTTTTCTGGCTCCTTTCTCTGTATTTACTAGAGTGGCAAGAAGAATTTCTTTTTTGATTATTTCATATTTTAGCATCATTCTTTCCCTAAAAAATTTGTTTGAATATCATCCCTAGCCCTTACAACTTCACAATTAGTAATGATTTTCCTGATTCACAGAACACACACTATATGCCATGCAATGCATATTCAATTTAATCTAAAAAGCAAAACTCTATTTGACAGATTTCTTTGGGTTATGAAACTGCAGCCAATGGTTATTGCATAATTCCAACTGATTGAAAATATAGACGATGGGGCTGGAGAGATGTCTCAGTGGTTAAGAGCACTGACTGCTCTTCCAAAGGTCCCGAGTTCAATTCCCATCAAACATATGGTGGCTTACAATCATGTACAATGTGATCTGATGCCCTCTTCTATGTGTCTGAAGACAGCTACAGTGTACTCATACACATAAAATAAATAAATCTTTAAAAAATATAGATGATATTTCAATGTATATTCTCCAGAGTAAAGCATATCCTGAAGAATAGTTTATAAGAGTCTTCACCAGTTAAAAAAAATCCAAAGTCTGATAGGCAAGAGGTAGTGAAATACCAAAAGGGCAATATTAAAGCTGACAGTGATGGTGCAGGCCTTCAATCCCAGCAGAGGCAGAGGCAGGTAGATCTCTGGGAGTTTGAGACCAGCCTGTTCTACAGAGATAGTTCCAGGATAGCCAGAACTACACAGAAAAACTCTGCCTCAAAATAACAACTAAACAACAGGGGGCAAAATTAAGTCTTAAGAAAAGATTCCCATGGAAGACAAAAAGTTTAAACCCAGAGAATAATTTCTTAACGAGTAGGCTGTCATACAATACTCCTGCTCTTCTAGAATCTCCTGCTCCAGCTATCCAACTTTTCCCTTCATGATTCACTTTTCCTAGTCTGTTACTCTACCTCTCATCTCCAGACTTACAATGAAACCTACTAGAAGAGAAACCTCGCTTCTAGTTACCAGCAGGCCATGCCCTGTCAACATTAACTTCTAGATATGGCATGAGGAATCCCTATCAATAGCTCCCTGTTCATTTAAAAACTTACACACAATACTTAAAGAAGAAAGAGCTTAGAGCTGTAAATAAGAGCCAAGACTTCTTACTGTTGAATTTCTTCTAAGTATTTTTAAGCCAACAGAAATAATGCTGGAGAATTTCATGTGTCAATGCATAGCCAAGAAATTTCAGGCTTTTCAGGGAAAGGCTATCCTTTACAAAACAAAAATTAAGTAATCAAAAGAGAGTGAACACACCCAAACGTGCCCTCCCTGCAGCGATCATTCTCTACTAGGTGCTTTTTCTAGGGGTATTATTGCAATTGCAACCAGAGGGGACCCAGCCTTTGAACCCTGGCCTGTGTGTTTGCAGTTCTTCAAAGTTAGATGACATAATAAACAAGGCTGTCCCTCCCTCTCTAGCGGTCACGTCATCCACCTGTTGCATCACCTGGAAAGTGGTCTTCGGATTCTAGGATCACCTCTGTGATCTCTAAATAATTCAACGGCGCTATTTTCTACATAAATTTTCGCTTCATTCATATTTATGAGGATGCCTTGGAGGTGAGGGTGTATTGGCTCCTGTTCACCTTTGGGGAGACGCTGGCATCCGCATCGCAGCTGTGACTTCCTAGACTTGAAGGGCTTGAGAGTTGTTGGAAGCCTTGAGCATTTGGAGACAGACAAGGGCCAGCAGGAGCAGGGCAGAGGGGAGCCGAGCAGCTTAGAGGCCAGGTGGCAGTTGGGAGGTCGCCCAGCGACCGAAGCTTCGCGGATAGGACACCGCTCATCCGCCCAGGGGTCGGGCCTACAGCCAGGGGAGCTGAGGGCTGGGACGAGGCTTGAGCCCAAGCCCTCCTTCAGACTGACTGGGACACCTCCAGGAGGCGCGCCGGCCAGTCTCCGGATTAGAAGACAGCGCGACTGTCCCCTCCCCCACCCCTGAGAACTAAACTGGAGGCGGGGGCGCGAGGCAGGAAGCACCGGGCCGGGGTCCGGACCCCTGACAGGGCCGGCCGGCGCCGGTCGCCAGGGGCCGCACTCACCATGTCGTAGACATTGAGCACCACTAACTGGTTAGCCCCCATCCTTCTCCCCACGGCCGCCGCCTCGTCCTCCAGCCGCTCGGTCTCCGCGGGGCGGAGGCCGCTGCCACCGCCGCGGACGCCTCAGGCAGGGCTCGAGCCGGGCACTAAGCGTCCAGCCCGGCCCACCGCAGGCGGGGCGGAAGCATCCGGCAGTCGGGACCGCTCCAAGGAGACGCTGTCAGAAACCAGTACGAGGACCCGGCCAGACAGGTGGAGAGCCAGCTCCAGCTTAGGCGCCTCCCCTCGGCCGCAGACACGTGGGGGAAGGCGGAGCCTGAGCGAGGGGCGGGCTTTAGGCACCCTGGAGGCGGGGACCGGCTGGATCCAGGGATGAGCCCGCCTGCGCGTTGAGGCTCTCAGGCTCTGCAGCTGGAGACCTAAAATGGCCACAGGCTGGATGCCTCTTCACCCTGGTGGCTCGAGGTCGCAGAGAGACTACCATTCCCAGAAAGCAGTGCGAGAACCCGCGATTCCTATTGGGCGTGTAAGCTGACTAACTACATATCCCAGCATGCACCAGGATGTTGCAGGCCCTCACGTCTCCCTAGGAGACTACAGTTCCCAGGATGTCATGCGAAGAGTTTGTCCAGGGAACCTCCGCTGTTCGTCCTTGGCGAGCAGAGACTCCATTTGCCTTTTAGTTTTCATTGCTGCTTCTGGTGTTCATAGCATGAGATGTGAATCCAACGTAGTGTGAAGAAGTGATGACTAAGTTTTCCAAAGCCCCTCTGCTTTTTCTTTTTTTTTTTTTAAATATAGAATTGAGGCAATAAAGGGAGGAAGGTTACCCTTGTAAAAGTGGGATGTAAAAAGTCTCAGTTAACCCTCAAAACGGAATTCACATTTCGTGAGAGTATCCTGCGCTCCTGGGAAGAGTGTGGCTACTCATAGATTAGCTCAGTACTAGGACACAGCGTTTGTGCACTCATACAACAAATATATTTTGTGTTTCTGTGGTATGCCATGTAATATGGTAGACTTGGGAATTCAGCAACTGAACAGACATGGGAGACAAAATAACAGTGATGAGTGTTTTGTAGAAAAATTAAGATAATTTAGAGTTATCTTAGTTTGTTTGGGGGAATGACTAGTTTTAAGCTAAAATCTGAATGACAGAAAGCTGGTCAAATATAAGAGAGCCAAAATTCCAATTAGAGGAGACAAAAGTACATAGACAGAAGACATGTTTTCTGTATTTAAGGAACAAAATAAAAGTTCTCTGTGGCTAGAATAGAATATAATGAGCAAAGAGGTCATCCGTGGACAGGCAGTTAACTAGTCAGAAGACATCCTGAGTTTTCAGTTGACTGAGGTTGAATATCTATTTTACATTTTAGATTTATCAATTGTGTGTATGTGTGTGTGTGTGTGTGTGTGTGTGTGTCTATGTGTGAAAGAGTGAAAGAGAGAGACCCCGAGAGAAAGACAGAGACAAAGTCAGCAAGAGGTGCAGATGACCAAGGAGGACAGAGAAGGCAGGGATGCTCTGCAACCAAACTTAAAGGCTGCTTTAAGTTGCTTGACCTTAGTGCTGGGAACCAAACTGAGATCCTCTGCAGAGCATCAAGTTCTTTCAGTGGGCAAGCCATCTCTCCAAACCCTGAAGTTGGATTTAAAATGAAGAGTTGTCAGGATTTGAGTCAATGAATGACATGAATATGTACATAAGTCTCTTAAAAGATTGCTTGAGAGCTAGAGAGAAGGCTCAATGATTAAGAGCACTGGCTGCTCTTCCAGAGGTCCTGAGTTCAAGTGCCAGCAACCATATGGTGGCTCACAACCATCTATATTTGGGATCAGATGCCCTCTTCTGGTATGTTTGAAGACAGCTACAATGCACTCAGATAAATAAAGGAAATAACTCTTAAAAAATTAAAAATTATGTTCCGGGCTTGGTGGCACACACCTTTAATCCCAGCACTTGGGAGGCAGAGGCAGGCAGATTTCTGAGTTCGAGGCCAGCCTGGTCTACAGATTGAGTACCAGGACAGCCATGGCTTCACAGAGAAACCCTGTCTCGAAAAACCAAATAAATAAATAAATAATAAATAAATAAATAAATAAATAAAAAAGATAAATGTGGTAAATTGTAAAAGTGGCTTCTGTAATTATATATGACCTTTGATGCCTCTCTCTACTGTCCTTGGCAAGCCTTGACTTGATTTGGTCAATGGGATATTAACAGATATAATGCAAGAGACTTAAACAGCACTTTGGATTTGTGGCTTGGTTTGTTCCTCATCTTGGGAGTCTAGTGACCAGCCTTATATGACAAAGTGTGGGACATTAAATTTGTTGGGGGAGATGTTGGTAGTCTCAAAAGTAGGTCCTAGATGTTTCACACATTTGGGTAGATAGTATGCTATTTATAATATATCAAATATTTGAGCAAGAAGCAGATTAGAACAGGAAATCAAATTACTGTTAGGCCATGTTATATTTTAAGTGCCTTTTAGAGGCTCATGAGATGTTGAGTAGGCATTTGCATAAATGAAATGGAGTCACAACCATTAAACTGACTAAAATAAACATTTCAGTAGAACTTAAAGCCTAGAGACTTGTTGGGTAGTCTTTCTGTTGCTGTGATAACACATGCTCTGACAGAAAGTAGCTTAAGGCAGCACAGGTTTAGGGGTCACAGTCATCACTGAAGTAAGGCAGGATTGGGCAGGAACTTAAAGCAAGCACCTTGGAGAAACAGTGCCTGCTGGCTCAGTCACTGGCTTATGCTTGGCTAACTTTTTAAGTAAAACTCAAGACAACCTGTCCAGGGGAAGTGACACCCAGGGTAGACTGGGCCCTCTTATAGCAGTTAATTAAGACAATACCCACAGGATAATTTGGTCAAGGTAATCCATTAATTGAAACTTCTTTTGCAGATGACTATAGGCTATTTGAAATCAAGGGTTGAAGCACTAGAAAATATTGAAAATATGCAGCTGGAAAGTAATATTAAAAGGGGGAGGAGCCGGGCATTGGTGGCATTAAAGGCTTGTGCCATCACTGCCCGACTTGGTTCTTTTTTTAAAAAAAGATTTATTTCTTATGTATGTGAGGACACTGTAGCTGTACAGATGGTTATGATCTTTCATGTGGTTGTTGGGAATTGAGTTTTAGGACCTCTGGTCACTCATGTCAGCTCTGCTAGCTCAGTCCCTGCTCGGTCCTACCCAAAGATTTATTTATTACTATACATAAGTACACTGCAGCTGACTTCAGATGCACCAGAAGAGAGCATCAGATCTTATTACGGGTGTCTGTGAGCCACCATGTGGTTGCCATGTGGTTTTTGGGATTTGAACTCAGGACGTTTGGTTAGTGCTCTTACAAGCTGAGCCATCTCGCCAACCCTACTTTCCATAGCCTTACAGAAAGTCCTTATTGCCAAAAGCACCACTTATGTCATCAAAAGTTGAAAAATGGATCTGTTGGCCAACTAGAAGCTTCCTCCCTACTGACTAGTGTTCATGGTACTGAGGTGTATTTGTCATGATACCAGAGGAGAAAAGTAACCATCAGTCTCACCTAGGTGCAATCCTGGTTGCTAAAGCAACAGCTGGGCTACAGGACACATGATGTAATGAGGCAGCAGTGGCACAAAATTACAGGGGTAACCAACCACGGTTTTCATATCTATCTATCTATCTATCTATCTATCTATCTATCTATCTATCTATCTATCTATCTAATCTGGGCTTATGGATTCCTCTGTGAACTGGAACTCAAACCTCAAACTGTTAAAGTGGCTAAAAAGCTGCAACTTGATAGATCATAGACCCAGGGGAAAACCCTACTACTATCACTTTGCAAAGGAACATAGTAATAAAATGAGCAATGAGGATAAACTGTTATGTCCATAGATCGGTGCTTTACTCAGCCCTCATCTCAAAAGCTTCTTCCTGCAGTAGATGGTAATTGATAACCATAAATGAGCAATGCACAAATTGACATGGACTAGCAATAGTAGAGCATAGGATGAAAAAATATTTGAGGTGGTTATCAAGAGACAGATCAATTTCTGAATGTGATGGCTTAGGCATGTAATCTTACCAGTTGGGAGCCTGAGACAGGGGAGTTACCAGGGAGTTCTAGTCCTGTGTGGACTATGTAGTGATTTCCAGGCCAGTCTGGAATAAATTGAGTAGAGTAATGCAAATCTTAAAAGGAATCTGAGAATGTGGTTCAGTTGGTAGAGTGCTTGTGTAATATAAATAAAGCAAGTGTGTTGATCCACAGCATCGTGTAAACTGGGTATGGTAGCTCCCTGCCTAACACTTGGTGTGGGGAGGAAGTAAAGGCAAGAGTATCCAGAAGTTCAAGGTCATTCTCAGCTATCTAGTAAGTCTGAAGCCTGCCTAGGTCTCTGTGTGACCCTCTTTAAAAAGGGAGAGAGAGAAAGAGAAAGGGAGAACTAAGGTGTGGGAGATCCAGAAATAACTAACACACCTATACTTGGTGATCAATGAAAAGAGTCTGGAATTAAAACTCTTCCTCTTCCTCCTCTTCTTCCCCCTATGCTCCATCTCCCCTCTATTCTCCCCTCTTCTCTTTTAGGTATATAAGACAGGATTTGTCAGGTGCTGAAGAAATGGCTCATAGGTTAAGAGCACTGACTCTTCTTCCTGAGGTCCTGACTTCAACTCCCAGCAACCACATGGTGGCTCACAACCATCTGTAATGGGATCTGATGGCCTCTTTTGGTGTGTCTGAAAACAGCTACAGTGTACTCATATACATAAAATGAAATCTTAAAAAGAGACAGGATTTGTCTGTATAACAACCATGGCTAACGTAGAACTTGCTTTGTAGACCAGGGTGGGCTTGAAATCACAAAGATCTGCCTGTTTCTACTCAGGTCTGGCTTGAATTTAAAGTTTCTGAAGATGCAATTCAACACCGACTATACATGTTCACATTCATAGATCAGTGCTGCTCTCAGACAAATAGTCTCCTTATTGCAGCAGATTTATTTATTTATTTATTTATTTATTTATTTATTTATTTATTTATTTATTTTTCTAGGCAGGGTTTCTCTGTGTAGCTCTGGCTGTCCTGGAACTCACTTTGTAGACCAGGCTGGCCTCGAAATCAGAAATCCTCCTGTCTCTGCCTCCCGAGTGCTGGGATTAAAGGCGTGCGCCACCACTGCCTGGCCCTGCTCCAGACTCTTAATTGGTCAAAATGCCCCAGTGTCAGAGGGTTTGTGCATCGTCATCAGTGGGACAGCGCAGTACTGAACCTTAAAAACATTTGTACCATCCTCTCTAAAGTTTCAGGAGCATCACAGTACAGAGGATGTATATTAAGGGTTCTCTGTGGAGAGCCTCAGCCTTACTGGCCTGGACAGCTCCTAATATGGGCTGTGGAGAGCCTTGCTGCCGTGCCTTAAAGATGGCGCCGATCACCTCAGCCTTAATGATGTGGACAGCTCCTAATATGGCATAAGGCTGTGTCAGCAGTGGTATGATCTGACACCTGACTTTCCCTAGCATATGAGCAGGAGCCATGTGGCATCCTGCTATAGGCCAGGACAGGGTTTATATGGCAGCTCTCGGTGGGGTTGGGGCCATTTTTGCCGTTTTTCCACAAGCTGTAACTTCATCAAGTATCCTGAGTAAACCGCCTCGAGAAGGAACCTGGTTGTTCTGCATCTAATTCCTGCTCAGCGTGGAATAAGTGATGGTCTGTAGGGAGCCTGGCGGCCGCACCCTGAAAGATGGCGCTGCCTGCCTCGGCCTTATCAGTCTTGCTGGCATAAATAACTCCTTATATGGCATTAGGCTGTGTTGGCAGTGACATGATTCTAAGCCCGAGAATGTGAAGTTGAAGCCCGAGAATTCCTGGCGTATGAGCAGGAGCTATGTGGCATTCTGTGTGTGGCCAGGATAGGGTTTAATTGGTTGCTCCCGGGGGAATAGTTCCAGAAGAGAGGGATAAATGAATTTTACTATTTACGCTTAAGCTGTAACTGCATAATAAGACTGAGTAAACTAACTTAAGTCAAGGAACCCGATTGGTCTGTGTCTTCTTCCTGCGGGACGGGACGGGGCGCGGATCAATGGTCCATACGTGGTTCCAGAACTCTTGACGGTACAGGACGAGCACTTGGTAAGTGCCCGGTAAGTAGGGTTTTGAGGCCTGCGGTAAAGCAGCTACGTTTTAAGGCCCGCGGTAAAGTGGCTACATTTTTAAGGCCTGCAGCTCACTGGCAAGAACGGAGGACAGACCCATGGGTAATTCACAGGCCTGCCCGGTTCACGGAGCTCTTAAGGAGCTGCTAAAAATGAAGGGGATAAAGCTGACGGATCGTGTTTTAAATAAACACTTTCCTTCAGGAAGTAGACATTGCAGTCCCCTGGTTTGCAGAATCGGGAAATTTGACTCTCGCATGTTGGGATAAACTACGCAAGGATTTAGATGTTGCCTGGGACCAAAGCAATCTGAGAGTAGGAGTTACGGGTGTGTGGAAGCTCATCCGTGGGTGCCTAGAGAGCGAAAGCTGCAGAAACGCGGTACAAGATCCAGAAGCAGTGGTGGAGGACTTGAGGGAGAGTCGATCAGAACATTCTTGGGAAGGCAGGAATGGGATTCAAAGGAGGAGGAAGGCGGGTGTACACCTGAGTTTGAGTGGGTTTAGTAGCTTGTCAGATTCGGATGAGGAAGATGAGATAGAGAAGCTTGAGAAAGACTTAGAGACTATTCTTGCCAAAATGGAGTCAGTTAGTTTAGAGAAGAGGAAGAAGAAAGGGAGGTTGAAGAGACAGGAACAAGGAAATAGTTCAAATTGCCCGCCATGGCCAGATGGGGCCGTGTGCTCTCCACTGCCTAGTATTGAAGCAACGCTATCTTCAAAACCTGTAGGGCGTTGCTTCTTTTGTCCAGAGACCTGGCGGAAAGCCTCTCTAACATTTCCCATGATGGAAAATGAGAATCAGCAGAGATGGCATGTACCTTTGGAGTTTAAACAATTGAAAGATTTAGTTGAGTCAGTACAGACCTATGGGTTTAATGCCTCTTTTACTCAAGCACAATTGGATAGGTTAGGAAAGACAGCCATTACACCTCTAGATGGATGGATACTGTAAAGGCATGCATGACCATGGGGCAATAGCTGGACTGACACCTCTAGACTGGATGGATACTGTAAAGGCATGCATGACCATGGGGCAATAGCTGGACTGACACCTCTAGACTGGATGGATACCGTAAAGGCATGCATGACCATGGGGCAATAGCTGGACTGACACCTCTAGACTGGATGGATACCGTAAAGGCATGCATGACCATGGGGCAATAGCTGGACTGACACCTCTAGACTGGATGGATACTGTAAAGGGATGAATGACCATGGGGCAATAGCTGGACTGACACCTCTAGACTGGATGGATACTGTAAAGGGATGCATGACCATGGGGCAATAGCTGGACTGGAAATCTCTTTTCTTTGACTATGCTCAACAGCAGGCCCGTACTAGTGCTAATAACAATCAGGCTGCTTGGTCATTTGACATGCTGACAGGGCAAGGTCAATGGGCAAATAAATGGTATATCCATTAGAGGTGTATACTCAAATTAATAATCTAGCGATTAAGGCTTGGAAAGCATTGCCTAATAAAGGTCAAGTAACGGGAAATCTTACCAAAGCTATACAAGGACCAACAGAGCCTTTTTCAGATTTTGTAGCAAGGATAATAGAAGTGGCAACCAGGGTTTTTGGAGACACAGAGAGAGCTATGCCTTTTGTGCAACAGTTGGTTTATGAGCAGTGCACTAAGGAGTGCCAGAATGCCATTACACCATGGAAAGGAAAGGGTTTAGAAGCATGGATGAAGGCATGTCAGGAATTAGGTGGGCCTCTTATCAATGCAGGACTAGCAGCAGCTGTAATGCAGCTTACTAAAGGAAAAGGGAGTACTCCTGCTGGAGCATGCTTCAACTGTGGACACCAAGGACACCAAAAAAGGCAATGTCCCGAAAGGGGCGAAGGGAGAAGGACAGGAAGTGACCACCATCCTTTCTTCCCAAGGCAGCCAGAGCGATGCCCCAGATGTAGAAAAGGAAATCACTGGGTCAATGAGTGTTGCTCAGTCTGGGATATTGATGGGCAACCTATAACTCAGGCAGCAGGGGCTGCACGTCCAAAAAATGTGCAGCGGGGCCCACGACCCCAGGGCCCTCGAATATATGGGGCAGTAGAGAATCAGTACCCACCACAGCTGCGTCTGTGCCCTCAGTCCCCAGGAGACCCACTCCAGGTTCGGCAGGTTTGGACCTCTGCTGTACCTCCAGAATCGTATTAACACCTCAAATGGGGGTGCAGCCCTTGGGGACTGATTTTAAGGAACCCCTCCCACCGGATACTGTGGGACACTTAATAGGGCACTCTTCCTCTGCTCTTAAAGGGCTAACTATACACCCATGAATTATTGACTCAGACTACACAGGAGAGGTAAAAATTCTTGTCTAGTCCCCTTGAGGGATTGTGGCAATCTCCCCGGGAGACAGGATTGCACAAATTGTGTTGCTGCCCAGTTTGCATAACATGTTTGCCTCTAAGGATCAGAAAAGGGGTAATCAGGGCTGGTGAGATGGCTCAGCGGGTAAGAGCACCCAACTGCTCTTCTGAAGGTGATGAGTTCAAATCCCAGCAACCACATAGTGGCTTACAACCACCCATAATGAGATCTGACACCCTCCTCTGGTGCGTCTGAAGTCAGCAATAGTGTACTTATGAATAATAATAAATGAATCCTTGGACTGGACAGAGCAGGGACTGAGCGAGTGGAGCCGACCAGAGCGAGTGGGGGCGGCCGGAGTGAGCAGGGCTGAACGGGGGTGGCCGGAGAGAGTGGGGCCAACCGGAGCGAGCGGGGCCGAATGGGGGCGGCCGGAACGAGCGGGGCCGACCGGAGCGTGTGGGGCAGACCAGAGCGAGCACGGTTGACTGGAACAAGAAAAAAAAAAAAAAAGAAAGAAAAGGGGTAATCATGGGCTTGGTTCTTCCGGCACAGATTTGGTGTTTCTATCTTTAGATTTAGATCAACGCCCCACCATAAAGCTTGAGGTGGATGGCAAACAATTGCTAGGCCTTCTGGATACCAGGGCAGACAGAAGCATCATGGCCTTAAAAGATTGGCCAAAAGGCTGGCCTGTACAGACTTCTTCCCAAACCCTGCAAGGTCTTGGCTATGCCAAGTCTCCTGATATGAGTGCCAGAATACCTTCATGGAAAGATCAAGAAGGGCACTCCGGGACTTTTCAACCTTATGTCCTGGAGTTGCCAGTAAGTTTGTGGGGTAGTGATCTTTTAAAGGCTATGAAGATGAAATTGACTAATGAAGTAGATTATTCTGAAGAGGCAACTAGTATGATGAGAAACATGGGATGGCATCCCTCCCATGGGCTAGGTAGGACTTTACAAGGTAAAAGGAGTCACACAACCACAACCTCAAAATTCTAGACAGGGATTGGGTTTTTCCTAGTGGCCGCTGGAGAGAGCATACCCATTACATGGAAGACGGAGGACCCAGTGTGGGTTCCAAAGTGGCCACTATCCTCCGAAAAATTGGAAGCAGCAAAGCAATTAGTACAAGCGCAATTAGAGTTATGTCATATTAAGCCCTCTGTTTCTCCTTGGAATACGCCTATATTTGTAATTAAGAAAAAATCAGGAAAGTGGAGACTTTTACATGATTTGTGTGCCATAAATCAACAAATGCAGATCATGGGGCCAATACAGAGAGGATTACCTCTTCTGTTATCTTTACCAGCTTCTTGGCCTATTATAGTGATAGACATTAAAGATTGCTTTTTCTCTATTCCCTTATGTACTAAAGACAGTGAGAGGTTTGCATTCACTTTGCCCTCTTGCAATCATGAAGAACCAGATCAGTGTTTTGAATGGGTGGTTTTACCCCAAGGTATGGCCAATAGTCCTACCATGTGTCAACTTTATGTTGGGGCCGCCCTTGACCCAATTAGGAAGAAATTTCCTCAGCTGAGATGTGTTCATTACATGGATGACATCTTACTTGCTTCTAAGACAGTGGAGTGCCTTGAAGGTGCTTATACAGAGCTTTGCAAGCTGTTGGAAAAGAAAGGGCTGTTTGTAGCCCCTGAGAAGGTGCAAAAGGGTCAGGTTGTGGATTATTTAGGGGCAAAAATAGGGATGACACAAATTATACCGCAAAAGGTAGAATTTAGAAAAGATAATTTGAAAACATTAAATGACTTTCAAAAATTGTTAGGGGATATCAATTGGGTATGGTGTTATTTGAATATGCCAAATTATGAGTTAAAACCCTTATATAATATTCTAATGGGTGATTCAGCCCTTGATTCCCCTCGGCAGCTAACATCAGAGGGGAGGACAGCATTGCACAAGGTAGAGGAGAGGTTATAATCAGCATTTTTGCAATGTCAGCAAGAAGGAAAACCTATAATTTTGTGTATCATTGCCACTTATGGACAGCCTACTGGGATTTTATGGCAGGAAGGACCATTGTTGTGGATTTACCCCAAAATATCTGCTGGGAAATCTATTGAGCATTATCCTTCAGCTGTCGCTGCACTGGCGCTTGTAGGAGTTCAGCAAAGCCTGCAGCATTTTGGCTGCCCACCTGCTACTGTAGTGGTTCCCTACTCCAAACAGCAGGTGAAGGTGTTGGCTGGCACCGTAGATGATTGGGCAATTTTACAATGCAGCTTTGATGGAGATATTGATAATAATTATCCTAAACATCCATTAATCTCCCTATTTAAAGAACACCCTGTAGTATTTCCTAAACTTACCTCAGCTTCACCTATACATGGAGCTCCTAATATATTTACTGATGGTTCCAAAACAGGATGTGGTACTTATATGATAGGCACAGAAGAACCAGTATTGTGCCAATTTCAGCCTGGTTCTCCTCAAATTGTGGAGTTGCAAATTGTGTTAGAGGTGTTTAAAAAATGTTGCTTTGCTTTTAATCTTATATCTGACTCTAATTATGTGGTTAATGCAGTAAAGATTTTGGAAATAGTGGGCCCTGTAAAATTTAGCAGCCCAGTGTGTACCATTTTATTAGAATTACAGAATTTGATTCAGAAACAGTCTCAAAAATTTTATGTTCAGAATATTAGAGCTCATACTGGGTTTACTGGGCCACTAAGTGAAAGTAATGATACAGTAGATCGGTGGACCAAGATGGAATGCATCTTTTTTAGTGCCAATATAGAGCAGGCTAGGAAATTCCATCAGTCTTTTCATGTCAACGCTAAAACCTTTGGTCCTGTGGGAAAACACAAACAGAACCTCATGCCCATGTCAGCACGGGATCGGGTCCTTGCCACAGGCCCGTCATGATATCTTTCCATTTAACTCGTTCTGGAGGGGGTGCACGCCCCACACTATGCCTGTCAGCCGCTGATTGACCATATACATCCAAATTCAAAAAATTTAAAGTAAATTAAATCTCACAGGCTGATGCAAGATAAATTATCTTGGATTGTCCTCAGTGTGTGGTACACCTGCATCCACCGCATGTGGGTGTAAATCCCAAAGGATTGCTGCCGCTTAAGATCTGGTAAATGGACGTAACTCACATTTCGGAGTTTGGAACTCTGAAGTATGTACATGTTTCAATTGATACTTGCTCAGAAATCATACATGCTACCTCTTTGGCTGGTGAGAAGGCTCGCAATGTCATTGGACATTGCTTGGAAGCCTGGGCCGCCTGGGGGAAGCCACAGCAATTGAAAACTGACAATGGACCTGCTTATACAGCGCACTCTTTTAAGTCCTTTTGTAAACAAATGAATGTTACCTGCAGTCACGGGTTGCCTTATAACCCACAAGGACAGGGCATCATAGAAAGAGCCCATTGTACATTAAAAGAGTGCTTACAAAAACAAAAAGGGGGAATAGGCCAAGGCCACACCTCCAAAGAAAGAATATCCTTAGCACTATTTACTTTAAATTTTTTGAATTTGTATGTACATGGTCAATCAGTGGCTGACAGGCATAGTGCGGGGCGTGCACCCCCTCCAGAACAAGTTAAATGGAAAGATATCATGACGGGTCTGTGGCAAGGACCCGATCCTGTGCTGACATGGGCACGAGGTTCCGTTTGTGTTTTCCCACAGGACCAACAAGATCCGGTGTGGGTGCCCGAACGGCTGGTGAGGAAGGTGAAGAATGAAGACGGCCCCGGTGACCCTGATCGGATTGTTGAGCTTGACAAGTCTGTGACTAATCACCGTGGAACCGAGATAGGGGATCCTGTCCCTATGGCTGCTATCAACTAGTGAGGTCAATCAATTGTGGGCCATAGCTAGAACTTGGCCCATACCAATGCCAGTACACAGTAATTCGTCGGTGCTACCGACTTTCTTTTCTACTTCTTGCACTCGAGAGTTGCCATGTATTATTCCTAATAATGATCCTCCTCAAGTATATTCTGCTACCAATTTTACCCTTAATGGTACCCTTTGTTTTTCCTTGAAGTCCGGAAAGGTTCCTTGTATAATGGCTGAAATGGACCCTATTGGGAAAAACTTAGTTTCTCAAATTGTCACTCTGAATGGCACCAGACTTGACCCAATTACTCTAGAGGGCTTTACAACTTGGGTCATTAATGCCTTCTCCTTCTTTAAGGAGTGGGCAGGTATGTTAGCTTGGGGAGCAGTAGTCCTTGTAGGTTGTATATTTTGTTTGTGGCTTTTGTGTCGATTAAAGTGAGAACATGCACGCCACAAAGCCATGGTGTATCAGGCTTTGGCAGCCATTGAAGATGGTACCTCCCCTGGAGTTTGGTTGCCATCCTTGAAGGACTAGAAGGTTGCCAGCAAGATTGCTTAACCCTTTGCTTTAGTTTATTACAGAAAAAGTGATTATTCCCGGCTTTGATGAATTGTAGCAGGACCCCGGGTTTGCCGTCATTGTGATTATTTCTGTTCGAAGGGACGCATCCATGACCAAGAAGTTGACAGTGCAGTGTCTTCGAACAGCGTCTCATCTGGGGAAAGGGTAGGCTTAGGAGTTTTAGCCTTAGGCCTGGTCCTGGTCTCTGTTGGTTGCCTGTGGTGTCTCTGCAAAATGACGTGGGTTCATGAGAGAGATCTTGTCATGTTGACTAATGCCATTATTGCCTTGGAGTTCAGTCAGCCACCCCCCAAGTTTGGCTCACTGCTATTAAGCAATAATGTCTGTCTTGTTTGAGTGTACTTTTCTCCTATCAGCTATGAATGCTGTGGTCCCAATGGTTAGGGTTCAGGCAGGCTATTGCCTAAGACAGGGACCACGCCGACAGGGGATACCAGCTTACCCTGGGCCTTAGTAGGCTTGTGCTGTGTGAGTACTCAGTGATGGGCTTGATGGCCTGGCCTAGAAATGATCTGACCTGAAGCATATTTCTTGCTGGAGAGCTGGTTGCCACTCATTCATATAAAATAAAAAAGGAGGAGTTGTGGAGAGCCTCAGCCTTACTGGTGCGGACAGCTCCTAATATGGGCTGTGGAGAGCCTTGCTGCCGTGCCTTAAAGATGGCGCCAATTGCCTCAGCCTTAATGACGTGGACAGCTCCTAATATGGCATAAGGCTGTGTCAGCAGTGGTATGATCTGACGCCCGACTTTACCTAGCATATGAGCAGGAGCCATGTGGCATCCTGCTATAGGCCAGGACAGGGTTTATATGGCCGCTCTCGGTGGGGTTGGGGGCCATTTTTGCTGTTTTTCCACAAGCTGTAACTTCATCAAGTATCCTGAGTAAACCACCTCGAGAAGGAACCTGGTTGTTCTGCGTCTAATTCCTGCTGGTCAGGGTCTGCGCGGAATAGTTCTCTAGATTCATTGAGTGTTTCGATTGTCTCTATATTAAGGGGATGTATTGTAATAAATTACATTCTGTAGTCCAACTAACTGAACCAGTCTGAGAAACAGAAATGTGTTTCTGTCTACATTACTGGAAGGATTTGGAGGTCTGAAGAGCACTTTGGCATCAGGCATGGAGATGCAGAATTTGGAGTTTGTCCTGCTGGGTATCAGTAGCTCTGGCTGTAGTTCATTCTTTCCTATGCTTCCTTTCCTCCCTTTTAGAATGATAAGGTAGCCAGGCAGTTGGTGGGACAAGGTATGCCTTCAATCCCAGCACTTGGGAGGCAGAGACAATCAAATCTATGACGTTAAGGTCAGCCTTGTCTTGAATAAATATAAACAAAAATAAAATAAAATAAAATTATATATATATGTGTGTGTGTATATGTATATGTATATGTATATACATACATATTCAGTGCCATTATATGTTGGAAGTATGTAACTTTCTTTTTAGTTTTACAGGTGTTTACAGTTAAGAGATTTCCTTAAGTCTCAGAAAACTTTGGACTTTGGATTTTTAATGTGTTGAGATTGTTGTAGACTCTAAGGACTTTTGAAGTTGGACTAAATGCATTTTGCATTATGAAAATTACTATAAGCCTATTGGGGTGGGAGAATGGAATGTGGTAGTTTGAAGGAAAATAGCTCCCATAGGCTTATATATTTGAATGCTTATATATTTAATGAAGTTGTTGTGGCCTTGTTGAAAAGGGTGTGTCACTGGGTTGGGTTTTAAGGTTTTCAAAGCCAATTCTAGGCCCAATGTGTGTGTCTCCCTCTGCTGCCTGTAAATCAGGATGTAAAGTTCTCTGCTAGTGCTCCAGCACCATGCCTGATTCTGTAAGTAGCCTTGATCATGATGTTTTATTGCAGCAATGGAAAACTAACACAGGTAGAAAACAGGAAATCCTTTCTCTTGTCTCCTAGTCTCTTCCTAGAACCTAGTCCTGGAGGCAGCATCCAGAGAGCCACAGGGTGGCAGAAATGAAGTTTGCCTAGTACTGGCCACTTGCAACAAAGAGCAAATCATAGAAAGATATTTCAAACAGAAACAATAGTAGTTTTGACTGAACTATTTCTTATATCCTGGAAAAACCAATTCCTCATGTCCAGGAGGAAACAGTTCAAACTGTGGGGAATGTGTTAAGTCCTGAGTGAATATGTATTTGAGCATGTCAAACATGCCAGTGCCTTGGGAATGGAATGGCTTCCCCTGGTGTGTTCATGTTGACAGAAAATACAGACTACAGTTTTCCCGCCCAGGTAAATGGAGGCTGACACTGTGTCCTACATAGACCTCTACAGTGATTAGCTAGCTTGCTGCCTCCTTGTTTCTGTGGTACATAATCAGTGTGTGGTGTCTCTAAGCCACTGCTGCTCTGTCTTCCCCTGAGCACATGGCCCATCTGATACTGGGTCTTCTGTATTTGTATCTGCTGTTGCCTCAACAGATCAACCCCAAAGCCATGACAGTTTCAAAAGCTGGTAGAATTTAATTCTCTTGCCTGCTGTGCTTTCCTGTACAGCAATCACCCCGCATGGATAGCAGCTTAGAATGAACATTATTTCTGTTTCCAGAGTCAAGGAGTAACTAAGGCAGTTTAAGAGAATGCTTCCTACCCAAGTCTCTTGAATTACTGCCTTCTGCATCAGCAGAGTCCAATATGTATGGATTGGCTGAGGAGTATAGATAGGCTTTCATGCTCACCATGTTGTTCGGTAAGTGGGAGGTTTGAATTTGATGCCCCCTGGTCTCTTTGTAAGGATGCTCCTGAAATACTAGCTGCTTATCTGAGAACAGCTGTTGCAAAAGACAGTAGGTGAACAACCAAGCAGGAAGCCCCTTATTAGAAGTGGCCTGGAATCGCTTCTGCTTTATTCTAGTGGTTATGCTAAGTCTGAGCAAGGTGAAGGGAGAGACTACCAAAGTGCATGGGTACCACAAAGCAGGTCCCCTAGACCACCTCAAATAGTGTGATGGTTTGTGTAATGGCCTCCCATGCATTCATGATCCTGAATATTTGGTCCCCAGCTGGAGGCAATGTGTTAGAGTGCTGTGGAGCCCTTATGAGGCTGGGTCTTACTGGAGCAAGTGGACTTTTGGAGAGCAGGTCTTAGCGACTATAACCTGGCTCTACTTCCACCTCACTTTCTGTTTCCTGACCTACTCTGATGGGAACGGTGGCACACACACACTTCCACTGCTGGAACAGCACCATACCTGCCTGTCATGTGGACAGCACCTCTCAAACTCTAAGTGAAAAATGAATGTTCCCTTTCTTAGACACCTGTTGACGGGTGTTCAAGACAGAGTTTTACTGTGTGGCCCTGGCTGTCCTGGAACTTGCTTTGTGGACCAAGTTGGTCTTGAACTCAGAAATCTGCCTGACTTGGCCTCTGCCTCCCAAGTGCTGGGATTAAAGTTGTGTGCCACCAACTGCTATCTTCTTCTTCATTCTTAATTGGTACAGTAAGACACAGGGACCACAACAGTACTGATATCTAACAGTATAATCTTCTCTCTCTTTCTCTCTCTTTCTCTCTCTCTCTCTCACACACACACACACACACATATACACACAAACATTTTTATTTTTTTTGCATTAAAATTTTTTTTAGGTATTTTCTTTATTTACATTTTAAATGTTATTCCCTTTCCTAGTTTTGCCTCTGAAAGTCCCCTATCCCCTCCCCCTCTACCTGCTCCCCAACTTACCCAGTCCCATTCCTGGTCCTGGCATTCCACTATACTGGGGCATAGAGTCTTCACAGGACCAGGGGCCTCTCCTCCCATTGATGACCGACTAGGCCATCTCTGCTACATATATAGCTAGAGCCACAAGTTCTACCATGTGTTTTCTTTGATTGGTGGTATAGTTCCAGGGAGCTCTGGGGGTACTGGTTACTTCATATTGATGTTCATGGCTTGTGCTGTAAGATTGAGAATCCACAAATGGGACCTCATAAAATTGCAACACTTCTGCAAGGCAAAAGACACTGTCAATAAGACAAAAAGGCCACCAACAGATTGGGCAAGGATCTTTACCAATCCTAAATCTGATAGAGGACTAATATTCAATATATATAAAGAACTCAAGATGTTGGACTCCAGAAAATCAAATAACCCTATTAAACAATGGGGTACAGAGCTAAACAAAGAATTCTCAACTGAGGAATACCAAATGGCTGAGAAGCACTTGAAAAAATATTTACCATCTTTAATCATCAGGGAAGTGCAAATCAAAACAACCCTGAGATTCCACCTCACACCAGTCAGAATGGCTAAGATTATAAATTCAGGTAACAGCAGATGCTGGCAAGGATGTGGAGAAAGAGGAACACTCCTCCATTGTTGGTGGGATTGCAAGCTGGTACAACCACTCTAGAAATCAGCTTGGCAGATCCTCAGAAAATTGGACATAGTACTACTGGAGGATCCAGCAATACCTCTCCTGGGCATATACCCAGAAGATGCTCCAACCTGTAATAAGGACACATTCTCCACTATGTTCATAGCAGCCTTACTTATAATAGCCAGAAGCTGGAAAGAACTCAGATGTCCCTCAACAGAAGAATGGATACAGAAAATGTGGTACATTTACACAATGGAGTACTACTCAGCTATTAAAAATAATACATTTATGAAATTTTTAGGCAAATGGATGGATCTGGAGGATATCATCCTGAGTGAGGTAACCCAATCACAAAAGAACTCACATAATATGCACTCACTGATAAGTGGATATTAGCCCAGAAACTTAGAATACCCAAGATACAATTTGCAAAACACATGAAACTCAAGAAGAAGGAAGACTAAAGTGTGGATACTGTGTTCCTTCTTAGAATGGGGAACAAAATAACCATGGAAGGGGTTACAGAGACAAAGTTCAGAGCAGAGCCTGAAGGAACAACTATCCAGAGACTGCACTGCTTGGGGATCCACCCCATAAACAACCACCAAACCCAGACACTAGGCAGATGCAAACAAGAGCCTGATGGCTGGAGCCTGATGTAGCTGTCTCCTGTGAGGTTATGCCAGTGCCTGGCAAATACAGAAGTGGATGCTCACAGTCATCCATTGGACGGAGCACAAGGTCCCCAATGAAGAATCCAGAGTAAGTACCCAGGGAGCTGAAGGGGTCTGAAGCCCCATAGGACAAACAGAAAAAAAATTTTTTTTTAAAGTTCCAATACAGTTTCGATAAATTAAAAAGCAATTTTTGAACATGAGAATCAAAGGTTAAAACTATTAAAATGTAGACTATTAGCTAGCTGCCCCTTTATATATTTTTGGTTGTGAACATCAACTTTAATTAATGGCTAAGCTATCTTTCCAGCCCAAGATGACCTTTTCTATATAACGTCTGCAACTCATATGTGAAACCTACCACTAGAAAAGCTTCTGAAATCTATTTCAAAACAGATGACTTAAATACATGTGCTTTTATTAAGTTCTTATATATAAATTAACCACAACTACAAACAGTTCAATATGACCCAATAAAATAATACTTGACACATTTATTCTCTGTCAAAAACTTTCTTTGTTAGGAAGCACCATAAGAGCCAAAGGTAACTGGATGGTTTTTTTATGGTTTGTTTAAATTCAAATGTAAGAGTATATATGCTACCATTAAAATGTAATAACAAACACAATAATATAATATATGCTAGCTATTTGGGATAGTAATGTAACAATATTTTTCAGATATTGAATTTAATAATAGTATAAGCTTATATTTAATGTTTCTTAGACAAACATACATTCTTATTATAATTACTTATATGTATATTATCTAAATACGTATATGTATTCGGAGTTAACTCTCCAGTTTCCTAATTTTTCTTCTGTTTTGCAGGACGCTTGTGAAGCGGCTCAATAATAAACTGCCTATAAATCTTCGAGTACCAGAAATAGCTCAGAACTAGAATAGTGATGAACGTCACCATCAGGACAAAAATAAAGGCAGCTACCAGGTAGACACTTGATCTGAAATAACAACAACAAAGGAGCCATCAGACAATCACTCTTCATGCTCTGCTTGTCAGTCTACTCAATCCCACTGTCTTAGAACAGCTCCCTCCCTTGCTGGTGGCAGGAAATGGAGTAAGAAGCCCCAGCATCACTCCTCAATGTGGTTAAATACATCTGCTGGAGGCTTCCCAGGGAGACCTGTATGATCAGCTGGAGAGAAGGAAGCATGAAAGGACCCCGTGGAGTGGTGCAGAGGATGGACCCAAGAGTAGATAAGAGTCAGCCAGTGAAGCCTTGCAGAGGAGGAAATGGCTGTGGCTGAACAGTGCTTTAGGAAAGGGAAGACGTGGATGCAAGGCCATGGACACATGAAGAAGGAAGGAGGACCTCCTGGGTCATTCTGGAATGTAAGCTAGTTCTGTGTGACTGCAACTGTAGAATCTGCAGGACAGCATGGGTAGAAATGAGGAGAGATGGCCAAAGGCACTGGGGATGGGATTCAATGGCGGATGCCTTGTCTACCAGGAAGGAGGTCCTTGGGTGTGCTTTCCAGCACTGAGGGAAAAATAGAAAAGGAAAAAAGACACCCCCGCCCCGCCCGATGTGGGAATTTTGTTTTGTTTTGTTTTGTTAAAAAACAACAACAACACATAAATAGAACTGTGCTCTTGTTTTAATCCCAAGTGTAGGATGTGGGGCTACTTCAGATTGAACACAGTGCTGCCATTTTGTGATGTTTGGAATTCTTGGGATTTTCAGAGGGTATATAAATGCTAGGACCCTGAGAGTTTGGTTGTGGTGGGTTGTAGGTTGGTCGTGGTTTATTAAGTAGTCATTCACAAAGAAGAGGAAGAGGAGAAAGAAAGGAGAAGGAGGGAGGGAGGGAGGGGAGGAGGAGGAGGAGGAGGAGGAGGAGGAGGAGAAATAAGATATACTGATGGCAAAGATCAAACTTACCCTAAGGAACTCGATGCAGGAAATAGTCTTAATGATAACATCTCCCTCCCCAGTCCCCTCTATCCTTTTTTCTCTTGTATCTAGTGTTAGGGGGTTAAAAGAGCAGAAGAAAAAGGATCAAGAAGGGTAGATGAAGAGTCCACAAAGTAGCCAAAGTCCATCTAAATACCTTCCCCCTAAAACCAACACTCCCAGCCCCAACTAAACAAACAAACATAAACCAAAACAGATGGGCATGCATCAGATAAGAGAAAACATACAGTAAGAAAAGAGTTGGAGTTTAGGCAAAGAGCAAGAGGAGGGAGTTTCGTGGGTGTGAGACATGATGGGAGAAGGACAGGATGATGTGGGTGAGGAAAAGGAGAGAAGGGGTTAGTTCAAGCTGTATTCAAAAGTCTCAGAATTTGTTAACAGCGACATTCCAGGAAGGCAAAAGAATAAGGAGAACTGCCAACACTGGGCATCATCAGCATGAAGATGTTGTCATCACTCACTGACACAAATACAGAGGGATGGACGGGGACACACAGGGAGACCAGGCCACAGTGTGCTTCCAGGCTGGCCTTGAAATCCTGGGCTCAAGTGATCCTCTCATCTCTGGCTACAGAGTATAGGGAGCTACCCTTCCAAGCTTAGGGCTTGGTTACATGGCTGGTGGTAACTGAGCATTGTAATTGTGTGTGAGAGCATGTATATGTGTAAGTGTGTGGGTGTATTTGTGAGAGAACATGTGTATATGAATATGTGAGCATGTATGTAAGTATATGTATGACTACGTGAGCGATTGTGTATATGTATGAATGTGTACATGTGTGTGAGTATATCTGTGATAGCACTGGAGAGAGTGTATGTGTGTGTGAGCATGTGTCAGTATGTATGAATCAGTATGTGTGAGTGTATGTGAGTGTCTGGATATTGGAAGCTACTCTGTGCTGAGGGCCCTTCACTTCAGGTCTCTTCGTCTGGGATTCTGTGGAAGTACCTTCCACGAGAGGGCTTACATTTTAATCCAGACACTTACGGGTGGTTTTCTACTTGAGGTCTCAGTGTCTGCTTCGAGCAGATCGCTGTAGTGTTACTTTCTCTGGGCCTGCAGTTATCTCAATGTGATTCTTCTCCTCCATGACCAAGCAAAGGGCTCTTTCTCTTTTGAACCAGGATCAGCATAGTCTTTTTACCAGGCATTGTGCTAAGATGGGGGATCAAGAGTCCTAGGCCAGCCTGGTTTACGAGATTTTGTCTCAAAAAAGCCAACACAGGAAACAGAATAAAACAAACAAACAAATAAAAACTGCAGGCCCATTACCTGGGAATCATTCCTAAGCTCTCAATCGCAAAGATAGTTGTTAGGTTACAGAAGCTGCAAATTAGAAAAGGCAGTATTAAAGATTAAGTTAAAGGTGTTTAAAATATCCATATCTATGCTTACAATCAGGTCATATGGAACCTTATTAAGGTGTCATTTTCTTGACAAGGACACAGCAGACATGCATTTACAGGACAGATATGACCGTTTTTCTTTTTCCAATGCAGCATCTTCAGGCCATTGTGAGAGTCCTCAGAGGTTCTGTCCTCACAGCATTACACACTTTGGGTGGTAGTTTCCAAGACAACAGTCATAATGACTTTAATAATACTGAACAATCATAAGTATCTTCAGAGGTATAACACAGTGAACCAATGCATGCGGAGGTGCTGTTTAAATGAGCATTTGCTATGTGCCTGGTGTGCAGAATGCATACATGCTCTATGTTAGTCCTCACAAGAACCCTTTCTGCCAGATGAGGGAGCTGAGGCTCGGGTCTTGCATTGTTATGGCCAAGCTCCTGATGAAAACAACTCGAGGAAGAAAGGGTCTGCTTTGGCGAATATCTCAAGGACATACAGTCCATCATGGGGAGGAAGACAGGACAACTGGTAACAGCTGACCCATACGCAGAGGAGGAGGAAAGTGATGAGCCCTGTGCCCAGCTCACTTTCGCTTTTTGTCCAGTAGTGGACCCTAGTCCATGGAGTTGTGCAGCCCACATTTTCAGAGAGGGTCTTCCCTTCCTCAATTAACCTAATCTAGAAAAACTATTAGAAGACATGTCCAGAGACTTATCTCTTTGGTGATTCTGAATCCTCTCAGGCTGACAATATCAGTCATTCATGAAAAATGTAAAGACTGTTTAAAGAGGTCTGCTGAGGTGAATTTCATAGATCTCTGTTTCTCTTCCACCTTCAGGCATGGCCCAGAAGAAACTGTTTGTGACAGCACTGAGACTTGTAACAGTGTCTGAAGCCAAGTAGGATCCCGAGGTCTCAGGAAGGGGACGCTGCCATAGGAATGGGCTCTTCCATTGTGTATGGGATCAAGCAAAAGTGAATGGATTTATAATTAGAGCAAGGAAGTATGCTTACCATCAGAGATAGTGCTACTCAAGTGACTGGGTATGGGTCATTGATGTTGGACCCTCTTTGTCTCTCATGACAAGGACTGGGGTTGTAGCATAGTGGTAGACTGCTTACCTAACATGTGTGAGGCCTCAGCTCAGTTCCAGTATTGTACAGAAATAAACAAATGAAGGTAAATAAATAAAATCAACAAGGCATATCTGAAATGGGACCTCACAGGAAGAGGCACAATGACGACACAGTCAAGCATGTGGCATGGAGAGTTTACTTTCTGGACTGAAGTACTTGTTTTCTCAAAAGGGGACAAAAGTCTGCCAGGACCTGCCTTCTGCCAAAGTCACCTCTCTTAGGACAAAGTCTGTTCCAAAGTCGAGTGACCCATAGGCCCAAAGAATTTTCCCTTTCTGCCAGGCACCCCTGCTCTCGTGTTCCTGTGAAATCAACTGAAGGCTTCACCAGCGCTGGAGTTACCTGCTTCCTCCTCTCCCAGTTCTGACTTCCTTTACTTCTATGGTGTTTTTGGTATTCACTTGTTTTTCTAATAAAGTTTCATTTGACTCTTTGAGCCCCTTGTCTGGATAATAAGTTATATAGTAAGTAATAAGAGCTATAAAAGCAGAATAAAAGGTTATCATGGAGTTGCAGACTTCTTACAAGGAGACAGTGCTATGGGAACCACTACCAAGAAGAGATTTTAATCCCACTGCCTGAATAAGTTTGAGAATCAGGGCAACAGAATTGGGAGTCACCCAGTTTTTCATTTATAACCCAAGGCACATGCGTGTAGTACATGTTGGGCCCTCAGATTGCATAGGAATAAAAATATTTTCTGCCAGGAAGCAAAATGCACTGCTGGCTAAAGACATACTGTGCATAAGGATGAGGAACTGGCTGGTTTTCTGTGTCAACCTGACACAAACTGGAGTTATCACAGAGAAAGGAGCTTGCCTTGAGGAAATGCCTCCATGAGATCCAGCTGTAAGGCACTTTCTCAATTAGTGATCTAGGGTGGGAGGGCCCATTGTGGGTGATGCCATCCCTGGGCTGGTAGTCCTGTGTTCTATAAGAGAGCAAGCTGAGCAAGCCAGGGGAAGCAAGCCAGTAAGGAACATCCCTCCATAGCCTCTGCATCAGCTCCTACTTCCTGACCTACTTGAGTTCCAGTCCTGACTTCCTTTGGTTATGAACAGCAGTATGGAACTGTAAGCTGAATAAACCCTTTCCTCCCCAACTGGCCATGGTGTTTATGCAGGAATAGAAACCCTGACTAAGCTAGGAGCATGCCTTTAATCCCAGCACTTGGGAGGCAGAGGCAGGCGGATTTCTGAGTTCGAGGCCAGCCTTTTCTACTAAGTGATAAGTGAGTTCCAGGACAGTCTGGGCTACACAGAGAAACGCTATCTAGAAAATAACCCCCCCCCCCAAAAAAAGAAAGAAACCCTGATTAAGACACATGGGAAACCTGTTATAGTGGTACACACCTTTAACTACAGCACTCCACTCAGGATAGAGAGTGAAGTTCTCTGAGAGTTCAAGGCCAGTCTGGTTTACATAGCAAGTTCTAGGACAGCCAGGACTATAGAAAGAGACTGTGTCTCAAGAAAACAACAACTATAGCTATTGGTAACTATTTCTGTATGACTTATATGTGAACTTTTACTTTTCCCCCTTTCTATTTCTACTGCTCATATATGACATATTTTAGGTGTATGGCAAGTGGTCACGACTGGGAGGTGATATCACTTCATGCCAAAATTAAAGGAGAAACAAAAAATTCTTTCGAGGATTTGGACTTGGCACTGGATGCAGTAAGACTGATTTTTTCTGCTCTGGAGGGAAAGTGTAATTTTAGTATTTAAGTATAATTACGCTCTCATAAAATAAATTACTGTTGTAGTTACTTGGAAGTTGGGCGGTTTGGGGCAAGGCAGTGATGATAGCATGGACTGCAATTATTAGTTATTTCCAGTCTCCCTGTCTCTCCAGCCTCATTCACTCTCTTGATAGTCCTTATTTTGACTACTTTCTTAGCTTGTAGTCATTGTGCAACATTAGACTTTTGTGCACGACCATTTTCTTCCACGAATACGATGATGGTCCATCACAGTCACCCTCTGTCCCTCCTCTCTCCTCCCCACTGACATCCTATCTCTCTCTAAACAGCTCCACTCCTACATTTATGACTTTTGCTACAGTCTAGATTGTATCTGTAAGAGAAAACGTGAGCCATGTATGTATTCCAGTGTGGCTTTTTCACATAGCATGGTGCTCATTGGTTTTCTCTATGTTCCTGAAAATAATATTAATTTGGTACTTTCTGGGGCTGGATTAAATTCTATTGAATGTATAGACAGGCTTTCTTTTGGCAGATAGCTGGGTTGATATGTATTCCTTGCATCTTCCTTTAAAGCCTTTTCTTTAAAAAATAAAATAAAATAAAAAATTAACATTCAAGATGAATAAGAATGGCCCCCATGGGCCCATAGACTGGAATGCTTGGTCACCAGGGAGTAGCACTATTTGAAAGGATTAGGAGGTATGGCCTTTTTTGGAGGAAGTGTGTCAGTGGGGGGTGGGCTTTGAGGTTTCAGAAGTCCAAGCCTTGGCCTCTCTTCCTGCTGTCTGCAGACCTGGATAAACAACTCTCAGCAATCTCTCTAGCACCATGTCTGCACTTGTGCCGCCAAGTTCCCCATCATGATGATAACTGAACCTCAGAAACTGTAAGCAAGTCAGAAGTAAATGCTTTTCTTTCTAAAAGGTGCTGTGGCCTCTCTTCACAGCAATAGAACACTGACCTAGATACAAGCATATGTATTTTGTATCTTCTGTGTAACAGGCATAACACTGCGGGAAGGGGGGGGTTGGGATGGGGGGAGCTTCAGAGGTTTGTTTTTGCAGGTAGTTATTTCTATTGGTCCTTGTTCCTTGTCTATGGCTTCTTCTTTTCCTGTCTTGTTTGTTAGAATGTTTCCTTGTAGATTGTGTGTGTGTGTGTGTGTTTACTTTTAAAGTAAATTCTTCCAATCCAGTTAGTCATTTGTTTCTGCTGAGCATTGGGGAGGCATAGCAGACGGGGACAATTTCAGACTAAGTTTTTACTACAGTCCTATCTCTGGTGACCACTCAGCTAACCTAATGAGGGTTGCTGTCCTTTTCTTTTCCCTCTGCAGTTAGGACTAAGCTTAGATACAAACCCCATCATCTTCCCACTCACAGTCAGAGCTTGTCTCATCTAATCTCTGTCTGCTAGTCTGTCTGTCTGTTACACCCTTTTATATCACTAAACTTATTCTTCTATTTCCTATTTCCAGGCTTATCCAGGGTTGTAGACATGTAAGAACAGAAGATCAGAATTTTATTAGCTAACCGCCATAGCACCCATGCCACCATTGTACCCCTGTGGGCATAGCTTGTCAGGCTCACAGTGGTTTAGAGTGCTGCTGACATTGCCACAAACAGCCTGTAAAGCACCTTCCAGGAATATGAAAGTCACTCAATAGGGATAAAGCTTCCTGGTCAATACCAATTTGATTTCTCTGTGTCCTCTGGCCAAAGTATGTGGGGTCTTCAGCTTTAGGGTCTAACTATCGTTCTTCTGGGTAAAGAAAATCAATGACAATAGGTTGTATTCATTTGGGGTCTCTAGGTTGTCCCTGATCTTATAACTCAAGGAGAAGTATTCAAAACCTAGCACTGGGCTTTTTATTGGGCAACTTATGGCTTCTTTAAGGAGCATTACACCCTGAGTAGGGGCAACTCCAATTAAACTCACATATGTTTATAAACATTAATATATATTTATATATAATAACAATATATTATATACTTTTATATGATTATATAATTTTAATGATTATATATAATATATATGTGTTTTATATATATATATATATACACACACACACACAGGCTGGAGCGATGGTTCAACGGTTAAGAGTACTGACTGTTCTTCCGAAGGTCATGAGTTCAAATCCCAGCAACCACATGGTGGCTTACAACCATCCATAATGAGATCTGACTCCCTCTACTGGTGTGTCTGAAGATAACTACAGTGTACTTATGGATAAATAAATTATATATATATATATATATATATATATATATATATATATATATATATATATATGAAACTTGTCTATGTGTTCATGAAGTTGATAAAACAGTAGGTTTCTATATGGCCTTTTCAAAATCGTCAGTGTTAGTTATTGCTTTCCCCACCTCCTCTGCCTTATCCTTCTATCCCTTGCCACATTTAAAACTCCTTTTTCTTTCCCTCTTTCTCTCACCTGGGTTCTATTATCCCACCATCATTAAGACCTCCCTTACCCTGCCTCCCAGTAGTGGTCCCTTTGTACTTTTAGGTCCATGCCACAAGAGGAAATGCTGTCTGGTACTGTAAATCAGGCCAAGAACCTCTGGTAGGGAAACATATCTGTCCCAGGTGTGAACTTGTGGTACCCCTTCTCCACCAGCATAGCTGGCTTTATGACCAAGCCTTAGAAAGCTGAATGCAGTGGCATCTGTTATCTTGTTAATTAGGCTTGAGATAAGCCCTGTGGCCCTGCAGCTTCACTGTGTGTCTCACAGGACCTTGGCTCTGCCCAGCCCACCTACGACCAGTCCACTGGCGCAAACCCGGGACATCTCACGAGACTCCAGGCTTCCCCCCAAACTCCAGAACACCTGCGCAGAAGACTGGGGGCAGGGCCTCCCATCCTTTTTTTCCCCAAGTGTTTCTCCTCCATTAAACAGTTGCCTTGAGCAGAAGCAACCATGTAGCCATGGCGATGTTTCTTTCCCCATGTCCCTTAGTTTCATTTCAGCTTCGGGCTGTCTCTCCAGGGAAACCCGTCCACTGCAGGCAGTGGACCCCAACATTTCTGGCACCCAACGTCAGGCTTGGACGAGGATGGAACACCCCAAGAGTGAGCTGGCTAATGCGTGGAGCTCCGCAGAAAAACAGATCTAGGATATTTGTACAGAGCACAGGATATAGCGAGGTAAGTGCATCTAATTCAGCGCACTAGTTCAAAGGAAGGTGCAGGTAATCGCTACTGCAATACGGCTAAGTTGGTGTTGAACCCACTTAGGATCAGCCAGCGAATATGAGACTAGGTAATTCTCGACCAGCAGTGGTCCAAAGCCTTTAAAGGCTCATTTTGGGGAAAGAAACGGGTTAGAGGAGCAGATGCTAAAAAGTTTTTCAGGTAAGATAAGGCGTCTACTCCCCATGGTTCAAAGAAGAAAAAAGCGGAGACATAGAAACTTGGGAAAGAGTTAGAAAGGCATTGAGAGACGCCCAGGTTGCTTAAGGATGCATTTAAAAAGAACACCTCACAAACCTTAGATAACAGGCAGGCAGAGCTGCAGGCAGAGCTCGAGGAAGATCTAATGAAATGTCCTCCAGAACAAAAGTTTTCAGAATCGAATGTGAAAGCAAATTCAAATCCATCCGCCTACAGTCAAAGGACTACATAGAAAAAGATTAGAATGGGTCTATTAATTTAAAGGGAAACTAAGGTAATTTAATCCAAGGAATGGATACAGTACAGGTCAAGAGAAAGATCCAGGAAAAAAGGAAAGTGAATTTTTGAAAAGTTCCCTGGGGACGCCTGGGTAAACTCTCTCTCTCTGGAACTCTGAGAGGTTTTTCTGCTGTCTTTATATGTAAGATGCACCTGCACTGTTGGTCCACGTATCTATTCATGTTTCATGTTTTGTCTGGATGAGTGGCTGTTTTGTGTTCTATGTCGAAAAAAGAAAAATGGTTACAAAAAGCATGTCTACTGTTCTCTGACTTCTTAATTTTAGTATGAGGCTAAAAAATGCAGGCAGGTTTGCCCAGGATCTAGCAAGGCCACGAGGAAGGCACTGTAAAATAGATTCTTAACTTCTTAGCCCTGGGGATGGGAGGCTAAAGGTGGTTGTTCCTGGAACAATTTTCCCAGGAGGTTCGCTACAATTGGGTCTAAGAATTGGCAGAGTGTTCTTTATCTTGAAATTGTGGCTAGAAAAGGTAAAAGTCTTTGAATTGTCGGTTTTATGAGACAAGTTTCACCACGTGATTTCAGATTCCTGACCAGTCTTAAAGGTAAAAATATGTGCTATGGGTATTAGTCACAAGGTAAAGGCTTATAATTAGTGGGTATGATCAAAGGATGTAACAAGGGTTTTCAAAAGGTTAACTTTAAAATGTCTGCCCAGGTTTAGAGCAGCCTTAAACAGCAGCACGTGGCATTGGAGCAGCGCAGAAAGCTAGGCCGCCAGGATATGTTATATTGCTTAACTAGTGCTGAGGTCGGTTCAAGCACGGAATATGAACAAGTCAAGAAAGGGTCACAGAAATTTTTCTACTGGATACAATGTTTTATGTGGTTTTTATCCTAAAGGGTAGACCTTTAGAAATAGGATCTAACCTAAACAAAACAAAAAAATGTGCACGGCCGTACATTTGTAGATTGACTGGCAAGCCTCGTGGCGCCATGCAGAGGTTTAAAGTATTGAATCTTTTGTTTAAAGGAAAAATGTTGTAAGATTAGATTTTGATTTCTCAAGGTTATGGACAGAACTTAATGTTACAAAAGAAACTTAAAGTAGTGGTTAAAGGGTCCACCAGCATTTCATTTGGCAGCAGCCTACAGTTTGATTACAAGTTTAAGATTTTTAATTCACCCATAGATTGTTAACTAAGATCATTAAAGGAGTGATTGAAATTGCCTTAAAATGGCTTCCATTCAGGCTCGAGAAAGCCTCGTGGTGCTTCTTTGTTCTACAGACCTCACCTTACCCCCTCCCTGCGCTCTCCCTGCCTCCAGGGCAAATTCCTAAAACTGCACCTTCCTTTTCAGAGGGACCCAAAGGCTATTAAGATTAAAGTTTAAACTTAAGATTTCTCAAGCAAACTGTAAGATTTAAAGGAACATTCCAGGCTGGCTTGCTTAATTTTAAAAGGGTTATTATTGATTAAAGGGTTTGTTTTTTCCTTTACACCCTGGTAAATTTAAAGGAGTTCTAGTGAACCAGAAAAGGTTTTAATTTTAAGTACGGCTGATAGCCTTACATTATGTTTATAATTTTTTTATAGAGTTTATAATTTTGCTTCAGTAGTAAGAAGCTGAAGATTAAAATTCTTCAGTGCAAAGCACTTTTATTGATTACTGCAGTTTTAAAGGGCAGTTTCGTTCAAGGTTTTTATGCTCACACATTGAGCTTTGGAGCTTTGGTAGATAAGCGTGGCTCCAGATTAGAAACTGGTTAGCTCAGTCAATAGAGCCTCAGACTTTTACAACTGAAGATCCAGGGTTTAAGTCCCTGTTCCTAAAGAAAGTTTTCAGAGATAGGGTTTAATTATACTGGTAATGTCGTGGAACAGAAGGTCTGAAAAGGAAAAGGGTGATTCACTTCAAAAAGATTTTATTTTCAGCAGCTTTTAAGAAACTTCACTTGGCAAAAAGCCTAATTAAGAGTCATTAAAAGACTCAAACCTTTGTTGGTTATTATCTAAAAAAGACACAAGCTTATTGGTAAATATGAAGGACATTACAGAAATTTAAGAAAGCCTTTTTGATTGATATTAATTATAATTTACGATTATAATCATGGCCATTGAATGCATCCACAGATAAGTATCCACTTATGTGAAATCATTCTTTACCTCAAATTTCAAGGGCTGCTATGGTGCTTATTAAGAATTATAAAGTAAATCCTTAGATTTTAGAAAATTAAATTAAAGTGGTGTCTTAAAAACCTGACAAAGTGTTAGCTTCTCATTCCAAATAGCAATGAATTTGGTTACTATGGAATATTGATATTCGGCCTATTAATTGCCATCATTTTGAATAAAACTTATAATCATTTTTCTAGGATAAATTAAAAAATTGTTTTGTGCATGCCCTTACCTTCTAGATCTTCATGTATGCATTCATCCCATTTTCTGTATTTAAGAACAGCCCCTTTATGGGAAAAAGGGTATTTAGAATTTGACGCATATGTTTTATTCTTTTGAGGTTCCTCCTATTTAAGCACAGATAATTAAATTGCGTGCTACAGATGGTGTTTTATAAGGTTAAAATTTAATCAAGTTTTAATTCATATATTAAGTCAATATAGGTATATCTCAGAGCTGACAATTGCTAAAATTGTTTGACCTTCAGATATTTCAAGTTTGCAATTGTCTAAGAGTGTACTATTCAGGGAAATAAATGCCGTCCTGTTAAAAGGACTATCTTTAAATATTTAAGAAACTGCTCTAGATCTAAAGCAATGCAGTGCTAAATACATACTCCCAGGCGGATTGTAAAACTTTTACAGAAATGATTGGCCATATGAATTCATTCTTTACATCATCCAAATGGTGATGGCTAAGATAATGATTTAATATGTTTACAAAAATATTGGTCAAATTTCAAAGATTTGTTCTTAGTGTCCTCGGCTTTTACTTTTTCCAGATAATGATAACGATTCTTGAGGACATTTACTTAATCAAGTGCTACATTTGGATACTTTTAGTTCTAATTAAAAGATAAATAAGATACGCATATGCCATTTAAAACCTTTCAAGCATTCCAGTTATAATTACTCCTTAAGAGAAACAACGAAAGGTGTTATTGTCCATGTTAAAAATTTTTTAGGTGTTTGCAATTCAGATTTATATGAATACTGGAGCTGACTTTAATAGTGTGCCATTTGAAACAATTTAATGTTGTCCATGTGACAGAGAATTTTAATAGTTCTCTAAGATAAAAAATTTTGGGCGATTAAAATTTAAATTAAAAAAAAACAGGGGCAGAGAGCTACCCCCCCACCCCAGGACACAAAAAGTGTTGTTTTAAACTTTTGCAGACTGTTATTAAAGATCAGTCTGTGGTGGATTGGCATTAGATTAATTACTTGGGCCATGGTAAAATGGCAAGACCCATTAAAGCATTAATAAACAGGGTCCAAAGACTCTATAGAATCTATAAAAGAGAGAGTCTAGGTTTTTTTCCCCAGCATACTACAGAAACTGATAACAAGGATTCATTCAACAGCTGCTGACAGGTAAGTTTATTACCACCCTGATGGCTACTTCAAGAAGATGGAATGGGGCATATACTTTTAACTTTTAACTGGTGCCAGTTGAGAAAGGCTCAGCTGCCTTACGTTATACGTGTTTAACTTTTTGGGACAGAGTACATTGAGAGAACGTGAAACTTAATTTTAAAATCTTGCTATTAAGAAGGAGTTATAATGAATTTTTGGTGTCCTTCAATGTGACCAGTTAGTCTTACAATCTTAGACTGGTCCAGGAACTATTCCTATATAAAATTCTCCTATTAAGATTGTTTTAAAGGATTTTTCAGCCATTAAAGTTAACTTGGAACTTAAATCTTTTCTATATAAGAAGCAGCCTTTGTGCTGACTCTCCAAACCACCTCTTCCACACCTGAAGGTCAGAGCCTGAGCTCAGAGGTTGTTAATTTACAACTGAATAAAGACTTCCCCCTTTCTCTGGAGAGTTACTAACTTACAACTGAATGGAACTTCCTAGTTCTCCTGAGAGAAGCTATTGTGTTTTAACTGTTCTCAGCTTTGTGTTTCCACAGGCTTGTACCTCCCCTTGTAGGTCTCCAGCAAGACAACAGCTGCAGCAGGTCGGGTAGGGAACTGAGAGACCTTACAGGCAAGGCTGTCAGGGTCGCCGAGATGTGACTGCACATAAGAAAAATCATAATTATGACTATTTTCAATTCTAAAACAGAGATGCGCGCCAAAAGGTCAGGGCTTATTAATATTTTGCCACAGCTCCATGTTTGTGCAATAAATATCCACAAACCAGCTGCACGAATACTCAGGGATGGAAGGTGGGTAGCTGAGAGATTCTGAGAATTCCTAAGACAGGACACAGCCAAAAGGAGCAAGTTTCCTGTATGCAGGACTTAAACAGCACAAAATAATAATTGTGCCTCAGTCCCACTTTTTATATTATATATGAAGGGAGGAAATGTGGTACCCCTTCCCCACCAGCATAGCTGGCAGGACTTAAACAGCACAAAATAATAATTGTGCCTCAGTCCCACTTTTTATATTATATATGAAGGGAGGAAATGTGGTACCCCTTCCCCACCAGCATAGCTGGCTTTATGACCAAGCCTTAGAAAGCCGCATGCAGCGGCATCAGTTGTCTTGTTAATTAGGCTTGAGATAAGCCCAGTGGCCCTGCAGCTTCACTGTGTGTCTCACAGGACCTTGGCTCCGCCCAGCCCACCTACGACCAGCCCACTGGCGCAAACCCGGGACATCTCAAGAGACTCCAAGCTTCCTGCCAAACTCCAGAACACCTGCGCAGAAGACTGGGGGCAGGGCCTCCCATCCTTTTTTCCCCAAGTGTTTCTCCTCCATTAAACAGTCGCCTTGAGCAGAAGCAACCATGTAGCCATGGCGATGCTTCTTTCCCCATGTCCCTTAGTTTCATTTCAGCTTCGGGCCGTCCCTCCAGTGAAACCTTGTGGACTGCGGGCAGTGAACCCCAACATGACCTTATGACTATTATCTTGCTGAACAGACATAGTACCGAATGCCTTCTAAGTTGTATATCTATACCCATAGATTAGTGTAGCACTCAGACCTGAACACAGATGTTTGTACAGTGGATGACAGTTAATAGAGAAACTTATTGTCCCAATGCAGAAAATAACTGTCTGTGGGATGATCAGCTGCAAATAAGCCATCTATATCATATTCCTTTCCACCAAATGCAGAGACTGTTTAGGAGGGAAAGAGTCAAAGGACAGGAAGTACTGTCAATGTAACAGTCACGCTACACTTACTAATTCACAGCTGCTATGGTTGCCCGCAGAAGATCTGTACAAGACCAGGCCAATCAACATTTCATTATGGTGAGAGGAGGGGATCACAAGTCCCCACCCCTAGGGGAGGAGCTATGAGCAGTTGATTGCTTCTGAAGGAAGTAGAGCCAGTTTCCTTTAATGGTATGGCTCCAGTTGGTTAACTACAGTGCAGTAAATAGACCCACACTCATGAATATGCAGGTAGCACAAATTGGAATCAGTGGGTCACCTAAGGAAAAGAAAACAAAGACATGACTGTGGAGCAGGGTCAGAGGAGGAAGTGGGACTTGGGTCTGGAAGGAATTAGAGATGATTATGATCAAAATCCATTGCATACATCTGTAGTGGCTATTTCTGGTTGTCAACTTGACTATATGTGGAAGGAACTACAGTCCAGAATTGGAAGGCTCACCTGTGATCCTAATCTGGAGGCTGGGAGATATAAGTTTCTGACCTGGATCTTGGCATTGAGATCTTGTGGTATAATGTCTATGAATTGAATCCCAGAAAATTAAGACAGGGAGACCTCTGAGTTCAAGGTCATCTGGGACAAAGCAAGTCCCAGATCCAGCCATGGTGGCACAGACCTGTAATTGGAGGCAACCTTCTGCTGGAGACCTATATAAAGACATTGAATGAAGGAAGATGTGCTCTCTTCTTTGCCTGCTTGCCTTGTGAGACTGAACAACTGCTAGCTCCTTAGACTTCCATTCACAGCTGCTGCTGCTGCTGACCATTGTTGGGAGTTGGACTATACAGACTGTAAGTCATCAACAAATCGCCATGCTATATATAGAGACTACCCATACTGTGACTCTACAGAACCATGACTAAAACAACATGTATAAAATTACTAACAATGAGTGAAAAATATGTATAAAATTTACATGGCCATTTTAATAGTTGAGAATCCTATGTACTGATTGTCCAAATATTAGCTGTCACCACCCATTACATGGACTGTCTTAGACATTCCATCTCATTGCTGGTCCCCCAGGACCTTCCAGGATGCAGGCTACTTTGTCTGCTTGATGGGTTATGAATCATTTCTCATGGCCTGGATCCCTTGTTGCTTTTACACATATCCATTTCTCTGGGAGTATTTAT
>LR749607.1:996242-1404295 GCA_902729485.2 Mus minutoides | reverse complement strand
TAACTATAATCCACTATAAAATCAACCAATATAGGCCAACCAGATCACATACTTCCAAGTACAGTGGCATAGAATATATATACATTATCATCCCAATTGTGAAGAAATAGCCATATTAAGGAACTGCTGGACCAAAGCAGTACTGCAGATCCCAAATTCTGTTATCTCTGTCTGATGTCCAAGGGTTTAGATAGCTCTTCATACATCCCACTCCCTCCAATTTTGTTGACTGCAACACCTCTCTCTCTCTCTCTCTCTCTCTCTCTCTCTCTCATACTGGTTCTACTTCTGGCGTGGCATTCAGCTCTCTTTGACAGGAATTCCACCGCTCTGCCATGCCCAACAACTTTGGGTCTCTGATGTAATTTAGGCTTACAGAGCTTCAAGTAATGGCCTCTCTAGTCCTCTGCCAGGACTCCCATGCTACAAGCCTGTCCTAGGGTGGCTTTCCTTAGCCATGGAGGAAGAGTCCACATACCCTTTCCTGTATCCTTCTTGACTCTAAATCTAGAACCCGTTTATTTTTATAATAACTTAAAAACAATTCTAAAATTTTAAAAGAAGCTAGCCCCAAGGGTGTGAAGCTTCTTGGTTTCTAAGTCTCTGCAGGTTCCAGAGCAGAGACAGATGGGAGAGAGGGCTTCATGGATGGTACCTGCTGTCTCCCAGCAAGATAAACCCAGCACAGTAAAGTGTACCTATAGGGCTTATTATCCCATGTGATAGATGGCCTTGGAGAATGAATGAAAGCCCACCCTTGGTCTCACTCTAGCTCTCATATTGCAGAGAAACATGGTGGTTTTATTTACCCCAAGAACAGATGGTTCTGGTTCAAAGTTGGGGCTTTGAGTTCCCCATTCTTCCTGGTGAAGCCCATTCCAGGAGAAAAACCAACATCTGTCTCATGCTTTGGGTATTTGGAATTCCTTGGTTGCTTAGATTCTGCAAAGAAGGTATTCTTTTTTTTTTTTTTTTTTTTTGGTTTTTCGAGACAGGGTTTCTCTGTAAGCCCTGGCTGTCCTGGAACTCACTTTGTAGACCAGGGTTTCTCTGTAAGCCCTGTCTGTCCTGGAACTCACTTTGTAGACCAGGCTGGCCTCGAACTCAGAAATCTGCCTTCCTCTGCCTCCGAAGTGCTGGGATTAAAGGCGTGTGCCACCACCGCCTGGCTGGGTATTCTTATCTCACAACTTTTGATAAACTAGGAGCTGGAGATTGGCTCAGTGGTTAAGACCCCAGACGCTCTTCCAAAGGGTCCTGGTTCAGTTCTCAGCATCCATATAAAATGGCTTACGACCACCTCTATCTCTAGCTCCAAGACCTAGTAATGTCCTCTTGTGGCCTGCAGGGGCACTTGCACACACACACACACACACACACACACACACACACACACACACACGCACACACACACACACACACACACACACACACCACATGCATGAATATTGTTTACGTCTTTTTAAAAAAACCACAACTTTCTCTAAACTCAAGGACTCACTTGACACAACCTCCCGCCCTCCAGCAGCCATTGCCCCTCAGTGCCTGAGAAGTAGGGTAGGTGAATCTAGTCCCCTGGGCACCTGCCTTCTTCAGCCTGGTGGTTTCTGTATCCCAGAGAGCCTTACCTAGGTGGAATTGATGGACGACCCTCTACAAATTCTCGCAGTCGGAGGGTCGACATGACTGAGAGGAATCTGAAAAAGCTGAGGAGAGAAATTTCACATTGCCAGTTTACATACATTCCCAGGTATTAGCTCAGATCTGGACTGTCAGATCTGTCCAGCTCAGATCTGGACTGTCTCCAAAGGCAAGCCCTTGCTAGGCAGGTAGACCTGGACTGTATAAGAAAGGTAGCTGAACCTCAGCCTTTTGAAGCAAGCCAGTAAGCAAGGCTTCTCCATGGTTTCTGTTTCATTTCCTGCCTCTAGATTCCTGTCTTGGCTTTCTTTCATGGTGGACTGTAACCTGTAAGCTAAATAAACCCCTTTCTCCTTGAGCTGCTTTTGGTTCGAGAAGCAAACATCATCAATCCAGAAGCAAACTGGGCCGTTTTAGAAACAGCCTCCTGAGTTTTGTGTCATTGTCTTACAAGCTTCCTCTGGCCCCATCCAAACTTGACTGTGTCATTGAAATGTTTAATTCCAATCTAGGGTTTCTATCCCACGTTTGATGATTCAGTTCCTAAATAAAAGACACACAACTCTTATTATTTACAATAAGCCTAAAACAGCACAAGAGCTGTTAGAATTGACTATGCTGTTAGAATTGACTTTTCTATTGATAACCCTGAGTTTTTACTTACTATGTTTCATCTGGGCTGCTCTTACCGCCAACTGGCCAGCCCTCAGGGCCCTTGTTTCTTGACTCCTAACCCATGGCGTCTTCCTCCTCCTTCTTTCCTCTCTCTCATCCAACCAGGTCACTCCAAACCCACCTAGCTCTAATTCCTCTGGTAATTGGCTGTAGTTAATTTTATCTATCATCTATCTATCTATCTATCTATCTATCTATCTATCTATCTATTTATCTATTTTCAAGACAGGGCTTCTCTGTATAGTCCTGGCTGTCTGGGACTCACTCTGTAGACCAGGCTGGCCTCAAACTCAGAAATCTGCCTGCCTCTGCCTCCTGAGTGCTGGCATTAAGCTAATTTTATTTAAACAATAATTTTAAATCAAGGAACAAGATTTCCAGAACTTGCAAACATAAAGATCCCTCATAGGCCTCAACCTTCAACCTGCAGGTGTAGAATTTAGCATTGCAATACATAGCAATAGACCAAACCTCAACAGACTGTGTTCTTTTTAAAGCTCTCTCTTCTCAATATCGAGCCTTTTTCTATCTTCATACTCACCTTAAACCATGTTGTTTCTTGCCTTATGTTTTATAACTTATCTCTGATTTTTTATTGGAGAATATTGGCTTGCCATAATCAAACAATACATTTAAACACTCATATGAACAAGTCCATAATGGGGAGGGAAAGTGAGTGGGTGGAAGAGAGGCCTACTGTTTCTAGAGTACCTCATAGACTGCCATTCTCTGTGAGCATAGGTTGTTTACTCTCTTCATAAAGAGGGCTGAGTTGATAATTTGCATGAGCATGGCAACCACTGGGTAGCCAGAGAACCCTAGATGGAGACTCTTGTGGCCTGTGTAAGTTAACTTCTCGGCTCTGTGAATTGACTACAATACCTCTTTGTAGGGTTCAGGGAGGCAGTACTGTGTGTGGGCATGCTCTGTGACTTAAAGGCACTCTTGAGAAAGGAGAAACATGAGTTTGTGAGCCTGTGACATACACCAGGCAGCACACTTTAACAGCATTCTTGGGGCAAGTCTGCAAATCGCTGTGACTATTGGACTCACAAGAAGTTAGGTAACTTGTGCAAGTTACAAGGGAGTCCAGGCTGGAGTCCTGAGATTCAAGGGCCATCCATCTTCATTACGGAGTTATACCCAAACAACCCAGGGCACCAAGAGACCTCAGCCAAAACAAAACCTGGACTACTCAGTAGGATCCAGGAGGAAAAGAAGTAACCAGGAGGGAGAAAGGATTGGGGAAAAAAATGTATGTGAGGCTGAGGCCGCCCTTCCTCCTTTTATAGTCAAGTTTAACTCACCCTCAGGGTCCCTGGCTGCTCTGCTATCCCTCTCAAAATCGTCTCAAAATCCCGTTGGTTTTTTTTTTTGTTGTTGTTGTTGTTTGTTTGTTTTCAAAAATCAGTTTGAAATTTCTCAATAGCAACACACAGTAATAACTAGAATGATTAGTGATAGATCCCAAGGAGCCTGTTTATGGCATAGCATATCCCCCTCCCCCTTTCCTGGCAAGAGACCTATTTTAAAAAATTCAAACTAGTATATGCTAAGGTGCATATTAGTGAGGCGCATACATGCATACATGCATACATACATACATACATACATACACTGTGCTTTCTAACACCCACCCTCTCAACATCCACCCACTACCCCATCCCCAGTTGCTACTCTACTTTGGGGTCAGCTTTGCTTCTTTTAAGAGAGGATGTTCATCCTCATCCTCCTGTGTCTGGCTTAGCTCACTTCATACTACGCCGTGCATTTGGCTGCATGTTGTATGAGTTGTTTGACTACAAGAGCCTCTTTATGGCTGCAGCGTGTTCCTATGCTGTATTTCTTCATTCACTCCCCCACTGCTGGGAACCTGGGCTGAAGGGGTGTCTCAGCTACTGTGGACATGGCTGTGTCTCTTCTGCATGCACTTTTGCCTTTAGTACTGTGAACATGGCTGTGTCTCTTCCACATGCACTTTTGCCTTTAGTACTGTTGTGCTTTGTTTTGTCTTGGTTCTGTTTTTGGTGGAACAATGAATGAAAAAAAATGTGGTTAAACACAACTGAGCTCTTGAGAAATCAAACCCCGAATGTTGAGGTTTTTACATATGATGTGGAAAAGGATTTAGGATATTTGCTCTAGCACATTGCCCTCTTCTCTTGATGAGCCAATGCTCAGTGCCTAGAAGCTGTGGATGAGTGACATAGGAAGCAAACCTGTCATGGGTTGCCTCTCTTTGACAGGGCCACTNTTTTTTTTTTTTTTCTTTCAGCCTGGGTCCCACCCTGTAGAATGATGTCACTCACAACCAGGGTGGTTTTTCCCACTTCTGTTAAGCCCCTCTAGAAACACTCCCTCAACATGCCCAGGGGTGTGTCTCCTAGGAGATTGAAGTTGACAGTGAAGATTAGCTATCACGACAATTATGACTTTTCTTTTTCAGGTTTTTCAAGTTTGGAAGTATAATCCTTAAATAACTCCTCTCCTATGTCTGCTGGGGAGTCAGAAGCTGGGGACAGCTTCTCTTCACTATCTCTCCTTCCTTCTGTGGTGATTAGAGAGACTTCTCTCATTTGCATAGACTCTCTAAGCATTCCCTTAAGCTGACAGGATGGCTTCGTGGGCAAAGACACTTGCCGCCAAGCCCAAAGACCAGAGTTTGATTCCTGGGACCCACATTAATTTTAAAAAGTGAGAACTGACTCCTGTAAGTTGTCCTCTGACTTCCACATGTGTGCTGCATGCTCCTCTTCCCCCCTTAATAAACGGGGGTTTGGGTTATTTTAAAAATAACACGTGTTTCCAAAGTTCAGGTAATATAGAAAAACAAAGAACATTTAAAGTAATATAATCTTCAGCCCAGAGAGACTAGTATGCATATCTAATTAATCACTAATTAAATTATGGCTACTACTGGGGCAGTGTGTAGTGTCTTGGTGCCTAGTTAATCAGAATTCCTTCCAGTACGGAGCAACTGTGCTCAGGATCCCTCCCCATACCATCTACAAACATCCCTGGTAGTCACCAACTTGGAAAATGCAATCGGCCAGCCAACCATAACAGTTTGCTTAACACTCCTCAAGCCTCCTCACTGACATTTCTACCTGCCTCATGGAAAGGTGACTTAAAAAAATGGAGGAGTTTCTAGTCACTGGTGCAGGGACCCCATGCAGGAGAACATGGTACACCCCAGATCCTACCATCAACACTGCACTGTTTCCATCCACATCTACGAAGAATGTGAGTTGATCTTGATCTTGCTAACCCATAACTTCCCTGGGCCAAAGAACACTAGAGTCAAAGGTTTATGGCCCCACGTGCAGGTGACCACAGTCAGGACTTATCATTGTGAGGAAACCTCTGTCCTTAAATCCTCTCTCCTCCCCTCCCCTCCCTCTTCCTTCTCTTGCTTACGCAGTCCTAGGTAAAGCTATGGCCACATTTACCCTCCTATGTCTCCCTCTCCTATGAACCTCCCTTCCCACCTCCAAATCCCCCTCGCTGTCTGTTTTGCTTAGGAACCACTGGGTTTTAAAAACAATCTGCACCTAGAGATTGTTCTATGTCTTCTCTCTCCTAAGCCAGTGTTGCTTTGTTTCCTATCGCTGTGAAAAACACCCAAAGGCAACTTGGGGGATGAGGGTAGCAGTGAGAAAAGAGTGCCACACTGGGAGAAAGCCTTTGGGGAGACTGAAGAGATGAGGAGAAGTTCCTTCCTGGTGATTCAGCTTGCTTCTCTAATTGCTACTGTTCTGAAATCCTATATTCAAATCCAAACTTTTCAGGTTTTGCTAATATTGTAGTCTTTTTCTCAGGTTTTAACCTTTAGCAGACAAATACTACATGGTGTTTAAGGAGAACCTGTCTGGTGTTGACCAAGCTACTGGCCAGTGAGGCAGGAAGAAATCCTAGGATGTGAAGTCAAGCAGTCCAAGGCTTGGGATGGGGGTGGGGTGGGGGAAAGGGTGGGGTTAGGGTAACCTCAGGGTAAGTCAAAGGCCTGGGCTCATCCCCCCCAGAACAACCAAAGCAACAACAAAACCACAAGCTCAGTTGTAGCCTTGTGCTTCACTTACAAAACAGGACAATAAAGCCACCAAGGGCTAGGGCCCTAGGACTGATTGGCACCCTGTGTCCACACTGGCTCTCAAATGTTTGTTATAATCACAGAAGACAGCAGCTCCAGAATTCACACCGACTGGAGACCCCACTCTGACTTAATGGCAGAAATCTGTCTGTTAGCACAGTGGTGTCTTGAACACACTTTCAACCTATCTTATGTAGAGAACGTCAAACTTACAGAGAAGTTGAAAAGATATAAAGAGTATGGTGGACCCTTAATGCACCTGCTTTCTCTAGTCTTTAATATTCTGCCATGTTGCATAATTTGTCTTTTCATGCTGGAGGTCCAGTCTAGGGTCTCCCCAGCCCCACCCCACTCCAAGCATGTGCTGTAGCAGCATTCTTCAGGTTCCCCTTTCTCTGTTTTCATTGTTTAGATCAAACTTATTATCTGACAGTTTTGTACATGTATGTGACACATTGAGATTATTTACCTTCCCCCCACATCCACTCCCCTCCCCATCCCTCATCCTCCTACTCCACCCTTTACCCGCCCCCCAGTCAGTCTCCCCTCCTACAAGTGTCCCTTCCACTTTCATTTCTGTTTGTTTTGTTATGTGAGCCAGTGAGTTTTCTAAGACTTAAGTGAGTACTTAAGGTGAGTACTTTGTCATTGCCTGCTCTGCTATTTCTGGGTGGGTTATTGGTGACAGTACTCAGAGATCTCAGGGGAGGTTTAGTGTCCTGAAACACTCCTGCAAAAGAGGAGAATGTCACCTTGACTCCACGACAACATTTTTAAGTCTTTGAACTCTGCAAACACTTCTATTGACAGAAGGGAGGTGACCCGAGTTAGTCAATAGACGGGCAGATCCCAGCACAAACACACTAGTAACAAGAAAAACCAAGACAATAGGTCTTCTCCAAAAATCACAAAAATTACTCCAATGGTAACTCCAGTGGGACTCCCTGAAGTGAAACTTAAGATGGTCTGGTTCCCTAATTGGTTCTTGTGGGACTTCCAGGTCCCAGGAGGAAAGAGCAGGGGCTTTGGAAGGAGAAGCTCAATACAACCTCCATAGGATCTTGGGGAAACGAGAACCAGCGGCCTCTGCCACCATCGGAGGCTGGCTGATATAGGCTAGCTGAAAAGGTTAGGGAAAGGACTCTGTGCCCAGCAATTGTGTTATCTGGCAAGCTCTAAAATAATAAAGCTGTCTAGGTGTTTTTCATCTGAGAAGCAAAGGTAGGCAGAGAAAGAGAGAAGCCAGGGTGATAGCTGGTGGCTTGGCGAAGCTAGCCAGGGAGGAGCAAAAGAGCAGTTGAGGGGGGACTGGTGGAGTGCACATAGCAGCTCCCAATTTTCCCAGGTTGGGGGATAGTTGCAATCAATCCTGGGCTAAGCCGGATGGAGCAAAAGGAACCAGGAGAGGTCAGAGTGTAGGTCGAGCTCCCAGGAAAGGTGTTAGCATGTTTTAAAAAAAAATTACACACAACAGTCTTCTCCAAAAATCATCACTCCAACAGTAACTCCAGTGAGATTCCCTGAAATGAAACTTTAGACAAGGAAATAAGGACAGTTATAGGGGCTGGAGAGATGGCTCAGCACTCACTGGGCTTATACAACACCTGGGTTCAGTTCCAATCGCCCACAAGACAGTTTACAGCTTAACTCTAGTTCTAGAGGATCTGGTGCCCTCTTCTGGCCTCCTTCTGCACCAGGCTGGCATGAAGTGTACATACATGTAGGTGAAACACTCACACACACAAACAAACAAACAAACAAACAAACAAACAAACGGCAATGGAATTGTCAAGGGCAGCCAGACACACAAACACATGTACAGAAAAGCTGGGGTCAGGTGGGCTGTACACACTCTGAGGGGTGGCACCAACTGTGTGACAGCTGGGCACTTAGGCACAGGGGGAGGGGTTGGATAGTCTCAGGAGGTTTCAGTAGGCTACAGAAGGAAGCTAGTTTTTGGACACACTGGCCAGTCATTTGTTAACAATGGCACTTGCATACACTGGCACTTGCATACACTGGCACCATTTACTCTTGGGCCAGAGGAAAGCTTTGCCAATACAGAGCCTGGCACACGTGAAGAGGTTTTGTTGATTTCCCATGAATCTGAGGCCTTGGTCCTTCCCATGACTGTGCCCAGGTTAACAATATGCATTCCCTCAGGACTTCATCTGCTCCCCACAAAGGCCAGCTATGAATGTGATCAAATAAGTTAAAGACAAGAGTAGAACCTTGAGGAAATTCCGAGAGAATACAAACAGCTGAATGAAATTAGGAAGTTAACTTTGGGATGTGAAAATTGAGTTCAACAGAGAGGAACAAGGATAATCCAACACACTGCGATGATAACAGAGTCAAAACGCTTAAAGGAGAGCATTACCAGCAGAACAGATCATGCACCAGTGTAATATTAGGGCTCGGAGAAAAGAAAGGGGAGTTGGATCGTTTTGTCAAGATAAATGATAATTTTTTTTTAAATGTGTGAATGGAGCATGAAGATCTTTGGGAAGACATAATGGGGAAAAATCTATGAATATGATTTTAAAGAAGGAAAAGAATTTCATGCCACAAGCATAGAAAATATTTTAAATAAAATAATAGAAAAAATCTTCAAGTAGGGATGAAGTACACAAAGATGGCAGTGGCTGCTGGCACCTGCGGAGGAGTCTGAGAGACCCATGGAGACTCTGAGGGGGTGACAAGGGAGTCTGCAGGGCTTGTGATAGCTCCAGAACAACTAAGGAAAGAAAATAGGCAAGTCTTATGGGAAGATGCTCTTAAAATGTGAACTCATAAGATTGGAAGGGAAGAGGGCGGAACAGAGCTCTGTGGAGAATGACTATGCCGTTTGCTGCTCTAGTCCAGAAGATGTCTCACGGAGTTGTGTGGTCCCCTGAGCTCTCTCAGAAACAGGTCTTTGCTGAGTAGGGCAAGCCTTAGGCCCCAAACCAGCTGGTCAGCCACCTACATAGAGCCACTGTGGCTGCAGCTTGTCCTGCTGCTGGGTAGAGGGAGCTGGGCACAGGTTTGGCTCAGTTGTGCCTGGTGTACTGACCGTGGGGAGGCCAGCATCAAAGACAGGGTGGATCGCAGTGGCCTGGAGCTCCCTTGGAAACATGCTGCAACTGAGTAGGGATGGTCCTAGGCCAGCCAGCCAACACCCAGGATGCTGCCTCAGCAGCTGCCTGCTCTGCTGAGAGATGGAGGATGCAGGACAGCAGCGCTGCCTGCCTGCCTGCCAGTTACAAGCACAAAGGTGGAGCCTGGTGGGCCTTGGGGTGGCATACACCGAAGAAGTCAGGGAGGTATGTGGAAGCCTGGAGTTTGGACAGAACCTGCCCCTGGATGCCCTGCCTAACTGCAACATCACCCTGACTCTGGGCAGCAGCAGGATATCTGAGACAATTCTCAGAAATGGTTCAGTATTTATAGTGCTTCAGAAACCAGAAACCTTGAACCAGAGTTAGCACTAATTGCAATGAATCTTTGTGTACAAAGCTGTCTGGTTCCAAATACATACACACACACACACACACACACACACACATAAATATGTGTGTATACACATATATGTATATATGTCATATAATATACATATATATCACATAATTATATATTTTTATACACACACACATATCATGTGACACTTAAGTTTCCAATGCCACTATGACAGACAAATATTTGATGGAGAGGTCTGGAAGATAGGGGAATGGAGGCATGGGTGAATAGTGGAGAGGTGGAGCTAGAGACTCAATGGTGGTAAGAGATGTGAGAAAAGGCTGCAGTGGATGGGGGGACTCCTCGTTGCCACACAGGGCAGACACAGTGGTGTTCAGCAGCCCGGACCTTGTACTCTGACTCAACCCCCAACCACATTGCCCAGTCATATGATGGTCCTGGTTCTAAGCAACAGCTGGGTATCCAAAATGAAGAACAGTTCACATTCTGAATCGGACCTCCTTGAAAGGCCTCTATGGTCTTTGCTGCCCTTAGATACTATGTGTGGTCAACTGCCCTAGGTGTATTGAAGCCAGAACTTCATGTGGATGTTCCTGGCCCTTCAGCAGCTGGGAGCCATGTTGATGTCCCTGACCCAAGTTATCACCAAAGGTCCTACAGATGTCCTTGGTCTGGGTCACCATCCGAGACCATGTTGATGTCTGTGGGCTGTGCTGCCACCTAGGGCCATAGTGATATGTCTTGTGATGCTGCCCGAGTCCATGGCGATGTCTGAGCTCATGCTGCAGCTGAAGGCCATGTCTCGGCACTGGTCCTATTGTAGCTGGAGCATGTGTTACCATCAAAGACCATGCAAAAGTCCCTGGTCTGCACTGCCTTCTAAACCCATGTTGATGCCTATGGGCTATGATGCCATCTGAGGCCATGTTGATGTGAGTGGGCTGAGGTGTTGTTACCCGAGGCTTTGTTGATGTTCTTGGCCTGTGCTTCTGCTAAAAGCTACGATGATATCTGCAGTGCAGTGGCAGAGGACTGTATTGATGTCTGTGGTCTGTTACTGGAGACCATGCTGAAGTTCATGGCATGTGCTGATGCCTGAGACCATGTGGATGGATGTCCACAGTCTGTGCTGTCACCAGAAACCATGTGTAAGTTCATGGTTCATGATCCTGCTGGAACTCATAAAAATTGTGAAAGGATGTGAAATGTAGCTCTCCACAATTGATGGGTTCTTTTAGTGGGTGGGATAGGGAAGGGCTGTTTTTTTTTTTTTTTAAAGGGGCTGGCCACTGGGAGTTTGACCATCCTCCAGTGAGCAAAGGGGCAACACAAGCTGGACTTATTTCTTCTTCTTCTTCTTCTTCTTCTTCTTCTTCTTCTTCTTCTTCTTCTTCTTCTTCTTCTTCTTCTTCTTCTTCTTCTTTTCCTCCTCCTCTTCCTCCTCTTTCTTCTCTTCTTTTTCTCTTTGGTGGGGCAAGGGGTCCCGGGGCGAGAAGCCAGACCTGGAAGAACTGGGAAGTATGTGTGCTTGAGGTTCATGATGAGAAATTTCCAAATAATCAATAAAAACACCAAATAGACAGGACCAGAAAAGAAATTTTGCATAGTCAGGGTATTGTGTTGCATGCCTTTGATCTCAGTACTGGGGAGGCAGAAGCAGAGGCAGAGGCAGAGGCAGAGGCAGAGGCAGAGGCAGAGGCAGAGGCAGAGGCAGAGGCAGAGGCAGAGGCAGAGGCAGAGGCAGAGGCAGAGGCAGAGGCAGAGGCAGAGGCAGAGGCAGAGGCAGAGGCAGAGGCAGAGGCAGAGGCAGAGGCAGAGGCAGAGGCAGAGGCATGTGGATCTCTGTAAGTTTGAAGTCAGCCTGTTTTACACAGCGAGTTTCAGAACAGCCAGCCCTACATAGTGAGACCCTGTCTGAAACAAATAAACAAACAACTGCAGCCCTCCCTCCCCCATGAAGAAAACAGCAAAGAAGAAACTTCATATGTCATTTAATGGTTAAAACAGTGGATATTACAGACCGAAACAAGTAATATTAGAAACTGCAAGAAAAAAAATCAGTCTTGTATAAAGGCAAGCCCTCAGAATAATAGTTGAGTTTTAAATAGAAATCTTAAAACCAGAAGGGCTTGGAGAGATGTTTCCAGTTTTCAACAAGATCATAACTGTCAACCATGTCTATTACATCCAAGTGCAGCTATGATCACAAGCAAGATCTGCATGTGGGTCTTCTGTGCCATCTGCCAGAGGCTTCAGACCTTGTATGGGGAAGACAGGTAAAATGTGAGGTTCAGGTGGTGCTGGGAAGGTGTGCTGACAGCCACACCCCTACATAATGGTAAAATAGTACATTTAAGGACAGCTGCCTCCCTGGTGATGGCTTTCCTCTGGACTCTAGTAGACAGATGGGTGAAGCTTCCTTTTTTGTTGTTTGTTAGTTTTGTTTTGTGTTTTGAGATAGGGTTTCTCTGTATACCTTTGGTTGTCCTGGAACTTGCTCTCTGGACCAGGCTGGGTGGGTACTCACAGAGATCCACCTGCCTCTGCCTTTCATGTGCTGGGATTAAGGGTGAGCACCACCACCTGGCCTTTCTTTGCTATTTACTTAGGAAAGGGCAGGTGCTCTGAGGAAAACATGGTCATTGTCACTACCACCTTTTCTAGTCTGTCAGCCTGTGTGCCCTTTGAGGAGCAGGACCAACTAATAATACAGCTGTCACAACACAACCAGAGTGATGGTCTTATCACTATTAACATTGTTTCTATGTTCTTATCACTATTAACATTGTTTCTACCCCTACCCTGACCCCTGACTCTACAAGGAGCCAGACAAGTGTGAACACTTCTGCAGGCTTCCAGACTTAGATCTAGTGTTTCTGATGACTGCTTCTACCCGGGGTTCAAGAGGCAAATCTCTAGAAATGCCTGAAACAGGAGTCCAGAATGCAAATCATGATTCCCATAGAATTAGGTCTATGAAAAGGAAAGAAATGTGAATAAAAAAGGAATAGAAACAGGTTTACATACAATGTGGAACAATATTGCTTGCTGTATAACCTCTATTTATTGAACAGTTACTACAAGCATGGCACAATTATTTTTTTCAATTTATATCCTAAAAATACACTTTGGGGGCTGGTAAGATGGCTCAGGGGGTTAAGACACTTGCCATCGAGCCTAGTGGCTGAGTCTGATCCTTGGAACCCACATAGTAGAGGGAGAAAACCAGTTTGTACATGCACATGCTCACACAGGCACACACAGACACACATACACACACAGACACACACAAGTAAATAAAATGTAGTTTGAATTCTTAAAATACTATTTTGTTAAAGGAATGTTTATTTGCCAGCTGTAGTTGTCATCTCAGTGACTTACTGCTGAATAAGCTCACCCTTTCTAGTTCTTTCTGAAATCTGGCTGGCTGGTTTAAACCAGCTGTTCTGGCCCAAATGCAGCTCCAAGCTGACTGATTCAAGAAGGCTTCTCTTGGCTTCTGACTGAATTGCTCTGCTCAGCCTCATACTAACTTTGGCAATATGTTCTAATCTTCTGGCTCCTTTTCTGGTATCTGTCCCATTCTGTCTTCACCTGCAACCTGTCTCTGAAAAATGTCCCAGTAAAACTGGCATACGCCCACACCACACACCACCACTTCAGTCTCAACTTTCTCCCTCCCTGTGCCACTCTTAAGTCTCCTCTCTTTCCTGTCTATTCTCGTGAGAGTTGGATGTATCTTATATCTGACTCATTCTTCCAACTTTTCTCTGATTCTCCATTATTCTGTCCCTCAATTAGACATCGCTTTCAAACATGACTGCTTTCTTCTACAAATTAATTTTACCCTCATTTTTGGAATTAAAGGTGTGTGGTAAAGTCATGTCTGTATTCCAGCCAGAGAGATTAAAGGTCCATCATTCCAACCAGATCACACAGACACAGATTGTATGTGATCCCTCCCCAGAGCAGCCATGTTGTTACATTAATATTCCTTTACACTGTTTGTCGTGAAAGCAGCTGGGCTCTGGACACATAGTATCTGACTAGTCAAGGTAAAGTGTTGAGAGCTTGATGCTCTGGAAAGTGGTGGATCACGAAGAGGTGGATCAGCTAGAGGGTCCTGGGTCATTGGCAATGTGGATGTGAGGGAGACAGTGGGACTCTTGATTCCTTCTTCTGTTTCACATTTTGGCAGAAATGAAAGCTTCCATTCCTACCCACTCTTTTCATGACATGCTGATCATTACAGGCCCCACAGAAACAAGCCAACTGACCAGGATAGAAACCTCCAGACTAAGCTAAGACAAACCTTTCTCCATCATAAGTTCATCATGTCAGGTCTTTTATCATAGTAACCAAACAGTAACTGGTACAGCTCTGAACACATCTTTGTATGACCCCCTAATGTCTTTCTGCCTCTGTGGAACGATCTTGGAGACCAGTGGGAAGACTATGAGTCAGAAATTCTGAGCTGAGTTTCCGGCTTTGTTCCTGGTTTTGGGTGTGTTTTCTGGTTTCCTGTAGTGAAGGAGATGGTTGCTGTGTAGTGGAGGCATCCTGCGTCTGTGCCATGCATTGAGTAGGCTCACATGACAAGTTTGGAATGTGGAGACACCCCCTGGGGTGGGGCAGTGGAAGAAGCAGTCCTGGGTAGACTCTGGCAGAGAGACAAGTCTGGAGGTGAAACAACATGCCAACCTTCCCATTCTTTTAGGTTGGACTGCACCCCTTTGTCCCAGAGCTGTGGGACTCTGCACTGGCAGGGGAGAGTCGACTGAGGCTGAAGTTGCCAGAGGAAACCAAACAATTCTTATTTACCAAACTGTCAAAATCCTATCATTGCAATTAAGGAGACGGGCAATTAACTGTGTCTTAATTACAGCAGCTGCCACTTCTTCTGAATGCTGTAATTTACGGAGAGAATGGGAGGAGACTCTAAATTAATGTGTGTCTTTAAACAACGAAAAACATTGATGAGGCCTGAAGGAAATTGTCAGCGGTGGTCTTGGGGCCCCTCCTGAGAGGAGGCATTGTTGGGAGATGCCTCCAAGTGCAGCCGTGATTTCCAGAGCCTTTGTTGCCTAACGGCTGCGATTTTGATAAATGCCCAGTGACATCGTTACATCCTATTTTGTGTATAATGCAAATCTCCACAGCCGCCGCATCTGTGGCAGCCTCCGTTAGCCCATTTCAGTTTAGTTGTTTTAAACTTAGCTTTGAAACAAAGACATTTAAACAATGACTCCAGACTCCCAGGCAGAGAGAGCTTTGCCATGGAAGCTTGTAAGCGGGTAGATCCACAACACTGAACTTTGTATAGGAGAGCAGTAAGGACCAGGCCACAGCACAAGCTAACCATTGGCCAAGTTGCCTTTAAGCTTGTGTGACCCCACCCCACCCCAGAGTTTGTTTCTCTCCAGAGGCTGACATGTATCGTGATGTGTAAGTAAGGGACTACACCAGGGGAGATGGCAGAGCAGCTCTGAGAAGTTCTTCAGCAGCCCTGGGCCTCTGTAGCATGGTACACTCAGCATGTTGAAGGCCCTGTGTTCAGTCCCCAGCATTAAAGAAAGAATACGGCTGTGGTTATAGTTGGTTCATAGAGTGCTTGCTTGCTTACTATCCACAACATCCTGGGCTCCATCTCCGGTAGCTCCTCAGCGGGGTGTGGCATACGTTTGAAATTCCAGCTGTTGGGAAGTGGAGGCAAGAGGATCAGGAGTTCAAAACCATCCTTGGCTACCTTATGAGTTTGAAGTTTTGGGTACAGAAGAAATTTCTATAGGTAATGGGAAGAGAAGAGGAGAGAGGAAGGTGGCTGGAGAGGAGAGAGGGAAGGAGGGAGAAAGGAAGGAAGGGAGGACTTCAGAGCAACAGGAAAGGTAACTGGAAGTTAGGGCCCATACTCAGCTGTGGTCTGGAGCAATGCTATAGTCCCTGGGAAGCCTGGGGACTTGGTGGTAACAGAGCCCTCAGACTGGACTGAGCAGGCTTCAAACCTGTCCTCTTACTGTTTCTCAGTTAGGTGACCTTGAGAAAGGCCCTTGTTTGGGAACCAAAAAAACCATGTGACCTTTTACTTGAGTACTGGGAGATTGTATCAGTCTTTCACAACTGCTGGAGAGATAAAGGGACCACACAGTCCCGGGCCTGGACGGGCCACTGGCATGGGAGGAGCCTTGGGTGTATGCCGACACATCTCCTCCTCTTTTCTGGAAGGTAACTGAGGCCCTCAGATACGAAGGAAGAGGGTGTGATGGTGACTCCCAGAAGATAAGAACTAAGTACCTGTTGGGAGAGGGAGACTCAGTCTTAAGGATGACTGATGGGGGACGACTGAGACCACAGACTTGGTGCTGAGTCCTGGAGAAACAGGCTTTGAGGCTGTCCAAGATAAAGTCCAGGAGCTGTGTGAGAGACTAAGTCGCTCAGAGGCTGGCTCCACTCCAGGATGCTGTAGAGAGGACATTCTCTCTCCTTTACTGCCCTAGAAGCCTGAAGCAGGCCAGTGCGAAAGAAAGCACAACTCCTCTCTCCCTCCCAACAGGGCTTCCCTCCTGGCTGGCTTGGAACTCAATGCGTAGACTAGGGTGGACCCTGGAACTCAGAGATCCACCTGTCTCTCTCTCTCCTGACTGTTTTCAAGTTAAAGATGTGTGTGCCACCATGCCCAGCCTACATAACCAAGCTCTTACCTTAAAGAGAATAGGAGAAGAATTGATTCTGGAGCCAAAAATGAATGGCCATGCCCTGGCCACACAGATACGAGCTATTCCAAATGCCACATTTCAATATGGCAGTAACAGTTCCATGAGGCTTTTATAATTAAAGAATGAAAGAAAGTCATAAATCAAGGTAGTTTTCAAATACTCTTGTGGGAACACCACATAGACAGGTTCTGCAATGTGGGGAGAGCTCTGCCATTTCCAAGGCCCAGTAATCATCACCGCTCTAGACAGCCTTGTAGAATTTTTAGCTCAGGTGAGGCTTTGGAACTTTATTTCACAGGGGAGAAGGAAACAGCACTGAGAGCACTCTGTAAGGGGTACAGCTCTGCCCTGCCAGACACTCCTCAGGCTGCTACATTTTGGATAATGTAATTGAGAGCCGTTTTCTCGGAAGATCAGCTGATGCCAATACAAGCCTTCACATGTTATCTAACCTGATAACCCGCTTGCCAAAGACAGAGCCAGCCAAGGGAACAGAAGCTCTGTAAGAGCTAAGGCTAACCTGTGAGCCACACTTGCCTAAGGACAGATACTTCTTGAGATGCCAGAGGCTGTTGTTCATATAACAAGTAAAACGTTTCTACTGCTCTAAACAAGTTTGGTTGATCCAGTTGCACTGGCCTTTATGAGCACTTGGCTGGCCTAAATTTGAGTCCATTTTTCAGGAATTTGGAATGTGGACCTGGCCAGTGTTCATCTTCCTGGTGAGTACTAAATAAAACTTGCTTTAATTGGATAGTTGTGGGACTGGTCTTTCTCCTCGAGATTCTCGGGTTTAACATGTGTTTGTTCTATGCTGCTGTAACCAGATGCGCAAGTCTGGGTAATTTATGAACAAGTTCATTTGTTGGGAAGTTTGAGATCAAGACTGAGGCACAGGATCTGGAGAGGGACCTGTTTGCTTCCAAGATGGTGGCATCTTCTGGAGGTTAGGTGCTCTGTCCTCCCATGGCAGAAAGAAGAGGATAAAGAGGGACACATAATCCCAGAGCATGAAGCCCTCCTGACTCAACTGCTTTCTGAAGGCCACATCTCCCAACAGTGTTCACCTTAGCAGGTGCTCATCTCTGCTACCTCCTGTCTCCTCACTCCTCTGACCTCGTGTCCAAGGTAGACGCTGATGTTTGTCACCTGCATTTAATGGGCGGTGAGAACTGGAGAGTCTCCCCCGGGTGTTCCACTCATCAGAACAATGACAGGAGTGGCAGTCCCGTGTGCAGAGCTCTGGCTCAGGGAGTTGCTGTGGGTTTCCCTGCAGAAGACAGAAGACCGAGCAGAAAAAAAAATGATGGTGGCACCAAGGACAGACAGAAGACAGAAGTGGGGATCCAGGAGATCTAGGTGTACCCTACTGTTTTACAACAATAGATGTTATATTATTAAAAAATTAAATTTACTTATTGTACTGGCTGGTTTTGTGTCAACTTGACACAAGTTAGAGTTATCACAGAGAAAGGAGCCTCCCTTGAGGAAATGCCTCCATGAGGTCCAGCTGAAAGGCATTTTCTCAGTCAGTGATCAAGGGGGAAAGGCCCCTTGTGGGTGGGACCATCTCTGGGCTGGTAGTCTTGGGTTCTATAAGAGAGCAGGCTGAGCAAGCCAGGGGAAGCAAGCCAGTAAGGAACATCCCTCCATGGCCTTTGCATCAGCTCCTGCTTCCTGACCTGCTTGAGTTCCAGTCCTGACTTCCTTTGGTGATGAACAGCAATGTGGAAAGTGTAAGCTGAATAAACCCTTTCCTCCCCAACTTGCTTCTTGGTCATGATGTTTTGTCCAGGAATAGAAACCCTGGCTAAGACACTTATTTATTGGTTTATTGTGTTTGTACATGTGGAGGTCAAAGGGCAACTTTCAGGAGTCAGCTTTTTAGGGTTAGGCTTAGGGTGTGAGATCTACCATATGACAACCTCAGGTTGCCAGGCTTGGTGGCAAACACCTTTACCTGTTGATCCATTTCTCTAGCCGCAGGGGTCTTTTTTTTTTTTTTTAATACCTTCATTACTTTAGTCTCATTTGAGTTTTCTTTTATTTCCCAGTTGTTAAATTGAACTCACCCATTTACTTATATGATCATGGCTTGTTGGGTGTACAATTATGAATGAGATGTGGACTTGTCCTTGGGGGTTACCACCATAGACACGTGATAAGCTTTACCCAGCTGACCTTACCTGGAATGGGTCCGGTGACCAGTATATGTTCTGTCAAGCTGAATTCATGCCAATTGACTGACTTTCTTGTCTTTTCCTTCCCATGAGTTAATACCTGTTCTGAGAGGATGCTGTATAGAGGTTAGATGGCAACCCAAGGGAATGAGTTCTCTCTTTTCACTGTGTGGGTTCTGGTCATTGAACTCAGGTCCTCAGTCTTGACAGTAAGCACCTTTACCTGTTGAGCTATCTCCCAGTTCAGGTTCATTGCTGGCCCCATTCCATCTCATCTATATACAGGGAAAGCCACCTGCAAGGCTCTAGGAGTTGAAAGTGAGTTAGTTGTAGGCATTTTCTCTCCCTCAGGGACACAGATAGAGGCCATATTAGACCAGATTAGAAACAAACAAAGCCAGGTTTATTAGGAGGTAGCTCTCAGTCGGATCTCACAGGTAGAGGTCAGTGACGTCACAAGCCTGGACTCACAAGCAAGTAAAGTCACAAGCAAGGTCTTGGTTGGACTCAGTGATGATGCGTGAGCTAAGAGCTGGGATTGTGCCCATATAAGGTATAAAAGCTGAGCCCCTGAGCAGAAACTGGTGGATGGGTTGCGGGAAACACAGAGGTGGGGAGAGATTATGTGTTAGCCTGGAGTTTTCTGCTTGAGGTTGGGGTTGGTGGGAAGGGGCACACAAGTTTCCTAGCTTGTGCAGTGGATTAGCAGGGATTCTAGCTTAGTTCCTTGGTTGATTCCCTCAGAAAAAGTATGTTAGAGAGGTAGGGCAATTACAGGCACTGTACAGCTGCCTGCTAATAATATCTATATCTATATACATATCTATGTGTATATTGGTCAAAGACTGTCATGCACATGGAAAGGCCCGCTGCACTGTACTCTGAATTTCTGTGAATGGGAGTGTATACTTTTAGCTGTTGGATGGGTCCTGAAGGGAAGAGTCAGTTATGAGCATTATATCTTGAATCTAATGTGTCCCAGGAAAGTTCAGCTGTGGAAGACTTGGTCCTCAACACAGCGATGTTTATAGGGTGTGCACGTGTGTGGGTGACTGGATCCTGAGAGTTCTGACTGCACAAAAGGATTTATTTCTCTGAAGATTCATAGTTTAATGGGCTTAGGGAAAGGGCCTACTGAAAAGCCATGACCAATGGTTGATTATGAGTAAGATCTTCATAGATCTTAGGGAAATTTTAAATTTTCTGTATAGTTCTTCATAAAAATATTTTTAAACTTATTTTGACTCAGATGAAAGTTATAGTTTCATAAGAAATAAAATTGTAGAGATGTAAACACAATAATTAAACATGGCAAAGAGGAAATGTGAAGTAGAAGAGTCTCATGGGACTGAACTGCTCACCCTTCAGGATCTGATATTAACTCTGGTAGTATTAGAACTGAAGTAGTGAAAAGGCAGAGATTATGAAATAGAAGAAAACCACCATTGTCTTTTCTTATTTTATTCTCAGATACACATAATTTCTTTTTATTTATTTTTAAATTATTTATTTTATGTACATGAGTACACTGTTGTTGTCGTCAGACCACACCAGAAGAGGGCATCAGATCCTACTACAGATGATTGTGAGCCACCATATGGTTGCTGGGAATTGAACTTGGGACCCCTCAAAGAGCAGTCAGTGCTCTTAACTGCTGAGCCATCTTCCCAGCCTGATACAGATCATTGCTGTGGTCACCAAAATGTGTGTGGATTTTTTTTTCCTACCAGCAATTATGTTTTGAGGGAAATTCTTCAGGGAATACCAGCTCAATACCTTGTGATTCAGTTCAGTTCTAATACTACCAGAGTTAGTATCAGATCCTGAAGGGTGAGCAATTCAGTCCCACGAGACTCTTCTACTTCAGACAGCATTTACACTTAGTAGGTTCTCACTGTGAAAATAAAAGAAAATTTGCAATGGGAATAACATTGAAAGAGCTTTTCCAGTGGGGTGTGGAAGCCATTAGGCCCTATTTCATGCAAGATTCCAGTCGTTGCTTAGGATTGAGGACATGTATTACCTCTAGCTTTTGACTGCAGGTGACTGGGATCTGCATGGTTGACATGTCTAGGTTAGGATGCACATAGCACTATCCTCAGATCCCTGTTTTATGGACACTTCCATCTGGTGTAGACATTATTTTTTCCTCTTCTGATATTCACATGGCCTGGTCCCTCTCAACATTCAACAGACACTATAAGCTCACACTCTTCCTTCCTGCCTACTTTGGGAAAATGGCTCTTTGGAGCATTCCATGATCCTGAATCTTATAAGTTGCAGTTACTAAGACCCACCATCACTAGTAAAGTCTCTTTACTTCGGCAGTTTCTGACTTTGGGTTGATTGATATCACCTACATTTCTGAGCAGCTAGCTGCAAATTGGGGTTTACCAATCCTTCCTCGAGTTTCATTAATTTGCTAGCTCAGTTCACAGAACTTGGTAAACCACATGTACCTGCATTGACTTATTACAAAGGATTTTATAAAATGTACAGATAAATATGCAGAGGGAAGAGCAGGGTGTGTGGGAAGACATGCAGAGCTTCCATCTCCTTCCAACAGCCCACCCTCCGGGTACCTATGTATCCAGCTAAGTAGACCCTCTCCATACCTGATACTTTTCAGTGTGTATGGAAGTTTTACTACAAAGGCACAGGTGATCATATTGACATTTGGTGATTGTAGCCTGAGCCTTTCTCCTTACCTGACAAGTTATATAATGGGACCAGCTCCCATCTATTCCTAAGAGTTCCTGGCTATAAGTTAACCCACTAGCACACAGAGACACCAATTAGAGACTCCAAGGGTTTTAGGCATCATGGGCTGTATTACTTTTCTTGTTATGGTGAAACACCTGACACACTCAGAAATAAGGAAGAAAAGTTTTGTTCTGATCACAGTTTGGGGCTACAGTTTATCATGGTGGGGAAGGGGTGGTGGCTGGTATGAGAGACACCTAGTCACATTGCATCCATATTCATGAACAGAGAGAAAGGAACACCCCACACCCAGTTCATGTGATAGTACCTCCTACACTGAGGGTGGAGTCCCAGACCTGCAGAGTTTTGTTCTATGATGATTCCAAATCTTGTCAAGTTAATAATGAAGATTAAGTATCACCAGAGCCAAGAAACAATGATAAAATATGTTTCACAACTCTGAGCTCTTTACAGACTTCTCTAAAATATAAATACACAAAGAGAAGCGCATGAGCCTGTAAACATATATAACATATCAACAGTTAGCATAAGAAGGTTAAAATAGCCATATAAATATCAGATAAAATAGGTTAAAAAAGCTATGTGTTATCGATAATAATGATAAGAGGGTTAATAAATCGGGAAAGATGTATTTGTGTGTGAGTAAGAGCATTTCAAACAGGAAGCAAAAATTATCAGTTTGAAAGAGAATCTGAAGCAATGTTGAAATTGCTGCTGGAGGTTTCAATATCCATTTCTTAGCAGTTGATAAACAGTTAGTCATAACCATCAGCCAGGACTCAGAAGCTCAACACAAATTACTATAAACAGACAGAACACCATGCTTAACAAAGACAGGATAAATCCAGGAGCAAACGATGCTTCAAGCAAGATAGTTGAGGTTCTAGGTATGTTAAGAGCAAACAATACAACTAGCAAGACAATCCAGGTTCTGGGTGTGTTAGGCAGCTTTTAGTCGCTGTGATAAATAAGGTAGAGAGTTCAGTGTGTGGTTCAATAGCTTCCCTGCTGTGGGCTCAGGAATCGACCAGGAAGGGGAGAGAGATCTCTCATGATCACTTGAGTCCAGGAGCCTGGGCAGCACAGCCAGGTTCTTTCTCAAAAGTGAAATTACAAAAATAAAATTGAAAAGTTTGAAGTGGAAAGAAGAAAGGGAAAAAAAGAGGGGCTTTCTTCCTCCTATGAATGTGTATGTTTTCAAACAACCATAAGGCAGTTGTAGACCACATCCCTGTAGTGCTGGGAAACTGATCTGTCTTACACATACCAAGCATGCCTCTGCCACCAAGTTACATCCCCAGCCTTGACATTTATCTAAAATCAAGAATACTTTTACTGAACATTACTGACTGTCCTAGCCAATGCAATCGGGTAAGAAAAAGAAATGAAAGATGAACACATTGAACAAAGAGAAATAAACAGCTACAGTCATAGAAGACTGTCTGCCACATAGCCAAGGATCATTCAGGGCATCTGCCTGTGCTGATGGGGCTCCTCGAAGGCTTACGGGAAGCTTAGATTTTCATTTGAAGTCCTGAGAGTAATCAAAAAGACAACACAAAGTAGTGCGTCATGGAGCTTGTTTACAAAACCAAATGCAATAGTGTTTTGTTGTTGTTGTTGTTGTTGTTTTTCTTTTTCTGAAGAGCACAAAGTGCACAGCCAGATCAAAGAGTGGATGGAGAAAGATTATTCCCTGTACAGTGTTTCCCTAGGCAAAGGAAATCGAGGAGCTTTTACTAGGGAAACTCCCACAGACTCATGTAAGAAAAACTTGTCATCACACTTACTGTCACACGTAGAGGCAGACACATTCCCAAGCATGCTCAGTTGGAAATCATGCATTGTGTTTTCAAAAAAACATGGCAGAATGGAAACTGGATGGAGAGTTTTACACTATAATGAGCAAAACTGATGGTAGATCCCCTAAGGAAGTTGGTAGGTACCTGAGTGTTTGAACTGGAAACAACTCTATGCAAAAGGGAAGCCTGTGTTGGGGCTAGAGACAGCTAAGTGCTTAACCATGTTTATCACCAGGTGCTTGTTGCCCTTCCAGGGGACCATAGCTCAGTTAGTTCCCAGCACCCATGCCAAGTGGCTCAAAACCTCCTGTAGCTCCACTTTTAGGGGAATATTATGCCTGTTTCTAGCTTTGGGCACCTATATTTCTGGCATCCATTGACTTCAAATATTGGGTTCTGATTTATAATCTATATAATATAAATTATTTTAACTATAAGAAATACAATATACTCTAGTGAGTAGACAGGAATAATTGTAGCTGAAAATTGTGGTAAGAGCTGTCTATCAAGGGCAAATATAGGAAGGAATGAGATGGGGAGGTTGGATTTTTCACTTTGTTTCCCTGAGGTGATCTGGAACTCATTACACCCTGAACTCATGGTGATTTACCTGCCTCTGCTTCCCAAATGCCACATTACCACACATTTTCTTCTTCCTCCCTTCCTCCTCCTTTCTTCCTTTCTTTCCATTTCCTTCCTTCCTTCCTCCCTCCCTCCATCCCTCCCTCCCTCTCTCTCTTTCTTTCTTTTTCTCTTTCTTTCCTTTTCTCCTTCCTTCCTTCCTTCCTTCCTTCCTTCCTTCCTTCCTTCCTTCCTTCCTTCCTTCCTTCCTTCCTTCCCCTCTTCCCCTCTCTCTTCTTTCTTTCTTTCTTTCTTTCTTTCTTTCTTTCTTTCTTTCTTGCTTGCTTGCTTTCTTGCTTTCTTGCTTGCTTTCTCTCTTGCTTTCGCTCTTTCTCTGTTGACCCAGAACTACACAGTGCCTTTCCAGCACTGAGTAACTTTGTTCTGACTTCAGATAATCCAAGAGGTTAAATAGGCATTTGAAATATAGAACTGTCAGAACACAGAGATAGAAAAGGTCAAACCACGTGCCAGCAGATTCATTTTCTAACTTAATGTACCAAAGTACCATATCTGAGAACTTACCTAAGGGACACTTGTCATTTCACAGTTCTAGAAGTTACAGTTAGAGGTACAACTGGTCCTGATAAAGGCAGGACTGCTACTGATAAAGGCTTCAGGGGAGTCTGCCTGTCTTTCCTTGGGGGAAACATTTATCTACTTACACTCTCCCCAATACAGGGTGCCAATGCACCGAGACAGGACTCCCTCCAAGTCCATCTGGGTGTGCATAAGTTCACTGCGGTTAATAACAGAAGTGTGGGTGACTCACAGATGGCTGTGCCAACAGGGAGCTTCCTGAGTAACAGCTACCCTTGCAATGCGTTCACCCCAGTTAGCTATTAACCCATTCTATGGCTCTGACAGCTTTCCTAAGGATTGAATGGAGGCTGAGGAGCACCAGGAGTTTTGTGAGCTTGGTAAACTTTGTGAGCCTCCTCTCTCTCTCCTTGAGTGCTGAGGTCCAGCCTCAGCCTGAGAGAGGGTCCTGAGGAAGAGGAGAATTGGAGCAGTGGATGGATGCAAGCTGACAGCTCTGTAATCTACTTGAGAGAGCTGTGTCTTATAGTCCAAAGCCCAGCCTTTTATTTACTATGATTGCATAAGCTACTTCCTTAGAAATTGCATAACATTTTAATCACTTACCCAGGTTCCCTTTTGATCATTCCACAAATCAGCTGTTTATGACTTTAGTCCCTTGACCCTTAGAAACAGAAATAGAGAGGTTGGGGATTTAGCTCAGTGGTAGAGTGGCCCTGGTTTCAGTCCTCAGCTCTGGAAAAGAAAGAAAGAAAGAAAGAAAGAAAGAAAGAAAGAAAGAAAGAAAGAAAGAAAGAAAGAAAGAAAGAAAGAGAAAGAGAAATACAGGGCACGTTCAAGGTAAATGAACCAGAGAGCAAGTGCATATTTTTTTAACATAGAAAGTCCTATGTGGTTCTCTGGACACAGCAGTTGTGGTTGCCAAATCTAGACATAGAGGCTATTTTTATATGAGAAAGTTAGCTTTAAGTATAGTGCCTTTTATAAATTTCCCTGCAATTTAGTGAGTCTTGTTTATGTCAATGCAAGCAGCATTGAAGCTCATTTTTATAGTTCTTAGCTACCTCAATATACTCTTTTTAATTTTTTTTTTGTTTGTTTGTTTGTTTGTTTTTCAAGACAGGGTTTCTCTGTATAGCCCTGGCTGTCCTGGAACTCACTTTGTAGACCAGACAGGCCTTGAACTCAGAAATCCTCCTGCCTCTGCTTTCTGTGTGCTGGTATTAAAGATGTGCATCAACACACCTGGCTCTCTTTTTAAATTTTAAATTTTTTCTTTTTTGTTTCAGCAACTCCAAGTCTTATTGTTGGAAAGTATTAAGCGATCCCAGGAAGTAGGGATATCATTAAACCTTCATCTTTTTCCTTGACATCAGACTTTTATCCATCCCCAATCTCTATTTGGATTACACATACGACTACCTCTTTTAGGGAGTAGAATACCTGGATCAAATTTAGTTGTTAATGGCTTCTATGGAGGATACCACCATTTTGTTACTAATACTACCTAACCATCTACCTGAGCCTTGTTTTTTTTTTTAAACTATTCCTTTCTCTTTTGTGATCCAGGTTTTTCCTCTATTGATCAAATCATATCTCCTTTAATATCTTTCTGATTAAACTGACTCATTAGTGCAGCTGCCTCTGTTCTTTCAGGTCCATGAAGCCTTTCATACAATTCATATTGTATCCTTATATTTTGCATAGTTGAGAAATTCTGTAAAGAACAGTTCATACACTGATTTATGTACTCCTGAACCTCTGACGAACTCACTTTTCAGAGTTCTTTCCCACAGCTTTAATGACTGTTCTGAAGGTCACAACATCACCTTATTGATGAGGGTCACTATACACATTCTTACTTCCTGAAATCCTGCTGTTTCTGATTATCCTGGAATCATTAACCTTGGCAGGGAGAACATTCCCTGAAGGATGAATGAGAAGTAAAATATGTACATTATTATGCAAACAAGTGTTATGCCTACAGCAGTACTCCAAGGAGGAGACCCACAACCTACTGGCTCTGCTCCAAGAGTGGGACCTGGCACATGAGGGAGTTAATAGGGTTCTTCCTGGATATGGATGAGTGGCCACAGCAGTACTGATTCAAGATGGCCATAGTCATGCATAACCCAGTGGAAACAGCTACACAACACTTAATAGACATGTCACTTTGATTTCTGCCTTCCTCTACAAAAATGTCTAGTCAAAATCTGTGTGTGTGTGTGTGTGTGTGTGTGTCTGTGTCTATCTGTCTATTCTCTTCTTCTCCTTCTCCCCCTCCCTCTGCTTTTGTGTTCAGATTTCTCCTTTTAATGACACTAACCATTTTAGATTAGGGGACCACCCTACTGACTTTATATCTTCAATAACCCATTTCTAAATGAGGTCACATTTTTAAGTATTTGGGGTTAGGACTTCAACATAAATTTTTAAGAAACATAATTTATCTCTTGTCACTCTATGTGAGACATATGGTGTGGGTGATATATGAGGAAGGTAGGGTGTAAAAGAGAAGGAAGTTAGGTCAAAAAGCAAGACCTTGGTAAGCCTTTCAATGTGATGATTGTGGTGATGGTAATGGTTGATATAGTTGATTGAGCAGCTGTTTTATAGCAGATATTATTCTCTGTATCTTGTATGGTTTAGAATGAATATTATAATTCCTTTGTTGGAAATAGAACATTGCTACATTGCCTGAGAAATTGTGATTCTCATGCTTCAGTCTCCAGAGTGTTGGGATTGTAGGCATACACCATCATACAAGGCTGAATCAGTATATCTAATTCTTATCTCCCCCAGCCCTGGTGCTGATGTTGGAACCCAGAGCTAAGTACATGCTCTACCACTGAGCTACATCTGAAGCCCTAATCTTCAGCATTTTTTTTTTTGTTGTTGTTGTTAGATGGAGAATTTGAGGTGCAAGGATCTCTTAGCTCAACTTTTAAACTACCAAGACATTTCCCTCAAAGAGATTCCCTTTTCTGAGAAATAGAGAGAGCAAAGGACGTAATGCCTGGTTACATTTTCTGTGCTGCAGAGACGCTGTCTCAATGGGACTCCTGAAAGTTGACTGGTCAGAGTGAGGATTGAGTCACTGTTGTGGAATGTTTCCTGGCAGGAAGCACTGTTTTTTAAGCCTCCAAGGGAAGGTTTAAAGAAGCCAATGCCCTCCAGTAATCTCTGACTCATGCCTCCTTTACAGACTCACTTGTGAATGTTTCCCACAGTTTCCTGATGTTCCTTACACTTAAGTTGGTCTTGTCCTATCCCTTTTCAGTATGTGCCAGGTCCCCTCTTGGAAGACCTTCTCAGTAGCTAATAATTTGCAACTGAGTTCTGAACTGGGATTAATGCAGCTCTCTCAGACTTCATCAAAGAAGCCTTCTTGGTAATAGGACCTTTATATCTCCACCCCCACCCACCAGCCCTGCCTTCCCACCCCCACCTCCTCAGCCCCGCCTCCCCACACCTGCATCCCAAGGCTCAAGAAGCACATGGAAGAGGATGTTTAGAGCCAGCAGTTGGAGAGGATGAGAACAAAACAGTGTCTTCTAGACAGAACTGACACAGGACTGTACTTTCCTGCACCAGATCAAACCAGATTCTATGAAAGTAGGGAGTCAGTGAGCCTCTGCCCAACTGAGGAGCTATGGACAGCTGATGGCTTCTAGGGGAGGGAGAGTCAGTTTTCTATGAAGTCATGGCTCCTAGTGAGTCAACCATGCCCCAGTGATGGTCCTACATCCAGGAACATACAGATAGCACAGATTGGAGTTGATGGCTTGCTAACAAAAAAAAAGACCAAAAAGAGGGGGTAGAGGAGTAAGAGGAAGTAAGAGGGTGACTATGATCAAAATAAATTGTATGAGATGCTCAAAGAGTTGATAAATATATTTTTAAAATTTGCTAGTAACTCCAAAGTTGGTTAAACTGCTTCAACAGGTCTTCAAGATGCAAAAGGTGAGTTGTGTCAAGTCTGAGATTATTTTATGATTATTGATGCAGGAGCTCTGGCTTTGCATTAATGCTGACTCGGGTCTGAGTTACCCCTAAAACGTGAAAGTCCTACTATGCTGGAGGACAGAGAAAATTTGCAGGAGGGAGAGACAGAATTCCAGGTCCTCCAATGATTTTAAGATTTTGTTTCTGTTTTCTGAGATGTAGGAACATAACGTTGAGATATTAATGATAATAGTGAATCTATCTACCTATCATCCATAGAATAATTCACATTTTGTGCTGGGGAGGGAACCCAGGGTTTTGCATATGGTAGGTAGGTAGGTAGGTGGGCACTCTACCACTAACCGGCACTCCCAGGACTTCACTTGAAATGAAGGCCTTGGGCAGTCTCCTCAGTGTAGAACTGTCCGTTCAATGACACAACCTCAATCAGTCAGAGAAGCACAAGTTAGCAGCAGCAGCATAGAGGCAGCTGGTCCTTCCAACCTTCCCATGTGTTAGGGGAAGGCAAGGAAGCAACAGTGACTTCCCCAGGCCATAAGGTTCCATCTGAGTCAGAGCCTGTATTTCTTTTGCTTGTTCTAAAATTTTATCTATTTTTATTTTCATTTCTGTGTTATGAATGTTTTGAATTCACGTTCATGAATACCACATGCATTCATGGTACTCTGGGAAGCCAGAAGATAGCATCAGATCTGCTGGGAATAGAACCCCAGTCCTCTGCAAGAATAACCAGTGCTCTTAACCACTGAGCCATTTCTCTAGGCCCTCTCTCTCTTGAGATATGAAGTTCTAGACTATGCTGTCTTCTCTCTCTCTCTCTCTCTCTCTCTCATCTCTCTCTCTCCCTCCCACCCTCCTTCTCTCTCTCTCTCTCTCTCTCATCTCTCTCTCTCCCTCCCACCCTCCTTCTCTCTCTCTCTCTCTCTCTGGGTGTGTGTGTTTGTGTGTGTGTGTGTGTGTGTGTGTGTGTGTGTGTGTGTGTGTGTGTTATCTAGAGGGGGCTCCCTTCTCAAAGGAGAAGGAGGGAGAAACGGGGAGAGGATGTTCTATGAGAGGAGGTATTGGAAGGAGAGGGGGAACTGATATTGGGATGGAAAGTGAATGAATAAAAAAATTAAAAACCTACATAACTAGAAACAAAATGGCCTGGGTGGGGCCCATGTGCAGCTGCAAAGTCCCAGTTTCCTTACTCCCATTGAGAAGCCACACTTTGAGTCTACAGTCTCAGTTGTTTAGATTTTGAGGCAGGAGGATCACAAGACGAAGGCCTGCAACTGAAGAACTGAGCAACTTCTTGATTGACAAGCAAGAGAAGACAGGCTGGAGCCTGTATTCAGTGATAATTCATTGCAGGGCCACAAGGGCTAAGACCGCTCTCCCCACATTAACGCAGCATTGAGGAGCCGTCTGTGATAGCTGGGTTTTAACTGTCAGCCTGGCACCATCTAGCATCACTTGGGGGCAACGTCTTCATGAGAAATTGTCTAGATCACATGTGCCCGTGGACACGTCTGTGGGGGACTTGTCTTGATCGTTGTTGGTGTGGGATGACCCAGCCTATTATGGGAGATGAGTCTGCTGTGGGTACTTCTTGTCTAGGCAGGACATCCTGGCCTGTGTAAGACATGAGAAAGCTAGCTGAGTGTGCACAGAGCAAAGCAGGCTTCATGCAGGTATTGATTTCTTTACTTTCCACTGTGGATATCATGTAAGTTACCTTGAGTTTCTGCCTTGTCTTCCCCTCAGTGATAGACTGCAACATGGAAGTTTATGCTGAGGAAACCCTTTCATCCACTAAGGTGATTTTAGTCAGAGTGTTTTAGTCACGGCAAAAGAGATGAAACCAGAACACTGTCCCAGGTCAGAGTGAATGAAATCTTTGGTGGTACCAAAGCACCATCCATCTGTCCTCATGACTGCTCCCTGCCCTTTCTCCAAGGGTGTTGACCTCAAGAGTTCTGTAACTAGTTTCCTTCCTGTGAATCTTCATCTCAGTTTGTTTCCCAGACAGCCTGTCTGTAACTGTTGACATCAGGAGTAGCCCAAGAATGGGAACGATGTTGAGATGAAGTTCTGCCATTGGCAGCCTGCTCTTGGGCTGATAATGAGGATGCTGTACCTGCTTCTAGGTGAACACAGCTTAGGCCTGGTCAAAGAGCAGTGCAGTTGTCAAATCTTTGCCAGTAGTGAGTGTAGATTGTGCTCCAGTGGGAGGAAATGCAGAAGCAGAGGGAGGGAGGAAGTGCATTAGGTCTCAGGGAAACGTGGCCTGGACTAGGAATTAGGGTGATGGGATTTGGTGACTGTTGGACCAGACAACTGATGCCGTTGCACAAATTCCAAGCTAGGTGTGAAAGCCAGGGCTGGATAAATGGAATCCCCATTTGTAGTATCTAGAAAGCAGACAAAGTTTGGGGTAAAGCTCCTTTTTACCTAAAATGAGAATTCTCAAAGGAGTTGAGCTCTCAACCTAGGTAGGTGAGCCATTCCCTGGTCAAGGCTCTGGCTATGTAATGATGGGGTTTGGAGATGAGCACATGGGACTTCAAAAATCCCAATTTCCTGAAACTTCCTAAGACAAAAAAATCAACTCCCATCTCTACATTAGCAGTTAGCATCCACCTGCTGGTTAAGAAGATACTGCAGTAGCCATGTTTCTGAAGACAACAGGCGCCTTAGTCAGGAACTGCCCTCTTCCACCACCTTGAGCATTAGGCCAAAAATTATATACTATAGCTCAAGGGGGAAGAGCTGGACCTTCAGAGAAAGAGAAGGGAAGGGGCTACATAGACCTCTAAGGAGTTGTGAGACCAATCAACGTCAACTTTCAAGAGCCAGCACAGTGCGTGTAGCCCTGGGGTGAGGTGGGGTAGGTCAGTGGTGGGCGCTGTGCTGACTATATGTTTTTTTCTTAATTTTAAGAGGTTTAAGTGTATTTAATTCTCTGTCTTTCTCTCGGTCTATGCCTCTTGTGGTTTTGGTCCTAATGAGCTATTTAACGTCTTGCATTTTTCTGTGTATATGAACATTTGTGTATGTACACGTGTGTAGCATGTGTGTGTGTCCACATGCGCATGAGCATATGGAGACTAGAGGTACAATGGCAAGTGTCTTATTCTCTCTCTCTCTCTCTCTCTCTCTCTCTCTCTCTCTCTCTCTCTCTCTCTCTCTCAGACAGAATTACTTACTGAACTTAGAGCTCACTGAATCTAGAGTTCACTGATTTGCCTACCAAGCTCCAGGGCTCCTCCTGCCTCCCACTGCTCTCTGAGCTAGGATTACAGGTTTGCACTGCTGCACCCAACTTATGACATGGGGGATGGGGATCAGCTTTTACTTGGATGCTGGGTATCTGAACTCGGGTCTCTAAGTTTGTGTTGCAGGGGCTTTACTAAGTCATCTCCTCAGTCCCCTTCCCCCTGTATTCTTCGTGATCTGTCCTTTGAAACTTTAACCTGCAGAGAGTACAGAGGAAGCTAATGTTTAGAGACAGCGACAGCGAAGCTCCCTAGTAGCACAGCCTTGATGCCTAAACCAGCCAATCCAGAGCCCTGAACCATCTCCTTTATCACACCTTAACCCATCAGGTCAGTGTGCCCTAACCCATGCCAGGCCACAGGAACTGGACAGCTGGGAGTCACCCATACATCCCAGAGCCTGCTGATGTCATTGCTGCTATTCAGTCCTAAGCTGTCCCTGCCCTCTCCTGTTCCTGCCAGAGAACAGACCCAGTCAAACACCTCTCCCTTTACCCCACTGCTTCCTGTTTCTTGAATCTGTCACAAGAAATTTCATACTTAGTGATAATTGTTTCCAAGCTTGCTCTCTCACCGATTCAAAGGACTCCTGGGTGCATTTGTTTTTAAACATAGAGGGGTGGACTGTAAATGAGGACAAAAGGACTTTTTTTTTTTAGCTACCTAAACACTCCCCTGTGTTACGATTGGGTGCTCTGGGTGAGAACCCCAGGAGAAAGAGAGGGTGTGTTGCTACTGAGTCTCTGAGAGATAGTGAAAGCAGCATCCTATGGAGACAGCATGTGCAGGACCCAGAGGAAAAGATCCGAAACATATGCACTCCAGAAGGCTGGAAAATGTGCAGCTGCCCTGCCAGTCTGCAGGGACCAAACCCCAGTCTGAAGTGACCTGTCCAGGCCTGGTTTAAAAAGACCCACCTATGTGTCAAAGTAGGATTTTACACCTGTCTCCTGGAGATCTTCCATCTGCATGCTGTACTGTGCTTTACTGGGTATTATCCAAGGAGGCTTGGAAATCTATAGCATGAATACAGCGTGTTTTTCATTTGGAATCTTATAGATGCATTATACATATTGCTCCCCAGCCCTGTAGAGTGTGCCAGAGGTCATATTCTTCCACCTTTAAGGGGGTTCTGGGGACTGAACTCAGTCAGGCTTGTGCCACAGCACCTTCGCCTGCTGAGTCATCTATCCATCTTTGAAAACTTTCTTAAGAAAGCATTAGTCATTAGGAAGGAAGCAGAGCTAACGGTAAACTTTCCATGACTCAATGACTCAGGGAAAACTGCTTAGCGTACTCCATTTTTGGAAGGAGAGAGAAACAAATTATGTAATATTACAACAATGAAGTACTTAAATCCTGTTCTCTAGCGGCTGCTGGCGGAAGTGACTGGGGACTCAGAGAGAAGGCTGAAGACCTTCGTCTTCATGGCGGTTTCTAGTCTTCCTATTCATTTGCTCCTTGGAGTATTGTGAATCCCAGGGCCATTAGGAGAAAACCTGTGCAGGCCGGCAGGGCAGGCTCAGACAATCCCAAGACAATCTCTGTCTCTGTCTCTCTGTCTCTGCCTCTGTCTGTCTCTCTCTCTTGTCCCTGTGTCAAATTCTTCCCTTTGTCTCCGAGACATCTTTCTTTACAGAGCTACTGGGATGCCTCCTGCTCATCCTGGAAATTTTATTACTGACTTGTCAGGCTACGGAGGGAGGGCTTTCAAGCCTGGGCCGGTCCAGAGTTTCTGACTTTGAGGCTGGTTGCCTCTAGGTGGCAGAAGTGTCTCATTTTCTGCCGCCGCCGCTGCTCTGATACATTTCTCTCCCACCCAGTTAATTTGAGAAACCCAGTGTTCAAGGGAATCTTCCACGAGATCTTTCTTCTCTGCCCAGGAGGACTTCTTGTGATTTGCTGCCCGAGTGGAGACCCACTTTTTCGGAGTTAGCAAAGGGTGGGAAGACAGGTTAGCTGGAAAGAGAAGAGATGGAGTGATTTAGGGAAGAATGGAAGCAAGTGAGGTGGTGGCAAGGAAGGAGCCTCTGCAGGCATCCCTCGCTGACATGGCCTTTTGTAGAGGAGCCACTGCGGGTGGGAGCTGCAACGCCTCGCAGAAGCTCCGGGGCTCCCCTTGGTTCATTGCCCAGGGTATAAAACGCACCACAGAGGGAAGCAAGGAGAGCTTCACTCTCGACCATGACCTGATGTCAGGCTGCCACACAGGGGCTACTGTGGCTCATTGCAGTTCTCAAATGGCTTCAGGGACAGAGCACAGAACTCTGTGTGACCCTGTGAAAGCCGCCTTCTCACAGGATCCCTTGGGACTTGGGAGAGGATTTAGTAAAGTCCAATCCTCCATGCAAGATGTCAGACTAAGGGGGAACAGGGTCGGTTGGGCTGTCACCTGCCTGCTGAAGGTGTGGTAGCCATGTACCTTAGCATTCTGGGAAGTTTCACTATCAAAGGAACTCAAGACCTTAGTAAAACCGGACTTTCCTAACACTTGTCATTTTATGATTAGGAAATAGCTTTATTATTACTTGCAACAATTACTTATTCACCCTGCCCCTATCCTATTCCTGAGATTGATATCTCAATGTGTAGGCTGAGATGAGCAGTCAGTCCCTTGTCTCCATTCCCTAAGCTGGGATATTCAGTCCTGTATCATGTCACACCCCTGTATACTGTATGTCATATGTCTTCATGATTCCAACTCTGCCCACAGAGGATGACCCCTCCAAAGCTCATGTATAAATTTGGGTCCCCGTGTGACAGGCCTGAGGTGGTGATGTCATCAGTGGTCAGGGAACAAGGGGCATGTATACGTCCATGTTGTTGCTTGCAGCAGCCCGCAGAGTTCTTTTTCTCACAGAGCCTCACTGTAGAGCCTTGACTGACCTGAAGCTTTCTATGTAGACCAGGCTGGCCTTGAATTTACAGTCATCTCCTGCTTCTGCCTCCTGAGGGCTGGGATTTGAGGAGTGAGCCACCACGCCCTGCCGCCAGGCCTCTGGAGTTCTTTTCAGAGCTCTGCATACAGGTGAGGCAGTACTATTGATTTTGCTGTAGAAAAGATTTTATGCCGAGCAGATATGTCTCAGAGCTGGGATTATTTTATTTTTATCTATCTATCTATCTATCTATCTATCTATCTATCTATCTATTTTTGTTTTTTTCGAGACAGGCTTTCCCTGTATATCCTTGGCTGTCCTGGAACTCACTCTGTAGACCAGGCTGGCCTCAAACTCAGAAATCCATCTGCCTCTGCCTCCCGAGTGCTGGGATTAAAGGTATGCACCACCACGCCCGGCAGAGCTGGGGTTTATAAGCAGAGGAAAGTATATGGCACACTGGAATGTGAGAGTCTCAAGAGGGAGCTCAGAGGAGGTGTGGGCTGTGGAACAGTTGGAGGGTGGATGGGGCGGGGGGAATAAAATCTGGAGTGTAAATAAATAAATAAATGGAGCGCAGCTTCACTTAACAATGGCCATATCCAGTGGGTAGTGCAGTTCCTGGAGGATGTGGACAGAATTACAGCTGACAGAGTAACACCCCGAGTCCCAGGCTTGCATGGGAAATGAAGATGCTCTCACTGTTAGCAAAAGTTACTGGTTTGTGAGATTCCCAGAAAACCTCTGGGAAAGGAGAAACGTCATACTAAGGTCATAGGTTCTCAGCCTTAAGCATGGTTTATTGCTACCTTAACATCCTTATTTGAGTAGCTCTATATAAAACAGCCTTATTCTCTGTATCTATATAAAAGAAATAGCAGGAGCTGTAGAGGTGGCTCAGCAGTTAAGGTGACCTGCTGCTCTTGGAGTTTGGTTCCTAGCACCTCTGTTGTGTGAGTCTCGACTTCCTGAGCACTAGGGTTACAGGCAGACTCTGAGACCCAAACTCCAGTGTTTTGTCCTCTGAGTCATCCTCCAATCTCCCGTGCTAAAAGTCTCCATTCTCAGGGACCGCAGAGTCCTGAGACATGTTCTGCCCCATGCTCTCTTCTACCCTGGGGTTCCCTTCTGAGGTGATAGGTCAAGAGGGATCAATGGATCTCTCACGGGACTAGATCAGTCACTGCGGGCAGATACTCAGGCAGCAGACTGTGCCTGTGTTTGTCCCTTTGGTGAGTGCCCATTTGCTCCTCTGCATTTTCTGTCACAACAGTATGGTGTAGCACGTGGCCAAAGGCCTGTGCAGCTGCCTGATTGTGCACTTACAGCTTCTGGAACCAAACAAAGAACTCACAGAGGAAACAGAACCATGAAAGGAGCTCGAGGAGTGTGGGGAAAGCCAGGCAAGTGTTTGTCTTGTCTCTGCTTTCTAGAGGGTTCATGGACTCCTCATGTCTCCATCCATCTGTGTGGGAACGCTTCCTTCCTGTGGCTCTCGGAAGCTTTGCTCAGTGGCCTGAGAACGCACACTCAGCCTGGCTTGTAAGGCCAGTAAGCATCTGCCAAATGTGACTCTATAGTAACAATCTATACATACAGTCCAGAATCTATCCATATGCACTTCCAGCCTCAACTACTCCTGACTCTATCAGGGACTCACCACTGTGGGTCTTATTCAAAACATAATTTTTGACATTTGAACCGGTGCTGGGCCCCGCTGAAGGGGAAGTGGATAGATCAGAGATGAATAAGAATAACAATCTTTAGTAGTCTACAGGGCCAGGCTGTGCTGATGCAAACCCTTTATCCCAGCACCCAGCGAGGCAGAGGCGGGAGGAACTCTGACTTTGAGGCCAGCCTGGTCTACGGAGGCGGGAGGAACTCTGACTTTGAGGCCAGCCTGGTCTACGGAGTGACTTCCTGAGTAACCAGGGCTACCTTGTCTTGAGAAACAAAACAAGATAAAGGTTTACAACGAGAGGAAGGCTGCACATATGAGTAAGCGGAACCCTCTCCGTGCTTTCCCAGATGAGGAAACCCTGCAGATAGCTTAGTGCTTTGGAAGCAAACCATTTACTGACTAAGCCCTCATTTGGAAACTCTTAATTTTACTTTTAATTTTTTTTTCTTTCTGAACTACCTAATACAGCCCAGTTTGTAACTTATTTCTAATTTCCTGACAGGAGTTCCTCCTAATATAAGAGGCACCTGCTTCTTGTATTCCTATCCGGGAATATTAACTAGTAGTCAAGATTCTTCCAAGGATGATCTCACGAGGCCCTGGATTTAATTCCCAACCATCCTCCCACCCCCACTCCCCTTCAGCTTAAACAGACACCTAACTCAGAATGGGAATTATGAACAGCCAATTACCCTGGCTTCCCTGGGGGGTAGTCACCTCCCGAGAATGGCCTCTCCTAGCTCACTGTGAAGACAGAATAGATAGAAACTTTGAGCTGAAGACAGTGCTCATTCTGTGCCTTCAATGTAAATGCGATGCTCAGACACGCAGACCCATAATGGATAGGAAATTGGCTGGAAGTAAACAGACAGAGCAACAAGCGGACCTGCAGGATAGGTGGGAGAAACGAGGCGTGAAGAACAGCTCAGGAGGCGACTCAAAATCATCCGGGTGCTTGACAGGGATCATAGAAGAGTCATCTTGACAGGTGAAGCCACTGGGACATTCGTGGGAGTCAGGGAGGCCTGGGGACATCCAGGCAGATGACTGAGGCATCTGGGATTCACTCAGTGACCAGGCTCTGGGGAGGCTAGAAAACACAAATCTGCCAATGACACTGAAGGTCACTGCAGCTTCCTGGACCCCAGTGTCTTCTAACCTCACAGGTTAGGCTGGGCAGTGGCTCTCAGTTACTGTTGCAGACTAGCATGGCCTGGGGGATTCACAAACCCAAACCCGAGCCCCAGCCCGAGCCTGAGCCCAAACTCAAACCAAAACCAAAGACACTTGCAGAGATGCTCCAACTCCTGAATTCACCAATTTAATTGGTGTGGGGCCCAGACTGGATACATTTTAACAGCTTTCTTGAGTTTTAGTTTACATGCCATAACTTACTCCTTGAAAGTATAGAACTTGCTGCCTTTAGGCTGCTCAGAGTAACCATCACCTCTAATTGGAGAATACTTTCACTGCCTTATAAAGAACTGAGTAGGAGCTGAAGAGATGGCTCAGTGGTTAAGAACACTGACTGCTCTTCCAGAGGTCCTGAGTTCAGCCACCACATGGTGGCTCACAACCATCTGTAATGGGATCCGATGCCCTCTTCTGGTGTGTCTGAAGACAGCAACAGTGTACTCACATATATAAAATAAATCAATAAGAACTGAGTGTACCTATCCACAGTGGGGAAATAATAAAAAGTGGCACCATCCCGTGCTATACCCAGCTACTCTCTGTCCGAAGTTTCACCGCCTCTAGGCTAGCCCCATGTGGTGGTCTTCCAGGTCGGGCTCACCTGCCTCAGAGTCGCTTGTACCTTCTCAGCCATCTACCCTCTTGGTCTAGTTGTCACAAATCTCCTTGACTCAGTAAATCAAAACTCTAGAAGCTTATAATTCATCAGTCAGATTTATATATCAATAATTTCTCAATTCACAAGATGCCCACACAGTAATTTCAGAGCCAATTGATAATGATATAAACTGCCCACCTAGACAAGACAAATCATCCTGTAATTATCCATCTCTTATGTGATATTCATAGCTACCTGTGGCTATTTAAAGCCACGTGGAATCCGGATCGTCTTTCTGTTCCTCCATTTTCCATCCTTCTTCCTTCTGTCTTCTCTCTCCTGTCTCCAAAAATCTCTGCCTGTCTACCTTTTCCACTGCCCAGTCACAGGCTCTCACCTTATCTTGTGCCTGCTCTCACCTCCGTATAGACATCAGTCCACACAGTCCTCACTCCCTATGGCCCCCTCCACTAGACTCTAGGTGACTGTTAATCTACTTCCTGTCTATAGATTTGCCACTTCTAGTGTAAATGGTCAGATAACACACACATTTTTTTCTTTCTTCTTTCTTTCTTTCTTCCTTTCTTCCTTCCTTTCTTTCTTGGACGTAAGGCTTCGTGGATGTCCATGTTGTAGTAAGTAGTTATCTGTGGTGACCTGAATAAGAATGACCCCAGAGACTCAGATATTTGAATGTTTGGTGGAACTGCTGAGAAAGGATTAGGAGGTATAGCCTTGTTGGAAGAGGTGTGTCACTGGGGGAGGCTTTGAAGTTTCAGATATCAATGTTATTCCTAGTTAGCATCCCCCCTCCCCCCACCTCCTCTTTCTCCAACTTGTGGATCAGGATGTAAGCTCATAGCTACTGATCCAACACTGACTGACTGCCCCCCCCACACACACACCAGCATGATGATCATGGACTCTCATCAGTTGTGAGCCTTTACAAATGTTTTCTTTTAAAAACTGCCTTGGTCATGGTGCCTCTTCATGGAGATATAAAAGTAATGAAGATATCGTCTTACATTCCTTTGTATGGCCAGCTAATATTCTCTGCAATGGAATAATTTGACTGGCTTTGGAATCTGGTAGGGGACACACTTAAGGGTGTGTGTGTAAGGAGGTATCCAGACAAGTTTAACTGAAGGGGGAAGACCCACCCTGAGTGTGATGGAATCGTCCCTTGGGCTGGGGTCCTGGGTTGAATACAAAAGGGAAAAAGGAGAGAGTGGGCTGAAGGCCAGCGTTCATTTCTGTCTGCGTCCTGACTATAAGCACAATGTGACTCGCCGCTCCATGTCCCCGGCGTCATGCTTTCTCTGCTGTAATGCATTGTACCCTCAGACTGTGAGCCAAAAGGGACCTTTTTCCCTTAAGCTGCTTTGTCATGTGTTATGTCCCAGCAATGGAAAAAGCAAGTAATAGATAGCTTTATAGAATCCCAGGGCAGGAGATGCAATTCAGAACACTTGCCCAGCATGGGCAGGGCTCTGGGTTTCATGCTGAGCAGTTGGGGAAAACATCCCAGGTAGTTCTAATGTGATGCTGTGGTTAAGAACCATAGGTGTGCAGGGAGGGCTGGAGAGATGGCTCAGTGGTTAAGAGCACTGACTGCTTTTCCAGAGGTCCTGAGTTCAATTCCCAGCAACCACATGGTGACTCACAACCGGCTGTCATGGAATCCGATGCCCTCTTCTGATGTGACTGAAGATACCTACGGTGTACTCATATAAATAAAATAAATCTTAAAAAAAAAAGAACCATAGGTAGTTCTTATTAAGTCCCCCCTGAGCCTCTTAATATGCACGGGCAGGGCAGGCTAGAGTTGAACAATTGGCTAAAGTCAGCTCCCAGCAGTGCCGTGTGGCACTTTAGTCTGCAGTCCCTGTGTGCTGAGGATTGTTTATCTCTCTCTGAGGACTTGGTGGCATGTGAGGCTGCAATGTTACTCCAGAGAAAGATGACAGAGTCTGAGGTCCCAGGGGTCAGAGCCAGGGCGAATGGCATCTGGGCCCAAGAGGGATGGGGTCACAAGGTTGCAGTAAGTCCGGGAAGTCTTTTCTGGTCTCCTGCACCCTCTCTGTAGCCTTCCCACCTGTATTGAGCAGAAGGGCCCAGCTGGGTCCCAACCAATCAGACAGGTTGCCATTAACCCTCTGAAACTGCCATTTGCTGGGTAAGGAAAGATGGGCCCACCTGTTCTTATCCTGTTTAGAATCTTTATTGCACCCTGGGGCTGTTCGGCAGCTGTTTAGGCCACTGACAGGAAGCAGACGGACACTTCTGTCTCTGTTTTATTTGTTTTTCTCTTAAACTTGTGAAGACACTGATTTCAACAGTGACACTGGACTGGACTTCAAAGATGAAGGGACAAAATTGCCAGCAGCATCTGGGCTGAGCTCCTTGGCGCTGCAGTCTGAGGTCTCCTGGTTCTGCCCCGGGTCCTTACACTCACTGTCGATTCTGTTTCCCCAACCTTCACAGTCATGATTTCTGCCTCAGTTTTCCTGCCTTCTCTCTCTCTCTCTCTCTCTCTCTCTCTCTCTCTCTCTCTCTCTCTCTCTCTCTCTCTCTGATGCACTTCTTTCTCCTGCTCTTCATCTCACTTCGGGGCCTAGCCTCACTCCTCATGTGGCCTGGAATCCCCTCATCCACCCTAGCACTGCTTGCAATTCCAAGTCTCTCCATTCCCTGTGTTTTTAACTCCCCTCTTGCCACTAATTGGGAAGTGCTGTGCTGGAGTTTCTCTCCACTGTTTCCTCCCACAGAGCACCTGGCTGGGATGTCCTCAGAAGGCCTGTTGGGCACTGCGAGTGTTGCTCAGGGGTAGAGTACCTGCCTGATACGTGTAAGTGCTCACAGGCTTCATCCTTACGGCTTCACATACATGTGTGCATCCATGCACACAGGCTGAAGGAATGATCAGACACATGGATAACTGGAGGGGTTCCTGTAGCCATTCTTGTGTCCTACCAGACACTCCCAGGTGTTGCCCGCCTGTAGCTACCTCCACGGCCTCCCTGACATGCCCGAGGCATGTCGGGCAACACACAGACATGTCTGAGGGAGGAGTCAGCTGACCCTGGCATTTTTGCCACTGGGAACACAGGTAGCAGGTCTGCAGACAGAGACTGGGCCTCCTAGGAACATAGAAGAAATGAAGCTTCCAGCTCATGGGCACATGGCCAGTAAGTAGCAGAGCCAGGACCCAAGCTCATGTTTCCTAACCTGGGCACCTCTGCTCCTTTTCCATGGCCCTTGGTCACCTGAGCATGACACGATGGAAAACAGTGGTGAGGGAGCCCAGGGACACCTGGGTGGCCAAGTGAGACACAGACCTGCCTTCATCAGGAAAATAAGGTACAGAAGTTGAAAGCTGTCCATAGAGTACCCTCTCCTTTTGTGGCGACTGGTTCAGAGAAGTATAAGGATCATTCAGATCACAGAGTCTTTTCTCAAAGATCCTCGTAGTTCTACCCCTTCCCCATTTAGCTCTAGGCACAGCATCTAATTAAGCGCAATCACTAATGCATGGTATGTCCCTACAAGGCTTTACTTATTTATTCATTTATTTCTGGGGGTGCTAAGGATCGAACCCAGGGCCTTGTGTGTACAAAGCAAGCACTCTACCCTGCCCCCCCCCCGTGTTACATCCATAGCATCTAAAATAAATATTCTTTTCCTCAGAGTTATCCGAGACCCCATGGCCTCCCCCTCCCCCACCCCACCCCCAATTCCAGAAGATCTAGACTTACATTCTAACATGGTGCTTCCAATCTACCTTCTACTGCACAAATGCATGTCTATTGCCTCTTTTTTTGCATAATTGTTTAAAAATTGTTATAATGTGTATATACATACATAAACACACACACACACACATACACTGTAAGGGTTCCACTTCTTATGTTTGGCCACACATAATTTTGAGGTTTATGTATGTTCATGTGTGTCATATTTATGTGTTTATATAGATGAATGCACACATGTGCAAGTATGCATGTATGTAAGTGTAAATGGAGGCCAGAGGTCAACACTGGGGGCTTCCTTGGTCACTCTTCACCTTGTTCTTTGAGACAAGATCTACTGCTGAACCTGGATGAAGTTCACCAACTGGATAGACTGACTGGCCATCAGGCTTTAGGAACCTGCCTGTTTCTGCTCTTCCCCACCCCCAGCACTGGGGTTATGGCTGGGTGCTATAGCTGTTGCTGAACCTGGGGTTCACAGTGGTGCTAGGAATCCCCTCTCGATCCTGCACGTTTGTGAATGGGAACTTTATGGGCTGAGCTCCCTCTTCAGCCTTGTTTCGGTGTTTTCTGGGTTCTAGGTGTCTAGTCCTTCTGCCTGTCATAAAGCATTCTGTCAGATACAAGTTGCTTGGTCCATTTTTCTAGTTGCCCCAGCTCTGGTATACTACACTGAAGTCTCCAGTCCCCTTCATGCATAACTCCCTATAAACTTGGATAATCTCCCCAGGGCACATGTCCAAGGATGCTTTTCAGAGCCCTGGGGAATATTCTGGACAACGCTCTTCCCAGCACTGCCCTAGCACATCCTCTGGATGGTGGCCAAAGCTTCACATTTCCCATGTTCTCATCTCCTGTCTGATAAACTATGGACAATGTTTTCAGAGGGCAGCGGGCTATCGCAGTCTTCCTTTTCAACTCAGAAAAAGGCCAACCTATGGAAGAGGTGGGTGTATTTGGTGAGGGATAGCTGGGTATTCATTGGTAAGGCCTTGACAATTACATTCCCAGATCCCAGATCCCAGATCCTAGATCAGAGAAGGCCTTGGACTTCGTATGGCAAACTCACCTGTCAGGTAAGACCGGATCTCCAGCTCTGCCATCAGGTAGCTGTGGGACCCTAGCTGAGCTCTTTGAGATAGTTTTTAAGTCTCAGGCTTATCCTACAAACTCCCTCCTAGGATTATTGTGGGGATTAAACCGGTGCATGAAAACCACCCATAAGCATTGGATTCAAGCAAGCTAAAGAATTATGTAAGAAGAGCTGTGTGGCTTCCTGAAAACATTAATATTCCTAATGGCTTTGGAGGGTGTGAATCCTGGGAGATGTCACAGCCTGAGAAGGGCGATGTGTGGACAGCTACATCATTCAGATTGCTAAGACTCCAAGTGGTTGGGAATAATCTTGCCATCTGCCCTCCCCTTCCTGCTGGCCAGTCTGGCAAAGCGTCAAGAGGTGAGGTGTTGAGGCCTAACTGTGGCCAAACCCTCTTTGGCTACAATATCTTGGTGACGATCCATCCAGACATGGAGAAGAGGGTGGGTAAAAACAGCAGAAAGAAGCCCCAAGAACAGGCCCTGGCCTGTCTCTTCATCACAGAGTTTTTCATTTGTTTTTAGACAGCGTTTTCTGTAGCTCAGGAGGGTCTTGATCTTACCACATAGCTGAGGCTGGCTTTGAACGTCTGATCCTTTGGCCTCCACCTCCCACGTGCTGGAATCAGAGGACTGTACCACAAGGGCTGCTTTGAAGGTTCTGGGGGGTCGACAACCTCTACTTTCCAAGCAGCGTCTGTGGTTGACTATTTTGCTCTTGGAGAGTTGCAAACAGTTGTTTGAAGGGTAAGGAGGTTAATTGTTTTAACTTGAGCCGAGCAAACTTGGAAAGTGAGAAATCCTCCCCATTCCAATAGGTCTCTGGTCCAAAACCACACCTGGCCTCGCATCCTTCTAATGATGGTCCCCACAGAGTTCCAGGTGTTCAGCCCAGTGACTGATTACCAAGCCTGCAGAGTTCAGAGGGACAAAATGGAGGCTATATATAAACCTTACAAAGTTTCAAAAGGCAAAAAGATGCATGACCGATTATGAAAGCTTACCTGGCTTTCCTGGCTCCAGGAGAGGCTTTCATTTCTGCCCTGGTGAACTCCTTGTCTTTGTTCCCTCTTGGAAGACAAGGAGATTCTGGGGCCACAGTTCCTCATCTGTGAAATGGGGTGAGATTATCCACCCGGCGGGGACTCGTCTGTGCAAGGACCGAGGGGAACTCTAAGAGCAACCTCATTCTGCAGACAGTGGTGCCAATATTCCCAGTCTGAGAGGCTGTGGAGGGAGCTGGAGCTGGGTGGCACCTGTGAGTGGCTGGCAGGGTCCTGGGCAAGGCTGCAGCCCAGTGACAGTTGGGGGAGTTCGAGGTCAGCAGGCAGCCCTGCAGCAGGCAAGGCTGTGGGCCCTGGAAGGCCATGCCTGGCATCCGGCTTCAATTCGTCTCGGCTGTATTTACTGAACCACGCAGACCGGCAGAAGGAGGCTAGCACAAGGTAATGCCAGGAAACAAACTCGCAAAAGTCAGGCAAGGTGAAGTAGCTTCCCCTGGAAATGCAGTCTCTGCTATGAAGAGGTGACCTGTTAGAGCTTGTAGTGCACCGGCGGGGGAGGCAGAGATAGGGGGATCCTGAGGATCACCAGTCTGGCAGCCTAACTTAATGAGTTTCAGGCCAGTGAGAGACCCTGTCTGAAAAAAAAAAGGCAGGAGGAGGAGGAGGAGAAGGGGGAGGAAGAGGAGAAGGAGGAAGAAGAGGAGGACAAGGACAAGGAGGGGAAGAGGAAGAGGAAGAGGTAGAGGAAGAAGAAGAAGAAGAAGAAGAAGAAGAAGAAGAAGAAGAAGAAGAAGAAGAAGAAGAAGAAGAAGAAGAAGAAGAAGAAGAAGAAGCAGAAGCAGAAGCAGCAGAAGCAGCAGCAGCAGCTGCACAGGGCACCTGACATGGCTCTTTTGGTCTTCACACTCCGGGTGTATACATATTCACTCACCACATCCACACTTTCACGTGCAACACACACACACACACATACACAAACACACACGTGAGGAGGAAGTATATGTATGTATATGGGTTTATTTTAGCTCATGGTTTGAGCACACAGTCCATTCTAGCAGGAGTGTGAAGCAGCAGGAGTGTATCAAGAAGCAGCTGGTATCAAGAAGCCCAGAGTTTGCTCAGTGGTAAGAGCACTGATTGATCTTCCAGAGGACCTGGGTTCAATTTCCAGCACCCACTTGTGGCTCACAACTGTCTGTAACTATAGCTTCTGGGAGTCCTATGCTCTCTTCTGGTCTCTATAGGCATACATGTGGTGTACAGACATAACACACAAAATAAGAAATGAAAGAAGCAGAGTGCAGCGAACCCTGGCCCTCAGCATCTCTTCTCCTTTTAACTCACTTTAAGACCCCAGGACTAGTACCCAAGGATTAGTGCCACCTGTAGGTAGATCTTTCCACTTCAAATTCAGTCTAGAAACTCCCTCCCAGACATGTCTGGGGTTATCTCCTAGGTGGCTCTAGATCCTGTCAAGCTGACAATATTAGAAGTCACAATATAACTTTTGGAATTTATTTTCTCCCAGATAAAATGAGAGGGATGACAGCTTGGGTATGGTGCACGGGAAGGGGACAGTGGTCTTCTGAATACCTGCCCACTCTCTGCACCTGTGTCAGCAGCACAGCCTTAGGGTTGCCATTGTACACAATAATGGCAAGCTTGAGTTAATTTAGCCTTCCTCAATTACCTGGAAACATGGTGGGAGGGGCGCTTGCTTGGGGAAGCAGATCATTCTGAGCTCTTGGTCCCCAACAGCAGTGTGCAGGGGGGGGGGGGCGCAGCGGTGCCTCCTACTGCCTGCTGAGCATAAGCAAGACCACCTTTCTGAACTTCAGTTCCTAGACCAAAAATGTGTAGAAGAGTAATTAGGTTTTCAAAGGAATAAAATGAAGTAGTTTCAAAAAGAGACCCAGAGTTGGACTGGCCAGACCAGCCAATAAAGGAGTCTGGGGAGTTTGGTCCTGTGAACCCAGGTAAAAGTGGAGGGAGAAAACCAACTCCACAAAAATTTCCTCTCATCTTCACATGTGTACCATGGTGTGTGGGTGCTACATATCATATATACATCATATACATGTCACATACATCATACACATTATACATGTATCATACATATCATATACACATCATATATGGACTATACACATTATACACATAACACACACACACACCATACACACCATATATACATATCACAATTCCCTTCCCACCATACCACATATACAATGCACCACACCACAAATACCTTTCCCTACATGCACACAGACATGTACTCTCTTACCCTACATTCACATGATTACAGTCTGTCAGTGCTCAGAGGCACCCCAAAGTCCCCAGGGTTCTTTTAACATAGCAAGGTGCTGGTAGGTGAAGACATAACTGCTTTTATAGTCTAACTTATGTGGATTCTGTGGTGACCTGGTTTCCAGTGTTGTCTGTGATGTTCTGGGAGTGTGATCCTATTCTTTGGCAGTTTAAATTGAGAAGATATACTGGTGTGTGTGTGTGTGTGTGTGTGTGTGTGTGTGTGTGTGTCTGTGATGGGGCACTAACCTTCTGGCTGACCTATGGGGTCTAACAGCATTCCCTCCTTAGATTTTGGATCACAATGTGTCACCAGGTCTCAGCTTACTTTAAACTTGGCACCAGGGAGATTTAAAAACCATTGTATTGCTATCTGCAGTGGCTCTTCATCAAAATTCCTATTTTCGGGAAACTTCAGGAAGAGGAGCTCATAATTCAGGGATGACCCAGAAGGTGGCTACCACTCTCTTCTACATGTTCACACAACGGAGTTCTTCCCAGCATGGCTGTCATGAGTCCACTTGCCAACTTCCACCGCTACCTCTTGGTATGAAAACTAAGAGAATGTAAAGTTAAAATAGGAAAAATGACTTAGCAGTTTTAAGCCTGTTTCAGAGGAGACAAACCATTCAACTGCTGTTTCCTATCTTTGCCCTCTTTCTCTCTTACTACCTCTCTTTTCTTTCTTCTCTCCCTATTGCCCCTTCCCCCTTCCTTCCTTCCTTCCTTCCTTCCTTCCTTCCTTCCTTCCTTCCTTCCTTCCTTCCCTCCCTCCCTCCCTCCCTTCCTCCCTCCATCCCTCCCCCTCTCTCTCCCTCTCCTTTTCTCTAACAAGACCTGAAGTCCCCTAAAAATGGTAATCAGAGTTCTGTTAAACAAATGGTGGCTGTGTCTAAGCAGGTATAGATAAACTCTGACTGCATATGGCTCCTATAGCATTTCCAAGTCAACTCAAGCCCAGACAGACCACACTCCCACACCCCAAAGCATCATGGTTTTAAGAATGTTTTCTCGTGGCAGAGGGTCTGAGATCAAGTGGAAGCAAAAGCGTTGTGCCTGTTTCGAGACCTCCAACAGACCACCAAGGAGCCAGTTCCAATACAATTGCACCAGGGTCTTTATTCAAGCTCGAAGTGAAGCCCACACTCAGTTTCAAGCAAGCATGTATAGAGGCAAGCAAACGAGCAAGGGGGTGTCCAGCTTGGCACACAGCTGACTAGGGGGCTATTATGGTATTTGCTGCCCTTTAAAATGATTGGCTGGTGCTGGGAGCCAAACCATAAACTTTCCTAAGTAAACAACTTTAGGTTCAGCTGCAACTTCTGTTTTCCTCCTGATTGGCGGTTGTTAGAGAGTGACCCGGAGAGCAATGCTAAGTGCAGGCCTGGGGTTTAAGTCAAGTTCAGCCTTAGGCCAGGTTCTCTAAGATGGAACCTGAACCTAAGATGGAGTTGGTCTGGTTCTCAAAAGCAGGCAGATAAAAGGAACAGGCCTCTTAGACTATTACAACCTGTGGTAAAACTGTGGCCTTCTTGTCCATAAGAGCACCGAGTTAAAACAAAAATAAACCACCACAAAATCTAGTGTTAACAGAGATATTTTGTAATTCTTTTCTTTTCTCGACTTTATAACAGGAACTTTCCCCAGGTCACAAATTATTCTTTGAGAATCGTTTTTACATTTTATTATATTTTTTCTCTTTAGTGGCAGTTGGGTCCCATTGTATTTTCATACATGTATATGGCATACTTTGACCGTATTCTGTCTCCAGGTGCCCTTTACCTCCCCTTCTCCTGATTCCAGCATTTACTTTTTAATAAACACACATATTTATGGACATATTTATAGGGTACGATGTGACTTTTTTATTGTTGTTTGTTTTTGAGACAGTTTTACCACATTAGCTCTGGCTGACTTGTAACTCACTGTGTAGATGAACTCACGAAGATCCACCTGCCTCAGTCTCCAGGATGCTGGCATTGAAGACGAGAGCCATTATGTCTGGCCCACATGATATTTTTTAGACACACATATACACTGAAAAATGTTCAAATTAGAGGAAACACATTTCTCCTCAACTATTCGTTTTCAGTATGAAAATATTCAAAAACCCTTCTAGCTTTCTTTCCTTTAACTAGAAAGTGCATGAAATTAAGCTTCTCCTTTTTTTCCTCCCCCACCCCCAGATTTTTTGAGACAAAGTTTCTCTGTGTAGCCCCAAGCTGTTCTTGAACTTGTACTGTAGATCAGCCTGGTCTCAAACTTAGAGATCTGTCTGCCCCTGCGACCATATTGCTGGGATTAAAGGTGTGCGCCACCACTGCCCAGCTGTTGGGCTGTGTGTGGAATCGTGGGCTTCCCATGTGTTAGGAAAAGTGGCCTACTCCTGGCCCTGAAGACATATTTTTGATGTTGACATGACTACATAGTATCTCCTCATTTAGCTCTCCTTGATGTATCCAACTGGATCCCCACTGTTGTGTATGTAGGTTTCCAGTTTTCAGCGTGATGTATATTTGTGTGATAAACACTCATGTAGGTCATTTCTAGTTTCAGATGTCACCTGAGACTGCTCAGGTGACATTCTCTCTAGTCCCCAATTCAGAGGCTGGTGGGAACCAAGGAGCCTCAAGCCACTGCCGATGGACCCAGGGCCTGGGTCTCCTGGCCTCCAATGCCTTCTGGGCTGTCTCCTTCCTGGACAGTGACTGCCTCTCACTTCCTTTGCTTTCCACATAGGAAGCCTCGGGCTTGGGAAGCCCTGGGATGCTGCTGCCTTGTGCCTCTTACCCCTTCTGAAGCTGCCCATGACCATCCAATCTCCCCCGTGGTTATACAGACCATTGTCTCCTGTGGTCATATAGGCAAATCTCCCCTGTCATACAGAGCCATGATCTTGTGAGGCTACAGGACACCTAAGTCCTTAAGAGCAGAGCTCATTTATACAACCATTTTTTGTTTTGTTTCTTTGAAAAAAAATTGTGCTGACAACTGTTATTTCTCAGTCTTTGAAAAGTTCACAGCTAGAGAATGACCACATAAGGTCTAAGGCTGAACATACCAGGCACTGGGAGGAGCTAAAGGGCAAGAGTCAGATGTAGGGAAAAATATAAATAAAAGGTGGCACATGCCTTTAATCCTGGCACATGGAGGCAGAGGCGGGCAGGTCTCTGAGTTCCAGCCTGGTCTACCCAGTGAATTTCAGGTCATCTAGGGCTACACAGTGAGACCCTGTCCCAGTGCCTATAACAGTGCAAGTATTTCTGCTAATATTGCCAGACTTTAGAAGTCCTGTTTTATTGTGAACAACCAACCCTTTCCTATCTGCAGGGGATTTTTGCTTTTTCACAAGTTTTTATTTTTAATTTTTATTGTACTGAATTACATAAGGACATTTCTAGACAAGCATATAATGTTCTTTGAACATCTGCCCATCACATCCTGTCACCCTCCCCTTTGCTGTGCCCCTGCCCCCTCCTGTTAGTCCCCCAAACAGTGTAGAGGTCTGGGAAACCCAGCATGACGGAAGATGGCTGGAAGTCTGTGTCACCTGTCCTTACCATTCACCCAAGGATCTAAGGTCCCTTTGGCTGGCGTGCTACTCTCTCTGTGTAAAGCTATTGATCTTGCTGTCAGAGGCACCCTACGCTCACCTCATGTACCAGGGAGACAAGCGGTGAATTCAGCAAGTAGAGGACACAGAAAAGATCATCTGTGAGTGGGAAGACACTGTGCTCCCAGGAGTGCGTGAATGCTGTCGGTAGGTGAGACACTAGCTAGCTGGCCCACTGACCCTAGCAGAACTGAAATTTAGCACAGAGGAGGTCTATGTAATGCACATTTCTTCACCAACTCCCTAGCTTCGATGAGTTCTTGGCTTCTTCCACACCACACGCTGCACAGCAGCAATAGCCAAACCCATCTTGTATTCGATGAGTCACCGTGCAACACCCTTGTGGGACACAGGCACCCAGGAACTGCTGGGGCTGCTGTGTTGGACTCCTGCTTTTTCCAGAAGATGAGGTACAGACAGAGGTGTGACCTAGTGGTAGAGAACATGTTTAGCACTTACAAGACAAAGGTTTGGGTCTGGAGAGATGGCTCAGCTGTTAGGAGCACTGACTGCTCTTCCAGAGCTCCTGAGTTCAATTCCCAGCAACCACATGGTGGCTTACAACCATCTCTAATGGGATCTGATGCACTCTTTTGGTGCGTCTGAAGACAGCTACAGTGTACTCACATAAATAAAAAATAGATACATCTTTAAAAATAAAACAAGACAAATGTTTGATTTCTAACATCCCAATCACACCAAGACTTTCCTCCCAGCACTGTAAACAGAAGACACAGTTAGATTCTCAAGCCCCACTACCAGTTAGGCACCACGTGATCCGTGATTTAACTGATTTAACTCCTCAAGACTCCTATCCCTTCCTCAAGGTTCACTTGATGGCCCTAAGTGGAAAGACCAAAGAAAATGGCTGTACTTGCATCACAGAAAGCACAAGTGAGGATTTGGCAGTGGGTGTATTTAGGAAAGCACATGACTGTGTGGATTTGTTCTCTTTATCTATTCTGAGGCCAGGGCTTTATGCTATATTGAGGTTAGGCATCCAAACAGGTTTTGGGTTTTTGAAGAAATTTAACCAAGTGTGAGTTTAGCCTCTACTTCTAGGAATCCTTAGTGTTCTCACGTGTATGTGCATATAAAGTTTAAATGTTATTTTTTGTTTTGTTTTGGTTTGGTTTTGGTATTGAAATTGAACACAGGGCCTCCTGCATGCCAAGCACGGCCTCTAGCACTAAGATACCCTCAAACGTTAATAGTCATTTGATTTGCCTTATCTTATATAAGCCTCAGAAAAGTAAAGTATAATAATATTTACCATGAACTCTATTTTACAGATGAGAAGCCAATCATTAAAGTGAAGTGATCTGTTTAAGTGTGAGAGAGAGAGACAAATAGTTATTTGGTACTTAAATATTGTCCTGTGTGTGGTTTTCCCAAGACATACTATAGGACTTCCTGAGATGTCTTAAATAAAACACTGTGGGAAATATTTTTTGAAGACCCTTTCAAACATTTTCTGTATCCCTCCCCTAAGTTTATAAGAGGCTGGCTTGTCTGGACTTGTATATCCCCAGCGTGGCCACAAGATGTCAGGGTAATCTCAGCCTTCGAGAAACTGGCTTCATTGGGGCACCAGTAGTAAGGTCCTCTTTTGATGAAGAAGACAAATGAAAGCCATGAATAAATAATAATGATGATGATGGTGATAATAAAAATAAAACTAAGGAATAAAGGAAAAACAAAACAAAACAAAACAAAAGCCCTTAGATGGCTACAGAGGTTAAATAGCAACTTTCCTCTCTTTCTGTTTTGAATCAAGCAACTGAAAGTTCAGATAAGCCTGTGTCACTTCTTTTTGCTCTTGGAGGCAGGAGGTCAGGACTTGGGCCAGCCCCTTAGCGAACATTATTCATCTGTCCAGCCCCAGTTCTGGAACAAATGTGAAGAAATGAAGTCGCTTCAGTGAGGGGAGACAGAGTTGTTATTGTTGCTGGTGACAGTTCTATTTGCCAGCAAGCATAAAAAACATACTTTGGAATCCAAACAGGCTTGTCAGAGGGAACTTTTGTTCCATGTTTGGGCTGGGATGCTTCCAGGGCAAAATCAGGCGGGCATTTGAACCTCAGGAGGCCAGGAGAGAGCTGCGCACAGCAGCCACTGACCGGAAAGGCCAGCCATCAGCTGCAGTTTCATCTGGGTGTTATTTGACCGCAGTCTATGCAGCTTGGGCTGCCAACTGGGGTCACTTCTCTGAATGAGTACTAAAAGGAGGAGGGGGGAGCAAGGCTCTGTAGTCCAGGACGGAGGACTCGGCCACAAACAGGGATAAACAAGCTTAGGAGCTTGAGCTTTTGGAAAGCCACTCCTCACTTTAGGGCTTTGGAGAGAGAAAGTGGTCCTGATTCTGCAGGATTTATCTGGTGTCGGGTCTCAATTACCCCAAGATCTCTGGCAATGCCTACGAGATCCCTTTGCTACGTGGATTAACTGCCCTGGGGACAAAGCCATCTTTGCTGTGTGTGCTGAGAGTTTAAGGTAGAGAAACTCGTGGTAATGCTAGTCTCAAGAAGCCTAAATTGAGAAAACCTCTCTGCCTTTCTCCGCTACTGTTACATAATTTGAGTTGACGGTCCCATCCGCAGCTGTCCCGCTGCCTCCTCCCTCTGCAGATGGGAGAAGCTCGCTGGGCGGACAGGCTTACACTAATCTATCTATTTGGAAGGCAGGGTGGTGATAAATTACGACCATGGCGAATATCATTAAGATTCGGTAGAGCCAATAGTACTCTGTGAATTCCCAGTTCTTCCGCACAGCTCTGCAGGGCTACCTAGGGCATCACTGAATGTTTTATTTCACCTTGAGATCCGGGGCTAAGAGAGGCTCTTACTCCAGAGCCCAAAAAGTCCCCGTCTGAAGTGGCAAGCTCCCCACAGGAGGAGCCTGTGATTTTCAATAAATGGAGGAGCCTCTTATTTTGTAAATAAAGTAACAGCTCAAGGAAATGAAGTGATTGCCCCAATTATACACCTAATTGGTGGCAGATTAGGGACCCGAGCACAGCCCATTACTTCTACTTCCTATCCCACTTCTGCTGTCTTGAATTTGAAAATACCTTTCACTTTATTTTAACTTAATTAGTTAATGGACTATTGCTTGGCTGGGACTGGAACTCAGGTAGGCAGATGCTCTACCATGGAACCGCATCCCTAGTTGAACTTATTTACTTAAAAACATGCCTTATGTTAGCCTTCAGTTTTGTTTTTACAGTCAGGCCAGAGGCCACCCAGAGCCGAGTCTGTTTCTAACCTCCAGGTTCCTTTTCATCTCAACCACAGCTACCAGGCCTTGTATAACTTACTGACTCTCAAGCTAAAAGGATAATTTTCAGCATTTAACCTCAATGCGGGCCTTTAGGATGGAATAGGTTTCATAGCATGGCCTGGGGAGCTTTTTTCTAGAAAGAGCCAGATAGTCAATATTTGGGGTTTTGAAGGCCATACCTTACATAACAATTTGAGATGAAAATGTCTTTGTCATAACTACTCAGATTTGAGTTCCTAGCATGAAAACAGCCAAAATACACAAGGCTCTTGTCTATGATCGCAGCACTTGAAAGGGTGAGGTCTGGGAGGACTGTGACTCCAAGATCAGCCAGGGCTACACAGTGAGTTCAAGGCCAGTGTGAACTATATGAACCTAGAGTCAACAAAACAACAAACAATCGGAAAAAAATAGCCATATAGTACACTAGGTAAATGAGCACAGCTTCTTGAGAATCAATTTGGTCCCCGGGACAAAATCTTCTACTTTTACAATAACAAAACCCAATGTTGAGTTTATTTTCTTCAGCATATTATGGTCTAAGCTCTGTCTTTGTGTTTTGTTTGACTTGAGCATATGAGATGGTGTCTCAGCTTGGGCTACTGTAAGGCAGGACTGGGTGCCTCAAACACCAGACATTTTTCACAGTTCCAGAGAGTGGGAAGTCCAAGGTCAAGGCGCTGGGAGATCCAGTGCCTGGTGAAGACCTGGCCTGGGTTTTTAAAGGTGGCTGGTTAATAATTATGGACCCACATGGTGTGTGTGTGTGTGTGTGTGTGTGTGTGTGTGTGTGTGTGTGTTTAATCTTCCCTCTCCCCATCTTCATTTGTTTTTGAAGTCAGTATCTGCTTGTGTAGCTCAGGCTAGCCTTAAACCCCCTTTGTAGCTCAGACTCCTTGGAACTTACTATGTAGCTCAGTCTAACTTGAAACACATAATACTTCTGCCTCAGCTTCTCAAATTCCTTCTAGAATCACAAGCGTGAGCTGCCACGGATTCAACATTTGTGTTTCTTATAAAAGGATATTAACTCCATTCGAGAGGGTGCCCCCTTTCATGGCCTGCTCTATCCTTAAAATCTCCCCAAAGCCCCTCATTGTGACATATTTTCACTTGGAGGACCAGGGCTTCAGTGTGAACTTGGGATGCAGGAAGAGTTGCCCAGGTCCCTTTCACAGCAGATGGTACTGGTAGCAAAGTTTGAAGATGGGAACAAACAAACAAACAAAGGCAAGAGTAGGGGGTGGGGGATCAGAACCTGAGACCTTTCTCGACTGTCTAGGGTATGTCAAACTCCAACATGTAGGGCCTTGGGCCACAGCATCTTTTTAAAAATCCTCACAGCCTCTAGGAGATAGAGCACTACAGTTAAAAACATGCTCAGGTCTTGTTAGCAGCTGGGCTGTCTCTAGTCCAGTGCTACTGTCTGTGCTTTTCCCAACCTGGCAATGGCTTTTAAGGAATCTGTACGCAGGTGGGCATAGGATGGAATCCGTCTATGCTGAATCCCACTTCCTCAATCGCTGACTACTAAATGGTTGTTGAGTGAGTACTTGAAGGGATAAGAATTTGTGCGTTCATCTAATGCTCTCTTTAAAATTAACTATCCAGAGGGGCTAGGAATTAGGTTGGTTGTGGAGGGCTCGTCTAGCAACACAGAATAGAAGAGAGAAACTTTCAATCCCTGTCTTAAGTGAGCGTGCGGCCCAGATTGGATTATTAGGTGCAGGGCTCTTCCCAGGTTGCAGTGTGGGCGTCCTCACCAGCTCAAAGGGACTTCGAGCCTCCCTATAGCGGGCGTGGTCTGCTGCAAAGTGGGCGTGGCCCGTCTTTGGGAGGAGCCTGGAGAGTTCCCTCTCTGGGAGGTGTGGAAGAGTGACTGCGGGTTAGGAGAAGTCCCACTTTCTCGAGGGAGGAAGCATTGGACTGTCCCGAGGGCCTTTCAGTTAGAGGAACCTGAGACTACCGTGGGCTGTCCGTAGTGAAGTCATTAGCTAAAACTGTGTGCAGGCCAGGCTTCCCGGATGATTAGGATGCCTCTTGGGTGTGGAAACCCGGCCACTCTGCCGCGACTTCTCCTTTTTCAGGCAGGGCTCAACTCACCCTCACAGAGGGATTTGGGTGAAAATTTCTAACAGGGTTGGAAGTCGCAGTGTACGCAATACACTAGAGACTTCCCTCACCGCTCCCCGCCCCCCCCCCCCCCCCCCCCCCCCCCCTGGTAGTGACGGAGACTTTTTAGGTTGTATGTGTGCAAGGGTGGAGGTGGATGAGCCACGTGACTATCTTCCTGGTGCTTGCTTTTATGTCTGGAAACTGAGGCCAGGAATTGACTTTTTCAATACATGCTCCATTTCGAAGAGTCTTAGGGGCTGGAGGGCCAGGACCTGGAGTTTTGTTTTTACAATATAAAGGCTTTCTAGCCCTTGCCGCACCTGTTTCTGAGTTATACCGTTTTTTGTTTACCTTTTAATTTAATTACATGTTTATGCATACAGATCTCTTAATGTTGCTGATTACAGAAAAACTTTGTGTTATGATTGTTTTAAACTCCTTAAATGCTTATGCAGATTTCCTTTCTCGTATAGGGGTTTGGCATCCATGCATTATTTTTAATGTTTTTCTTCGTTTTAAAAATATTTTTCCAGGGCCTGGAGAGATGGCTCAGTAGTTAAGATCACTGACTGCTCTTCCAGAGGTCCTGAGTTCAATTCCCAGCAATCACATGGTGGCTCACAACCACCTCTAATGTCTTCTTCTGGTGTGTCTTCAGCTACAGTGTACTCATATACATAAAATATATCTTTTAAAAAAATTACTAGGTTAGAAAGTAAGAGTGGCAGAGTGCTTGCTCCTCACTTGGGGGTACCCAAGTTCAATCTGCAATGTCACCATAACAGAAGGCTTAGACATGTATGTATGTATGTATGTATGTATGTGTGTATGTATTGCATGGTGCACAGGCCAGCAGACAACCCTTGGAGTCTAGTCTTTTCTTCCACCATGGAGTTTCCAGGGAAGCAGCTGATGATATCAGGCTTGGTAGCAGGCATGGTTAGCTGTGGAACCATCTCACTAGCCCAAAGTCATCTTCTTTACATTCAAACTTAAACTGTTTTTGCTTTGAAAATTCTAAGTTAATGGACACCCATTTTAAACACTTGATCAGCAGGTCTGATATGTATTTAAGTGTGTGTGTGTGTGTGTGTGTGTGTGTGTGTGTGTGTGTGTGTGATATGAGATGTTTAAATGCTATGCTGACCCCTAATTCCATTCCCTTTCCCAGACTCATGTTGTTAGGAATTGATATATGAATAGTTATTCTCTGAATTGTGGCATGTCTGTGCACACATGTACATGTATGTAGCAGTTTTATGATTGCTATATAGTACCCACCGCTTAGTTTTTTTTTATAGGACTTTAGCTTTTGGTGATCTTTCCATTGCAGTGTTCATAGATTCATGGCACTCTTCTTAATTGTGTCATATTGGATACGTTCCAGGTGGGTGCGTCGTCCTTCACTTACAACGGGGTCACATAGTGATGAGTTAACCGAGAGCTGCAGAGCCATTTAACACACGCCTCACCTTTGGCCTACCGCAGCTTACTCAGCTGCATAGTGAATGTGCTGTGCCCTGGAAGATCTCCGAGGTTCACCTTTAGGATCGTGAGGCTGATCAGGACCTGGAGCTCCCTGTTGAAGGCCAAGCACTGGAAGACAATTGTAGACTCTTGCCAATGGGATACCCTCACATGCCTTTTATCTGCATCTTCCACCCTTGAGTTTTTGAGAGTTTCATGTCCCAGAGACTCAAAATGCCTTTGTGTGAAGAGTGCTCATATAAACACTCAGTCTAGCTCTCACTCCTAGTCTGTCCTTTTCTGTTTGTCTATCTATGCCAACACCAGTCTGTCGCAAGCACAGTAAGTTTATAAACATTTTAAGCATCTGGCAGTGCACCTGTTGGCCTTCTCAGTCCTTTATCTTCAAAGCTGACTTTATCTGCTCTCGGCCCTTTGTTCTTCTCTCTCTGCTCTGTTTTGACCAGTATTTGGAGTTTAGTATAAGCAGAATTGTGATGCGTTTGTGGGAAATTGACATTTATAGAAATGAACCAGTTCTCTACATATTTAGAGTTTCTTTTATGCCTTTGGAGAATATTGTGTAACTTTATTTTTCAAAGGGTCCTGCAATGACTTAAGTGTTCCCAGAAGGCTGTGTGGTGAAGACTTGCTCCTAGCTTGCTTCTGTGGAGTATGGTAAGAACTGTGAGAGGCTTTTAAGTCATGGAGGGCCTGCCTTTCAAGGGGATTGTGAGATCTCAGCCCCTTCTTTTTAAAACCCATTTACTTATTTATTTAACAATTTTGAGATGTGTGTTTGTGTGTGTGTTTATTTTATGTGTGTATGTGTATATGTGTGTGCATGTGTATATGTGTATCTGAGTATGTGTGCTTGTGTATGTGTGTATCTGTGTATCTGTGTGTGTATGTGTGTGTGCATGTGTATGTGTGTATCTGTGTATGTGTGTGTGCATGTGTATGTGTGTATATGTGTGTGTGCATGTGTGTATCTGTGTATGTGTGTGTGCATGTGTATGTGTGTATCTGTGTATATGTATGTGTATGTATGTGAGTATATGTGTGTGTGTGCATGTGTATGTGTGTATCTGTGTATATGTATGTGTGTGAGTGTATGTGTGTGTGCATGTGTATGTGTGTATCTGTGTATGTGTGTGTGTGCATGTGTATGTGTGTATGAGTGTGTGTACATGTGTATGTGTGTGTATAAAGATTTTGGATTAATGTTCACCCTCCTCCATCCTCTCCTATCTTCTTCCACCTACCATGAAATATTTTCTTCTCAAGTCTGCTCTCTCCCGCCTCTCTCATGGCCCACTGCCTTTGATTAGGGCTGCTTGTATGTGCATGGGTGAGGCTGATTAACTTGAGCAAGGGCTACACTTGGACTGAGTGACTGTGTCTCCCCCTCCCCCCTCTTCCAGTGACTGTGAATGTCTATTGCTCTTTGTGGGGGGTTCCATTCCCCAATGGAACATTGATGGGCCTGGTCTCCTGCAGGCCTTGTTGTGTAGGTAGCTACGGCTGCTGTGAGTTCATGAGAACAGCAGCCATGTCATGTCAAGAAGGCAAGGTTTTAGGTAATACTCCCTCTGACCCTCCTGCCCTCACCCTCTTCTCCCCTCTCTTGATCGTGTTTGCTTTGGAGGGGGACATAGAGGTCCATTCAGGCTGAGCACCCAACATGTTCTTTCCAGCACGCTGAGCCTTTGTGAGTGTCTGCATCAAAAAACCCCGCTGCAGATAGAAGCTGCTCACACCAAAGATGAAAGCAGCCCTCTCCCATGAGATCTTGGCTTTTTCTCTCTCTCTCTCTCTCTCTTTCTTTCTTTCTTTCTTTCTTTCTTTCTTTCTTTCTTTCTTTCTTTCTTTTTTGGTTCTTCAAGACAGGTTTTCCTTATGTAACAGAGCTCTGGCTGTCCTGGATTTGATTCATACACCAGGCTGAACTTGAACTCACAGAGATCCGCCCACCTCTGCCTCCCAACTGCTGGGATTAAAGGCGTGCGCCATCACATCTGGCTCTTCCGTTCACGTCTTTTTCTAACTGCAGAGGAAAACATTTTCCTTTTTTGGGGGGAGGGGATGATATCTTGAGTAGTGTCCATCTGTGCCTAGTTTATCAAGAGTTTTTTTTGTTGTGAAGAGAAAAACATGTCTATTTTCTAATATATTTATGTATTACACATTTCTCTTTAGTTATATATCTAGCAGTCTTTCTTTCTTTTCTTTCTTTCTTTTTTTGTTTTTTTGAGACAGGGTTTCTCTGTATAGCCCTGGCTGTCCTGGAATTCACTTTGTAGACCAGGCTGGCCTTGAACTCAGAAATCCACCTGCCTCTGCCTCCTGAGTGCTGGGGCTAAAGGTGTACACCACCACGCCCGGCTCTTTTTGCCTCTCTAAAACAACAGATTCTGAGAATCAACAGATAAACAACAAAAACCAGTAAGACAAAAAAGAAATACTAGTCGGGCAGACGTGGAAGTGCACACCTTTAATCCCAGCACTCGGGAGGCAGAGGCAGGTGGATTTCTGAGTTCGAGGCCAGCCTGGTCTACAAAGTGAGTTCTAGGACAGCCAAGGCTATACAGAGAAACCATGTCTCACCCCTCCCCCCCCCCAAATACTAAAACAAAATAAAACAGAACAAAAAGCAGACAAAAAACATGGAGTTCTTTTTGTGTCGGCCGACTTTTCCTAAGCATGGCGCCTGTCCTGGAATGAGGTTGGTGGACCCAATGACATTGCATTGGGATGTTCCCTTCCCAGTAGGTGTCAGTTGCAAATGGCTTCTTGGTTAGGGGTGGGACTTCATGTCCACTTCCTCTTCTCAGGGTTCAAGTGTGTGTGTGTGTGTGTGTGTGTGTGTGTGTGTGTGTGTGTGTGTTATTGTTTGGTTTGAAGCTGTGCAGGTCTTGAGCATGCTGCCACAGTCTTCATGAGGTCATATGTGTGTTGTGTTGTGTCTGGGTGGGATTGTTATATGTATGTATATAAGTATCTGTTTTAAGTTTAATTTTGCATTTAAATTATTTTCTGTTGGGACTTATTATTTTTAACTATATGTATATATGTGTATCTCTGTGTGTGTGTATGTCCCTGTGAATGCAGGTTTTCTCAGAGGACTGAGATGGCTGCCTTCCTGGAGTTGGAATTACAGGCAGCTGTGGGCCACCTGAACCAAACCTGGGTCCTCTTTGAGAGTAATACAAGCTCTTAACTGCTCAGCCATCTCTCCAGCCCCTTAAATGGACTTTAAGTCCAACAAAACAATGGAGATGGTGCACAACTATGGGGTTCTTTGTGATGTTTAATGGATGCAGTGTTTAAATCATGTTAATCATTGATCTCCTGAAAGATTCATAATTTCTCTATGGTAAATCTTAAAAATATTTCTAGTTGTAAATTTTTAAAATTAAATGATTTATTTCCTGTTTAGGTATGTATTTGGGATGGGTGTCACACATGTGTGGAAGCCAGAGGACAACTTGCTGGAGTAGATTCTGTCCTTCTACTATGGGAGGAGTCCAGGGATTGAATTTGGTCATCAGGCCTGATAGCAAACATATTTACTTGCTGAGCCGTCTCTCTGGCCCTCCACTCGGATTCTGAAACATACACTGTATTTTTGTTATCTATAGCCAGTTTATTGCACATATGTGTTTATATATAGATTTTTGAATATTTTGTCCTGTATGTTCTGGAGGATTCTTCACTACTCCCCTCTAGCTAGCATATTGCTTCTCTGTATCTAGTCTAAACTGGACTCACAGACAGACTTAAAAAAAAATGAGTCTATTTTTGTATTTCAAGCTTTCTGGTTGGCTCTATATACATCTGTTCTTCCGTTGTTTGCCTCTCCACATAGCCTTTGTCTGTTCAAATGAAAGTCATTGCTTCATCTGTGTCATTATCACTTTAAACACTCTATAAAATTGGTTTAATCAGGAAAAAAATTGACACTCAGATTGTCGATGTCATTGTCTCCCCATTTCTCTTGTTTTGGGGGAAATGTTTTCTGCGTTCCCCTTCTCTTGCTTCTCCTGCACATTTTTTTTCTCTCTTTACCAATGACTTCACAGCTGCATATAATGGCTGATACTCACATCTCTAGAGAAACAGAGGACGGTGTATCTAGATTTATAAAGGACACTGGCCATTGTTGTTATGGGGACAACAAGGCCCATGATTTGCCATGCATAGAGCTGAAAGAGGGAAAATGCTGTTGGACTTGGGTATCCGAGCTCACGGGACGATGGATGCCTGGCTCAGGCAGGGGAGTGTCCAGTCATCCTCTGGTCCTCCTTCCATTCTCTTTGGGTCCTCAAGGCAGGGGGTTGTCCAGTCATCCTCTGGTCCTCCTTCCATTCTCTTTGGGTCCTCAGTGGGTTGGATGCTGTCTGTTCACACAGATAACCACCTTCTTCACTTTTGTTTTCCGGTTGCTAATTCTTTTCAGAAACACCATCCTAGACACACCAGGGATATTTTACCAGCTCCCCCTTCATCAAGACACACAGAATTAACCACCATATGTCCCAGCGATCCCAGAACTACCTTATCCACTAAGTTGAATTTGGTTTCTTTGTCACAAAGTCTCCCCTTGTCTTCTTTCTCCCTGGGCTGTGAAGGGGAAGACCGGAGATTGACTGACCAACAACTTAGCTTTCAGAATTATTCAGACTCAGTTTCTTCCTTTACCATCTTCCCTCCCATGAGTAGTCTCCCCATTTCATAGGAATCAAATTCTAGAATATTCCTGCCTGAAGATGAGTGACTTTCATTGCTATCACTGCTGGCTGTTCCTTTTCTGTTTATTTATTTATTATGCTGGGAATTGAACTTGGGACTTGAACTTTTGTGACCTGAGCTAGCACCCTACTGCAGTGCTACATTCCCAGCCCGATCCCAATTATCTTTAGCTCAGCTACATGGCTTATGTTTGGTTTTGTGCCCATCAGTGCTATGTTTTTGCAACGAGGATGTGTGAGACAAAGCAGGAACACACGGGTGTGGCCAGGACTCTCCTCATCTTAAGGATCCGATTGCTCTTCCTCCTCTAGTAAATGGACATGCTTGTATTTCAGAGAGCCTTGATGCTGGGCTCTGACTGTCACTGCCATGTCCCAAAGAGATGCCCTGAGTCATACCATGGAGACTTCTGCCTAGGGAAGATGCAGGACAGTGGAAGGAGTTGTCAGCTGCGAAGAGCACAGTCTACACTGTAAGGATGGTGTTGGAAGAGATGAGGCAGGAGGTTGAGGGTTGTTACAGTTTGACTGTGAAACATCCTGGAAGGCTCACATGTTGAAGGCTTCAACTTCAGTTGTTGGTGCCATTGGGAGGTGGCAAAATCATTAGGAGGTGGAACCTAGGTAGAAGAAGCAAGTCATTAGGGTCATGCCTGTTTAGGAGCTCTGGGGACTTTGGTCCTTTCCTCTCTTTGTTTTCTGGTCACCATGAAGTGGGCAGTTCCCCTTACCATGTGTTCCTGCTGTGATGTACAGAGCTGCCCCTGGTGCCCAAACTACAGAGTTAAGCAACCATAGACAGAAACTGTGAGCCTACGTGGACCTTCTTGTCCTTTAAAGTCTTTGTTTCAGGTGATTTGTAACAGTGACAGAAAGCTAGCATGAGGGTGGGGAGGGGTGGGGTGGGAGCTTGTTTCCACTCTCCCTTCTCGTTAGAGGAGAAAAGTTTTAACTTGCAAGAGCACAGAACTGGAAATATTGGAAGAACAAGAAATTAGAAGTCTCAGTTGTGCCATTTTAAATTTTTTGTTTTTAGAATTATTTATGACACTATAAACAATCTCAAATATTACCATATAAACAGAAACTTTACATGAAGACAAACATTTTCGTGTCAATGATTATGAGAAAAATCAGAGCTAAAAGTTTTTACTCTATATTTCTATATATTTTTTAAAAATACATTTTCTCTAAAAAAATAACAATCTAATCTTAAATATTAGTTAGATCAGGTACTTCTATATATATACTTTATTCATGTGTCTGTATACATATGTTTTTGGGTGCAAGGACCTGTAGAGATCAGGGCATGTTGGGTGTCTTGTTCTATCTTTTTTTTTTTTTTTAATAATTTTTTATTGGATATTTTCTTTATTTATATCTCAAATGTTATCTCTTTTCCCTGTTTCCCCAACTCCTGGAAACTCCCATCCCATCCTCCTTCCCCTGCTTCTATGATGCTCCTCCACCCACCTTCCACTCCTGCCTCCCCGCCCTTGATTCCCCCACACTGGGGCATCTATGGAGCCTTCATAGGACCAAGGACCTCTCCTCTCAATGATGCCTGACAAGGCCATCCTCTGCTGCATATGCAGCTGGAGCTATGGGTACTCCTTGGTTGGTGGCTTAGTCCCTGGGAGCTCTGGAGGGGGGTCTGTTGGTTGATACTGATGCTCTTCCTGTCCAGTTGGTTGATAGGTTGGTTGATACTGATGCTCTTCCTGTCCGGTTGATTGATAGTATTGCTCTTCCTGTGGGGTTGGTTGATAGTGTTGCTCTTCCTGTGGGGTTGGTTGATACTGTTGCTCTTCCTGTGGGACTTGCTCTTAATAAACCCGGAACTTTAAGTTTGGGTCAGGCTGCCTGGTTGGTGAGCTCATGGGATTCACTGTCATTGTGCTGAAGTGCTGGGGTGACAGTCGCATGTAGCTATGCCCAGCTTTTGTGTGTGTGGCTCAGGTCTCAGACACAGGCCCTTCTGTTCGCACAGTAAGCACGCTTAGCACGGAGCTATCTATCTATTGCCCTAGTTCTGAGTTCTAAAGGGAAGATTCCCAACATGTTTGCACTGTCACCGAATCTGCCGTAGCACTGTTGAATTAATTTAGAAGACTTTTTTTTTTTCCATTATAAAGGGGAATATCTCAGCTCACTCAGTGTGACCTTTCTCTTTATAGCCCGTTTAAAAATGCAACTGTATGCCAGGCGTGGTGTTAATCCCAGCACTTGGAAGGCAGAGGCAGGCAAATTTCTGAGTTCAAGGCCAACCTGGTCTACAGAGTGAGTTCCAGGACTGCCAGGGCTATACAGAGAAACTCTGTCTCGAAAAACCAAAAAAAAAAAAAAAAAAAAAAAAAAAAAAAAAGAACTGTATAAAAAAATGCAACTGTAGAGACAAGCTTAGTTTCCTTTATAAAGATGTAGCTCTTGGGGGTTAAAACCTCAGTTTCTCTGGATTCCATGGGCATGTGGCGGCCAGCCCTGAGCCATGTTAATTTCCCAGAAGATTTCAAAGAATTATCTTTTGAAAAGGAGAAGTTTGAGCTAATGAAAACCAGGATAACCTCCGGCAGTCTTATGGAAAAGAATAGAAACAAATTACTGCTGGCTTGTTCGACATTGTTGCTGGGGGCTTTCTCTAACCAAAGCATTGGGCTTAGTTTTCTTGGTTCCTAAAGGGGAAGTTACTTCAATGACATCCTGGGAGAGGTAAGATGGTCAAGTCATGCCAAGTGCTCATCTGGTTGTGTGTGTGTGTGTGTGTGTGTGTGTGTGTGTGTGAGAGCACTTGCACACGCAGGCCAGAGGTATTGGATTGTCTGAAAAATCAGTGATAGATGGTTGTAAGCTGCCCCACATGGGTACTGAACCTGGGAACTGAACTCTGGTCCTCTGCAAGGGTAGTACACTCTCTTAATTGACAAGTCACTTCCCCAGCCCCATCCATTCTCTTTCTTAGGCTCAGCTCTTTGTGGGGATCATAGGAACTTGACATCCACAGAGTCTGGGTTTGAATTCCTGCTGATGTGGTTTTAATGAGCGGGCCCCACGCTCTCAGACATTTGAATACCTCAGGCCCTAGTTGGTGGCATTAGGTGGTGTGGCTCTACAGGAGGAAGCGCATAACTAGCTCCTGGCTTTGTGGTGTTCAAAGCTGTGAGCTATTCCCAGTGCACCTTCTTGGCCTCTTGCTTTGGGTTTAAGATGTGAGCTCACAGCTCTTCCTGCCTGGGACCATGCTTCACTGTTATATGGTGATGGACTCATTGCCCCATATTCCTCTGAAACTGTAAACTCCAAACTTGTTCATAGCTTGCCTTGTGTGTTTTAAACAGCAGAAAAAAAGCAATGTGCCCACTTTTCACTTATACCCAGGGAATCCCTGGGAATCCTGCTTTTCTACTCTGAGCTTCAATTTCTGTGACATTTAAGCAGGTGTCAGTATAATGATCGAGAGTTGGGTTATGGGAAGGTCTTTAATGTGCCTGGTACATAGTAGATACTGAAATTTTTATTCTAATCAGCTCAGTTCTTCAGTCTTGGGCAGCTATTCAAATACACTGAATTGGGGTTTTTTTTGGTTGTTGTTGTTGGTAGGGAGGGTGTTGGGGGTAGAACCCAGGGCTAAGCACATAACCAATCACTGAGCTGCACCCCTAATCCAAAAATCTCACCATTTTAATAAGTATTTTTCTTTTTCTTTTTTTCTTTCTTTTTTTTTTTTTTAACAAGTGGTGGCCAGATGAGTCATACAGATTTTGTGTAAGAAGTCAAAGGAAAACATCAGGTATCTATTAGCTATAAAACAAGTTATATCCAAATTGACAGCTTCAAACAACCATTTTATTAAGGTCTCAGAGTCTGGAATGAAAAACGAGCTCTATGTGATCCATTACCTTATTGGGAAGAATTTAAGAGTTAGGGACTCACCAGCTTATCAACTAGAGTTTAAAGCTTACCTAGAGAAATCTTTCCTTGCCTTCCTAGCTATCAGGACTTCTCATTAAGAACACATAAACATGGCGTCTTCTTAGGACTTGAGGTCTTCACCTTATGGTAGCTTCTTGCTTTCATAGATAGCAAACATAGATATGAAGGGAAGTTTCCCAAGAGAACAAATCACACCACACACACACACACACACACACACACACACACACACACGTCCAAAATTTGCAAGAAGTCACATGGTGTCACTCATGGTTCTCAATCCCAGTGTAGGGAACATAGACCATATTTCAGTTGGGAATGCCCAAGTCATGTGAAACATGAGGACTGGGAGCAATTGATCTGGCATCTTTAGAAAATATAATCCTCCCCAATGATGAGTCAAAAGTCTTTTAAAAAGGTTGGGCATGGTGGTGCATGACTTTCGTCCCAGCTCTCTGGATGCAGAGGCAGGTTGATCTCTGTGAGTTGGATACCAGCCTGGTCTACAGAGTGAGTTCCAGGACAGCCGGGGCTATGGAGAAAAAGGGAGAGAGAGGAGAAGGGGGGAGGGGGAGAGGGGAGAGAGAGAGAGAGAGAGAGAGAGAGAGAGAGAGAGAGAGAGAGAGAGAGACTCTTTCTACAAACAAACAAACCCCAAGCAAAGCAAAGCAAAACAGGACAAAACAAAAGTCCTCAGATGATTTGACTGGATCTGGTAGTAGTGTGGTAATTTGACAAAAGGAAGATCAGACCAAGGCAGAGCTAGAGAGAACGGAGAGGAGGTAAAGGAGTAGACCTCACATCTCACACAGGTGAGGCGACGAGGAGGAAGGGGAGAAAGGAGAATCGAATGGCTCTGAGGTTTTGCCCTTGAGTGTCAGAAGGGTGGGACTGCCATGGTCTGAAACAGGGAAGTCACAGGGAAAAGCAAAAAACCCCGTTCCCTCTTCATTGACCACACGCTGACCCCTTCCAGCAACTTACGGACACACAGCCTCAATCTATTTTTGCATGTTTGCATCTTTTGGTTTCACAAATCCGTATTGTGGCTCAGATTCTGAGCCCCCAAGGAAGTCCCTAAAGGGCCGAGGTGATGACTCCTTTAGACATGACATCAGTGCTTGTGGATAGACACGAAGCCACGAGTCTCACTTGGAATCAAAAAACCCATGCGAATGGCAAGTTTTCCTAGGCTGAAGAAAGGAGAGGGTGGACAGGTGAGGTAACTCCATCATGAAAACATGTGATCCAAATATTTTCTGGAGGATGATCTTGGGCTCCTTTTCTGTGCTTGAAGGTGAGGTCCCCAGGTCTCCACCCTTGACTTCACCGTCTTGTTCTTCTGTCCAGGGCAGACATGGCTTCCTTACACAGCTTCACTTTCACCTTCCAGAGTTTCTTTCACCAGAAAGGTTACAATGTAGTTAGGTGGCCATTCAAATACATTCTCAACTAGTGTTACTCTCTTCTTAGTGGGGTCCTTGGAAAGACACTAAGCAAACATGCCCATGAAATGGTCACTGCTTTAACGTTTTAGGAACTAACTTTTGGAATGTGGCTTACCTGGCAAATCCTGTCTCCTGTTCCCTGTCCCTCACCCATAGAATTTCTGTTTGGGTCATTGGGAAACATCACTGCATGCACGATGTACATCAGGGATCTTTGTGACAGAGATGGACATAATTAAAATGAAAATGCATATTTCTGATACATACACCAAGCTCCAGTGTCTGGCATCAGTGTGTCTCTGCTCCTTTCAATCTCATTTTAGATTTGATGCACAAATCTGAACATTGGGAACATGGCTCCCATTGGAATAGATTCCTCCTGTGCACAGTCAAGTGCAACTCAAGAGATTTACATTTCTGGCTCTTTAAGAAAGGCCATGTTATTTTCTTCTGGCAACCTTTGTTCTCCCTTGGGGCAGAGGACTAATCCCAAGGCCTTGTGTTTCTAGGCCTCTATTTCACTGAGATAAATCTTCAACCCTCTTCTGGTGATCTTAAAACTAAGTTCACAACCACATAAACAAGTATAGCGCTCCTAGCCTGGGCTCCTGGGCTGATGTTACCAATGGAATCCAAAGTCCTGAAGTGTGAGGTTGCTTGGGTTCCAACCCTTTCTTTGTTATTTATTATATGAAATATTGGGGTTGGGGGAAGTAACTAACTTAGGTCTTCTTGATGATGAAACAGAGACAGTGAATTCTTGGGACTCCAGCGGGACTGTAAGTGATTTGTGAAGAGAGGAGTCCCCCCCCCCCCTACGAATTCTGAATACTTGCAGTGACATTTTCCCCTGAAACACTTTGCTCTGTGCTCAGAACCTGCAGGACCTCTCAGAGATCGATACTATATGGTGGTGTCCTCTACCTGCTGCCTGCTAAGCAGGCACATTCTAGTCACATAGGAGAAATACAAGTTGACATTATTTTAGTCTTGAGAACTTCATGGCCTCTTTCTCTAAAGCTGGCTGGAGAATCCCAGGGGTGTGGAGGAGTGTAAAATCAGGAAATAATGTAGAGTTCATAGTGTTCAAATCTGGGCATGGAGAATGTTAGCAAGAGCAGACTGCTATTCTTCACTAATTTTTTTTTTTAGGTCTATGGTGCCCACTGGAACTGGCCTTGCCATGTGCACAGCCATGCTGGACTCGGGACTCTTGTGTTCGGGATTCTTTAGGAAATGCACCATTACATCCTTTGGCATTCTTAGAGCTAAGCCCATGCTCGCACAGGTACACATTGGATTCCCAGCTTGGGCTTATCTTTCCTTTATTCCTTGGTCACAGTTCTTGAGACTCTTATCTATGGCAGGCATGGAGGTTCTATCCAAGGGGAGATTAAAATCCTGGTCTTATGACTTCTGCCTCTGCCTATGTGTATTAGCTTGGGCACCCTAGGAAGCAGCATTCACAGTGCCCCAGTCCTGCCCCTGTCCACTTCAGTCTTGCCCTGGACAATTCCCTAACAACTTGAAGGCCAAAGAATCTCTGGATCTGAGTCTCTAGATTTTTTTCTAGAACCAGAACCCAAGCACCAGACTCATGAACACACTCACAGGATTGGCTGAGCTTCCATCTCAGGAGCTCTGTAGCTTTGTGAGTGATGTCAGCTTGAGTGCACCAGACTTCCCTGAGGACTGTGGAGATGTAGGCTCCAAATGCTTGTTCACATGTTTCTTCACTGACATTATTTCCAGAGAATGTTCTTGGCCTTTCTTCTTCACTGAGTTTTCCAAGTGGAGCTTCTCTGTCCAGGCAATCTAACCTGCACACCACAGGCTGCAGGTGGCCAGAGACATCTTCTAATGGAGCTCAACACAGAACCATACTGCCTTAGTTAGGATTTCACTGCTATGAACAGACACTATGACCAAGGCAACTCTTATAAGGATAGCATTTAATTGAGGCTGGCTTACAGGTTCAGAGGTTCAGTCCATTATCATCAAGGCAGGAGCATGATAGCATCCAGGCAGCCATGGTGTTGGAAGTGTTGAGAGTTCTACATCTTGTTCCAAAGGCAGTTAGAAGACTGGCTTGCAAGCAGTTAGGACGAGGGTCTTGAAGTCCACACCCACAGTGACACACCAACTCCAACAAGACTACACCTCCTAAAACTGCCTTTCCCTGGGCCAAGCATATACAAGCAATTGCATTTTTCATTTACTTAAAACATTGGGAGTTTTTCCAGCAATAAATTGTATGTTTCTTGAGCAAAGACTTTTTGATAACAATGTCATGTTGAAATGTCAAGAGCTTTGACGTGCCTACTGGGTGTTTTATACACCTGTCTCATCTATCTGTTTAATAAGGGGAATCTATAATACCGATGCTCTCCAAAGCTATTTTTCATTCTCTACCTAGACCTGAGCAACCTCTCATTTAACCTAGCCTGAATCCATTCATGCATGCGGGCTCAGGTTCCTATAGGGATTGCCTGATTACCTGTATCTGTCCAGTCTCTTCCATGGTGGCAAGTTCCAGTGGTGAGCTTTGTTAAAGGGCAGGGAGCAATCTGAAACTCGTGTTTCATGGTGTTTCCTGGGAAGCTGTCATTTACTGGGTGACCTTGGCAAGTCAGTTATCTCTTCATCTATGCCTAGGGGAGACTGTTCCTCAGCTCATAGAGCAAGCAAACCAGCAGCCTGGTCCAGCATTTGATGCATACATAGTCCCTTTTTCACTCTCTGTGTTCCCTAGATGTTTACTAAAAAATTCCCAAATATGTGCATTGATATACAGATCACGGAATAGTTTCTTTCTGTTTTGAAGTGTTCTCAGCCATGGCAATGTTTGTCTTCATTGATTTTGGCAACATAACTGTTATGTGAAAGACGACAGGAATGTGGACTCTATCTCCCCCTGGTATTAGAGCTTTAAGCAGGACCAGAGGAATTCAACCTATATGAATGCTGGCTTTTACTCTGTGGAGAGTTCTATAACCTGATGGGAGAAAAAGGAGGTTCCACTGTTGTTTCAGCTTTTATTTCTCTGGTTGCCAGTGGTGGGGAAAGCAATGGGAGTATTTGCACTGAACCGTGTGAATGTCACTGAATTACTTGGAGACACCAGGCACAGTGCTCAGCACGGTAAATGTAACCAATTCCCAAGGCTTCTAAGGCTAGGAAGTCTCACAGATGGAGGCAGGTCAACTATCTGAGAATGAGGGTAGCTTTCAGGGGAATCTAGAAAGTGCTCCTGCAACTCTCTGCCAACCCAAGCTGTTCTTTGTCCTGGTCAGCGACCATAGCACCTCACCTCTTGCCCCTCACACCTCCTCCCCACGTCTTACCTGTGGCCAAACTCCTGAGCTCAGCTTATCTAATGTACTGGAGACCTTTCGAGCGTGTCTTTCTTGCCTGAGGTCACTTTGAAGCTTCTGTCATTGTAAAGAAGGAGTGCTCACTCATTGCTCTTGGACAGCCTCCCAGGCTGAACGATCAACCATGACAGCAAGTGTGTATGTCCTCGGAGGGGAGTGACCTTTCTTTAGCAGAGCTGGCCTAGCTCCGAGCTTCTCTAAAACAGTCCGGAGAACTCAGTGAGCTTGGAGAACCTTCATCACAGGCTTTTGTGGAGTGATTGACACAGGCTTGGTCATATGTGTCTGTTCTTTGTAGGGAGTCTTGTCTACCTAAAGTGACTGTATTTTATACCCCACACTACACTTTCCTGTGAGCCAGTCCTAGAGAAACCAACAGCAGTAAGAAGTATTAGTCAATAACTGAAAATGGTCTTTGGATACTGCAGAGCAGACATAATTCCAAGAGACAAAGCACAGCTGTCTATCCCAGGATCTTCTCCTGGAGCCAGATTTTAGTTCTACCTTTGCCCAGCTAAGAAGCCTAAGTGTTTGTTCCTAATATAAGGGAGTAGAGATTAATGGAATAATTTGCGTCTCAATAAGTTAATACAAAGTAGGAGATACTGCCTTTTACCTACTTTGTAACTATCAGCATTACATATAGATAGATAACAGATAGACAGACAAATGGTAAGTAGGCAGGTAGATAGATGATAGATTGATTACTAGAGACAGAGGATAGAGGTGTATATGATAAATACAGATGGTTGATGAATATGATAGAGATGGATGATAAGGATATGGTTATAGATTGATGATATAGATAAAAGAAACAGATATAGTGACTACAGATGATAGCACATTGATTGAAAGATAGATGATAGACGATATAGATGATAGAGATAATAGATCAATTGATGTAGGTGATAGAGCCAGGTGATAGACAGATACAGATGACAATGGCATATGATAGATATATAAAAGATAGGTAGATAGAGCTGGGCTCCAATTGTGGGTGTGTAATGTGCACCAGTTTCTTTCCTATCACTTCTGACAGTGACTCAGCAAGGAGCTGGACTCAGAACACCTCCCCAGAGTACTGTCATCTGCAAAGAGAAAACTGTACCTCCATGAAGGAGTCAGGCATCTTAGGAGATGGCTCAGGCTCGCAGGATGGCCACAGGATAGCACTGTGCCTGACCCTGTTCTCCGGGAGCTTACCCTACAGCAAATCTGTCAATAAAAACCTACAGGTATCTGGGGCTGGAGTGATGGTTTAGTAGTGAGTAGTAGCACTTGCTCTTCTTGCAGAGGACCAGAGTTCGGTGTCCAGAACAAATATTGGTTGCTATAGATTGTCACTCCAGCTTTGGGGTCTGATGACCTCTTTTGGCCTCCAAGGGACACCCACGCTCGAGTGGCACACACTCTCTCTCTCTCACACACACACAAAAGTTAAAAACTGAAGAATTAGGAGAAATACTAAAAACGAAGGAATAACCAACACCTAGCATCGCTGTATGTGAAGGAGAGCAATCAGTATTGTGTAGAGAAGAAAAGTGCCATAACTACTCTTTTATGAGAAGCCATGTGAACTCAGATCACCAACCCGACAAGGCCATTTAATGGAATATTAACGCCTTAGTAGAAATTCCGACTGTGTTTCTACTAGCTGAACCATCTTCAGCACATTGCACTTCTCTGAGTCTCAGTTTCTACCACTTGGGCTAGTGATATCCTTCATCTGCACAGGACTGTGGAGAGGACCAGGTGAGGTGATACGCGTGCTTAGGATGCGAGTGCACCCAGGGGAAGCACCTCAGCTGTGCTCACCCTGACTTAGGCTGTGGGTGTCAGGTGATGCAGACTCTGACCTTCATGTGGCATGCTAACGAAGGGCGATTGTGGCTGGTTGGCGATTATGTAGTACTTTTCTGCAGGGTGCTGAGGAGCTACCAGGCTGGGCTTTTCTTGGAGTTATTTTGCTGTAAAAATGTTCAACATGAAAAGCCAGAGAAAAAAGTGTAATAGACGTGTGTCAATCAGTTACATGGACATATCAGTTGTTAACATTTTACAGTATTTGATTTATTGTAGAGGGTTTGTTTGTTCATATACTTCAAAGTAAGGTTCAAACCCTATTTTTCAGTCCTGAGTATATTTTGGAAACATGGGCACATTTTCTGTCAGAACCACAATGTCCCCCATCCCACCTAACCAATCAACAACTCCATGGTCAGGTACCGGGCCTTTGAGAGTTCTTTTTAGACTTTAATAATTTTATTTTATGTCTATGAGAACTTTGTCCAAACATATGTGTATGTGTACCACGTGTGTGCCTTGTGCCTTCAGAGGTCAGAATAAGACATCAGATCCCCCAAACTTGAGCTATGAATGGTTGTGAGCTACCATGTGAGTGCTGGAAACCAAACTCAGGTCCTCTGCAAGAGCGACAAGTGTTCTGAACCACTGAACAATCTCTTTAGCCCCATCGTAGAATATTTTGAATCACCCCTTTCTTTCAAGATATATTATGCTGGAGAGCAGGCCACTCTTTAGACAACATGTGAGTCACCATGTGCAGGGAAGCTGTCGCAGATGGTGGGACAGAGAGGAGACTATATTGGGCCAACGTCCTTGGTGTACATTTGCTCTCCATACACGTTTGGAGCAGCAGAGCTTGGCCTGAGGTCCTTAGCATGGATGAGCTTCATTACAATTTGCTTCTTTCAAAAGGAGGAAAACATGTTTTTGAAGACTGCTTGACAGACAAGGAGGATATTAATAAATGACATGCAAATTTCTTAATTTCACTCTGGCTGGCTATGTGATTGCTACTTCTGCAGTGAAGGCTGCTGACGGAACTTCTTCTGCGCTGTGAGGTGATGTTAGGCTGTCTGGCTGAACTCAGTTAATAACCAGAGGGCAGGGTCCTTCTAACTCGAAACGGCAGGATGAGGGCACATCTGATGGAAATTGGCCCGGCACGAGAAGTTGAGAGCTTGATTCCCAGGCTGATCCTTGGGTGGCTGTACTGCAAAGCCTAGCCTGAGAGGCCGCTTAGAGTTCTTTTTATAGCTCTGTGGCTCACAGACAAGGAATAGTTTCATCGATTATTGGCCTCCTGACTTGATTTTGCCACTCTGTTGCTTATCTGCATCTCTCTTTGGTTCTGTACAGGGGTGGGTGGGATCTGTGTCCTACCATGCAGGCCTGTGCGCTCTGGGCTTCTCAGCTCCTATAAGCCCTTTTCTCATCTCCCATGACCGTGTGTATCATTTTACAGGATATCTAGGGTCCCCTTTGTCTCATGGTTGCCTTGGTTGTTACCAACTGAAGTGGAAATTTTTGTTTTTCTTTGAGACTCAGTTATGTCACGTGATTTTTTTTTTTTTTTTTGAGACTGTTTACACCCAACGGCGGTGAAGCAGGCATTGGAACGAGACTCCTTGGGCAGAGAAGCTGTTCCGCCCACTCACTGCTCTCTTCTCTTTTCTCAATGGCATGGTGGATCCTATCTTTCAAAGCCATTTCTGTAAAGAGCTGTTTGTTACTGCAACAAAATACCCAGGGCAATCAACTTATAAGGAGGAGGGGTTTGGGCTCGAAGTTTCACAGGTTTCAGAGTGTGATTGTATGGTGCTGCTATCTTTGGGGCACTGGGAAGGTAGCATGTCACTGTGGGACCCCGTGTTGAGAAGCAGGCTCACCTCATGGTAATAGAGAAGTAAAAACAGAGAGAGAGAGAGAGAGAGAGAGAGAGGAGACCAGGGCCCTCCTATGGCCTTAAAATACACGCCCCCAATGACTTCCTTCATCTAGGTTCCACCTCTGGAAAATTCCACTGCCTCCCAGTCATGCCAAGCTGGTCACTATGCTGCAATACCGAGGCCTTGGTGAGATATGAAGTTCTAGACTATGCTGTCTTCTCTCTCTGTCTCTGTCTCTGTCTCTGTCTCTGTCTCTGTCTCTGTCTCTCTCTTTCTGGAAAAGATTATCCTCCTCCAGCATGAATGGTTTATTTTCTTGTGTACTGAAGAAAAGTAGCAATGCAACCCTAAGAGGGCACATGATAATACAAAAAACATCCGTTTGTGTCCTGTCAGGTGCAGAAGAATCTGAAGTCTTACCTCCTCTTCTTTGAATACACAGATTTTTGGATGGTGTTGGCTGATGAGGGTTGTGCTTACATAGAATAAAAATATCACACTATCCCAGTTCCAAGACATAAAAATGACTGGTTTTATGGAAGAGCCCTTTTATAAGATCTGAAGGTTATAACCAAGTACAAGCGGGACACAATTTGGTTATACGGCTATTATTTAACAAGTAGCCAAGACTTTAAAAGCCCCACTGGGGGTTCGTATCATACTGTGCAATCTTCCAGAGATTTGAACTAATACCATCAGCTCTAAGCAAGCCGTGAGCTTTGAGTTACTTATAAAATGGTTTGTGGATCCTAGAGTTGACTTGAATACATGAATCTTGAACCTCAAGCTCTTGCCTGTGGACCCTGCTCAGAAGTCTAGGGAGCAAAATGCCCATGTGTCCTGAGCAGAACATTCTCCAAAGAGGAAGCTGACCAGCAACTCCAGGGAATACATCTAGATGGTTCTTTGAGCAGGCCAGCAGAACCGGAGTGATTTAAAAGATTGAGAGATGGGAGTTAAGTGTCAGGAGGTAGCCAGTAGCTTACATGGTTGGGAAAAGAGAAATTTAAATCATCTTGAGTAACATTCATTATGGGGGATAAAAAGAGATGGAGACAAGGAATCTTACCCTCTACTGAGCCATAAGCAGAGTTCTGTATTCAAGCATGAACCCTGTGCCTGAGCCACCTCATGGGAGTGTGTGCTTGTGATCTCTCTAGGTGGCCTTGGGTTGGAAGTTGAAGGCACCTATAATCACGTATTTTGCTCACTTCTATCACAAACCTTGTGACGTAATTTCCCTCACTCCAGTGCCTGTGTTATAGTAACTGGGCAACTGTAGGCTGTCTGTGAACTCACTGGGAAGCCATCACATTGCTCTTGGTAGGCACTCAACTTGTTGGGTCTTGTCTGTTGGGGCAGATGTTCACACAACATCTGTCTTCTGTAGGCGTCATTGTTTAGCAAGCCCCGTTTTCATCCCGGGGGTTACAAGGCAGCTGGCTGTCAGAAGTCCTTTTCTTTCTCAGCTTTCGTACAGCTGGGGATGCATTTAACAAAGTTGGGGTCCCGAGCTGGGGAAAAGAGACTGTAGACTGCATGCACCTCTCAAACTAGAGAGCAAAGCTTTACAAAGGGAAGACTTGTTTTCACCCTTGGTTCCTTCCTTGCTACAGTTTGGAATTGAAATGTGGCCCCCAAAGCCAATATATTAAAGTCTTGGTCTCCACATGCTGCTATTGGGGGTGATGGGGAACTCTTTATTATTATTATTATTATTATTATTAATCATTTTATTAGTTTACATATCAAGTGATATCCCCCTTCCTGGTTACCCCTTCACAAGCCCCATCCCACCTCCCTCTTCCTCCTCATTTTTGCCTCTTCCACTTACTCACTCCTGCTTCTCTGCCCTAGCATCCCCTACACTGGGTCATAGAGCCTCCACAGGACCAAGGGCTTCCCCTCCCATTGATGTCAGATAAGGCCATCCTCTGCTACATAAGTATCTGGAGTCATGGGTAGACTCTTTGGTTGGTAGTTTAGTCCCTGGGAGCTCTGGGTGGTCCAGTTAGTTGATACTGTTCTTCCTGTGGGGTTGCAATTCCCTTCAGTCCTTCCGATGGGGAACTCTGAAGAGGTGAGGTTGACTGGAAGACCAAGTTATTGGAAGTGTTCCCTCAGAGGGGATTCCCTCCGGCAGTGAGGCGAATGGATCTGCCACAGTGTGTGCTGCCATCATTATGCACCACAGGCCCTAACCAACATGACCAAGAGCTGAAACCTACAAACCTACGAGCCAAAATAAACTGCTTCTCCCTATTATTTGCCCTTATCACGTGTTTCAGTAGCAGAAGGACAGACTGGAATGGCAGGTGCCGAAAGATTCAGGTGGCATCCAGAAAAAGTATAGGAGGAAGTTCTGACTGTGTTCAGAATGGAGTGAAGACCAGAATGATGGACAAAACCTTGGTTCCCATAGCAACACTGATGCCCTGCACCTGCCTTCAAACTTCTTATTGTTGGGGGGAAAGTGGGCTCTCAGCCATTCTAGCTCCATTTTCTGTGACTTGTAGCTAAAAGCATGCTTGAAATTTTTATTACATTAGTTAATTTATTTATTTGCTTTTTTGGTGCAGGTAGGGTACAACTTATGGGAGTTGATTCTCTTCTTTTACAAATGTGGGTCCCAGGGATTAAACCCCAGTTGGACCGTCAGACAAGCGGCTTCTGCAGTGTCACATTACTAGCCCTGAAGCTATTTATTCCTAAGGAATGTTGATCCAAAAGAATGTTTTTTCAGAAACCAAGATGAGCACACTCACCTAGCAATTTTTCAGCTTCTTTCAAGACGGTATATTTTCAGCCTAACACTACAGTTTAGATGATTACTTTCTTTTCCTGATCCATGTTTCTTTCTGCTGAGACCAAGTAATTCCAGATACCATAGCCAATAAGTGTGGGGGACACATGGCTTTGGGCCTTTGCCACCCTTCTATCAGTCTGCCTGCATTTCTCCTCTGTATTCTCTCTCTCTCCCTTCCCCTCTCCCTCTCTCCTCTCTATCAAAAGCCATTTGTATGTTTTTTGCCTTCTTGAAATGAGGTCTTTTTAAGTTGCCCACACCAGCCTTGAACTCTCAGCTAAAGCTAACCTCCTGCCTCCACATTCCTAGTCTCTGGAGCCACAGGCAACTGCCTGGTCTGGTTTTTCTGTATTGACAACACCCCAAGGGGGAGTTGTATACATTTGTATCATTTCTGTATTGACAACACCCCAAGGAGGAGTTGTATACACTTGGTTTGCACAGCATTTGCTCCCCTCACATAAAAGGAAATAATGAGGAACAGTATTGATACCCTCACATGCTGTACATCTATTTATTCCCAACAGTTATTTAACAAACGTAAGTTGACCAGACGCATTATAACAGTCTCCTCAGAGAGTTGAGCAACTCCAGGAGAAGTTTGCTTGTCCAGAAGCATGCAACAATTCTGTTAGCTGAATTCCAATGCAATGATTATTTCTGTCAAATCCATGAAACCTTGTCTGGATCGTTTCCCAGCACAACTGGGTCAACCAGTCCTTCAAAGCCTAAGCAACTTCACCATGCCAGACATAAGGCGAGAACTAGAAGGGGAAGGGTGCGTCTCAGGGTAGAGCTCTTGCCTGGCGTGTGAAAGGCCCTACCTCTGAACTCCAGCAATACACATCAATAAAACAAGCAAAACAATAACAGGAACAAAATCCCAACCCCCAACAAATAAACAAACATCCAAATTGTGGAAGGCCAGAATACAGGACTTGCTGAAGAAAGGGAGTGTTTTTTTTTTTTTCTTTTTTTGCATGTATGTGCACTTATATGCTGTATGGATACATGCATACATGAAAGTGCATGTGCAGGTGTATGTTTGTGTATGTGAATCTGTGTGCATATGTCTCTCTATGTGTATGTGTGTATATATGTCTGTGTGTCTGTGTGTGTATGTCTCTGTGTGTGTATATCTCTGTGTGTGTGTGTGTGTGTGTGTGTGTGTATGTCTGTGTGTGTGTGTATATCTGTGTGTGTATGTGTGTGTCTCTGTGTGTATGTCTCTGTGTGTGTATGTCTCTGTGTGTGTATATCTGTGTGTGTATGTGTATATCTGTGTGTGTGTGGGGGGGTTGATGTTGCATGTCTTTCTCAACCACTGTTCACCTTATATATTGAGGCAGGTCTCACCGGTTTGCTCCTGGATCCCTGCCTCAGACTGCTGAGTGCTAGCCTTAGAGAGGGCCACCACACCCACCCAGAATCATAGGCTGTGGTGGTTTGAATGAGAGTGTCCCACCCCATGGTCATAGGTTTCAGGGCTTGGTCTCCAGTTAGTGAAACTATTTGGGAAGGATTAGGAGGTGTAGACTTTTTGGAGGAGGAATGTCACTGGGAATGGGCTTTCAGGTTTCAAAAGCCTATACAAGTCTCTCTCTCTCTCTCTCTCTCTCTCTCTCTCTCTCTCTCTTGCCTATGATCAGATTGTAAATCTCTCAGCTACTGCTACAGTGCGATGCCTGCCTTCTTCCTGCTGTGATGATCATAGAATAACCTCTAAAACTGTAAGGAAGCTCCCACTTAAATTTCTTTTTTTTATAAGAGTTGCCTTGGTCATTGTGTCTCATAACAGCAACAGAACATATGGTTTCTGGGGGTTCTAACTCCAGTCTGTCTGCTCAATCAGCAAGTGCTTTACACTGAGCCACATCCCAGCTCCTGGAATGGAATTCATAATAAAACTACCACTTTCACCTTATTGAAATTGGTGAAATTGGTTGAAGAATTTTGATGCATTTGAAATGAGGCCATTTTAATGTTACCCAAGTAGTGTTTCCAAGTTTAAGGAGCCCAGCATCTTTTGTTAGGACTTTCTGCAACTGGAAGAGAAGATGAACAGAGACTCTAAGAGTTCCCAGAGCCCTAACTTGGACACATAGTCATTCAAGCCCAATAGCTGGGTATGTGGATTGTCACAGGATGAGCCTGGAGCATCTCCAAAGGTATTACTTTTGTCTGACGATAAATAACCAAGACAGCGTTTATGTTTAAATAATAATATACTGTGGAGTATTATGTGATGTGTGTGTGTGTGTGTGTGTGTGTGTGTGTGTGTGTGTGTGTATACAGAGTCACATGGGTTTAAGGGTAGGTTGCATTAAGCACAAGCACTCAGGAGCCTGGATCAGGAGGAGAGCAGAGTGTAGGTGAATCTGCTTCCCAGATGCTGGGTTCTCCAGATGTCAGAGGCTCCTCCAAGAAGGGATCCTGTACAGTTTATCTTTCTCTTTCCAGGCCTTTTACTCTAACACAAAAGAGAAGAGGATGAAGGAAAGCATGTCCACTCACCACCCCACTGTCTGAGGAGGACCAAGGAGCTCCACAGGCACATGGCGGTGAGTATCAGGATGCCCTCTTTTAAGATTAATCAATAGATTTTATTTTATTTTTATTATTTGAATGTGTGTGTCTGTTTGTGGATCTGTGCAGTGGTCATAGAAATCAGAAGAGGATGTCAGAGCCTCTGGAGCTGGAGTTCCTGGTGGCTGTGAGCTGGTTGACATGGGTTTTGGGAACTGAACTTGGGTCTTCAGCAAGAGCAGTGCGTGCTCTTAACTGGAGCCACTCTCTAGCCCACTCTGAAAAGTTCTTGATATATATGTGCAGTGTATGTGGGGATCCTTTTTTACATAAAGAGGATCATATTTGCTTGTGTGCTTTCATGATACATAGGATAATTTTGAAATGTTCAGATTAATTTGATTTAAGTTGATACAAGTAGTTTGAGATTCTTCAGATATTGACATAGCAAACACGACTGCACATTATGGTGAATACATAAGGCCCTTTACATTAATTAAGATCTGTTCTCTCTCTCTCTCTCTCTCTCTCTCTCTCTCTCTCTCTCTCTCTGTCTGTCTGTCTTTCTGTCTCTAGGCTTCACATTCTTCAGGACCTGCATTGTATATGCTCAGTGATGGCGTCCAAGGCTTTAAGTTTATATTCCACATCCTACAGGTCAGAGGGAAACTGCAGATAAAGATGACTCTGGTATCATTCTGGCTCTGAGCCTGAACAGATTAGAGCATCAGTGCCACCCCTTAGTAGCCACACCATGGCTGACATCTCCTGTGAGCCTATGGTGGTGAGAGGAGTTGTGCTGACCAGCTCAGCGAGAGGAGAACAGTGCCCATCTGCTGATGTTGATGGGGCTGGATGTGACATGAGCCTGCTGGGGTGGATGCTGGCCAAGAGTGGCCAACAGCAGGTGGCCCCGCACATGGTGTGGTGAGTCCAAGTGAGTGATGTGGGGTGGACAGGCAAGCAGAAGATGCCCTGCATGGATGCCCTGGGTACAGCTGCTGCCCCATGGCCGGGGCAGCTGGGAAGCCCGGTCTGGTCACACCTGCCCAGCCTAAGGGCACAGGCTGCTGTGAGTGGAAACCTTTGTTCTGAGACTGACTTTACAATGTAGTTCCATAAACAATGGCAGGACTTCAGATGGGGGCAGAGCCCTACACCCTTTCCTGTGTGTGTTCTGCTTAGGGTTGGAGGCAGGACATCCTCCATGCTCTGTCCAGACCTTCAAGGCCTGCTTCCTTTCTCTCTTCTCACCTCTGCACATGCACACGAGTGCTATATATGTGTGTTCCTATGTGTGAAGGCAGGTACACAGTGCCCTATCACACATGTAGTTAGAGGACAACCTCAGGCTGGTAGAGACAGGGTCTTTATGTCGCCCGCTGTCTTCCCAAGGCTAGTTGGTCTGTGAGTTTCTGGGAATTCTCCTGTCTCCATCCAGGAGTGCTAGAATTACAAGTGTGTATTACCATCTACAGCTTTACTTGAGCTATGGAGATCTGCATCCAGGCCTTCATCTTGTCCACCAAACCATCTCCTTGACCTAGACACTGGCTTAGCCTGAACATGGACTCCAAAGTGTGAGGCCCCGCTGGCTTAAGCACTCTGTAAAATAGCGACTCCAAGGATTAGGGACAGTACTCTACAGTGAGTGCCTAGCAGAGTTCCTGGGACAGTGTAAGTGCTCATTAGGTGCCAGTTGTCACCAAATGGCCTTTCTGCTTCAGTGGAGAGTAGATTTATCTCCAGCTGGCCTGTGTTGTATGTAAACACACACACACACACACACACACACACACACACACACACACACACACGGCACACCCTTCAAAGGCTCCCAGATCTGAGCACTTCTCTGTACTGTCCTTGATGCCTTGGAAACGGCTCCATTTGCTCTTCAAAGCCTTCCTTCCTCCAGACACAGGTCATCCATGCATTTAACATTTTATTCTCCCCTTCCTCCCCATTCTATTCTCTGTGTAGGTCTTGGTTCCCCGCTTGCCTTTATTTATTTATTGCCTTTATTTATTGATTGATTTTTTTTTTGTAATGAAATTTTGCTATGTTATCCAGGTTGGCCTCGAACTTTTAGACTCAAGCAATTCTTCTACCCTAACTTTCTGAGTTGCAGGATTTTGATGGGGAGGGTTGGGGTTTTCAGCTGGCTCCCACTAGCCTTAAATCATGCATTGACTATGTGTGAGTTATGTTTGTAGATCCCTGTTGGAATGCAGCACTGTGTCCTGAGCCATGGTCCAGCACTACATTTGGAGACATATGTACATCATACCTAATGTGCCTCAGGGTTTACATTCACATGGACATGCTCTTATTTACTTTATTTATACTTAGTTTTTAGTTTATTTATTGAGACATGGTTTCACTCTGTAATCCAGGCTGTTTCTTTTCTTTTCTTTTTTTTTTTAGAGGTGGGTGCAGCAAACTTTATTGATGGTATTCAAGAGAGTAGGGAGGGCTCCCTAGGCCCCTCCAAGGACACTGAGAGCAAGAGAGAGGCCCTGGGTTGCTGAGGAGTCCCTATCCCAACAGGCTGTCTGCAAACTCCTTCCTGCTTCAGCCTCCCAGGTATTGGAATCACAGGTGTTCACCCCTAAGGCTGGCTCAAAAATGAACTTAAATTCCAGTGCAGCTTCTATGCACTTAAGAGACAAGTGTTGGGGTGTCTCAGCCCACTTGGCTTTCTGTTTCTGAGCAGTAACATGGATGGATAACAGCATGAAAGGGTCTTCATGAGAAAAGATGGCAGCATTTGAAAAACATTTGCAAAGCGTGTGGTAGGCTTTTCATCAGTCTTGGGTGTTGTTACTTTTACTGATAGTTTTGTTAAGGATCGATGCTGCAATAAAAATAAGACACAGCCAGCGCAGAGCTTTAGGTCTTCAATAATGAGAGCTTCCTGTTACCCTGAGCACAAGCCAGGCCACATCTCAAGTTCATTCTTTATCATTAAGGTGGGGAGAGAGAGAGAGGGAGGGAAGGCACTTAACTCTGGCTCTACAGGGGGACAAGCCCCTATGACTCATTGGGGATTACCATTGACGCTCAAAGCTCCCATTGTTGCTGAGGGCAAGTTCTGCTTTCCAAGGCCATTGGCTGGATACCGTTTAGGGAGGATATTAGATTTACACAGGGTTTAGAAATAGAATCACTGTTACACAAAGGAGGAAACCCTGAGCCGTTTCACCATCTTTCAGATAACATTGATTTTTTGTTCTCTTTTAAATTATGTGCTATTAAAAAGAAAACTCACTTGGTAACTTTCCTTCTGTGTCTGTATCCTTTCACACACACACACACACACACACACACACACACACACACACACAGCCTCTACATTGTTGCTAGATCTCGTAACTCCTTGCAAGATCATCTCAGGATGCAGCCCTAAGGTGGTTCCCATTCCTTTCTCAGTTTGAAACCTGCAGCCTTGCGCACGTTAGACAAGTACTCAACCCTGTGAATCGCACCGCAGCCCTTACTCCCAGGACTTTAAGCTAGCCCATAGGTTTTCTATTCTTTTTGGTGATTCTGTTCTAGTCAGCCTGACTTCCTGGAAGTGTCATGAGCCTGCTGGAGCAGACATGGACCAAGAGAGCCCAACAGCTGGTGGCTCCCCATGTGTTCTCCTGGCACCAATTCATACTATGTGTGGATCTGTAGACAGCCAACCTGTGCTTGTGTGCCCTCCCCCCTCCTCAGCCTGCCTGCCATCAAAGCTCTGGGTTCTGGTTTAAAAGTTACTGGGAATTGATAGGAAAACTAGTCCTATGGGCTGAGGCTACCTCAGTGGTGGCCCCTTGGTTAGCTTGAGTGAGGCTGAGATCCATACAGCACCGGAGAAAGGCAGGAAGGAAAGAGAGGAAGGGGAGAGCCGAGGGAAGAAAGAGAACCAAAATGGAGTGTGTTGTGTTGGGCAGACACAAGACAGAGCCTCAAGCTGGTGGTGTGGTCTTAAATCTCTCTTTTTGTTGTAGGCCCCTCTGAGGCTTGTCAGAAAGTGGATTTCTTGTTCTGTTCCTTCAAAGTCCTCAGTTCCCTGTCAGTTCGTCCCACCGTTGAATCAGCTTCCCTTGGCCAGGCCATGCTGCTGGGTCAAAGCGTGCCTCTCTATTATTAACCTGTTTAACAGCTGAGAACAGTCAAGTACCCAGAAGCTACGTGACCCACCCAGGATCATGTGGCAGTGACCGGCTGAGACTCACCCTTCTGAGGCTGGTGCTGCCCTTGGCTAGGCAGAACCGACCACAGACATTCACTGGCTTGTATTACATACAGGGCAAGGTCTCAGGAGAGGTTTCCTCTCTTCCCCCTGAGTTCAGTGTCAACACAGCAGGGAGAGAAGTGATGTGGAGTCCTGGTAGCTTTGTTCTGAAGGGTCTCTTGTGGCAGAGCCTGGGGACTGTTGGTGACATTTCTGTAAGTGTGACACTCTTCTGGTTGGATTAGGAGGTCCTGGGTAGTAACTGAAGAGTTCACAGTGGCCCTCCACTGATAACGCTATGTTCCAAAGGGCACAGCAGCTGTTCAACTTGAGGGATAGGGTCAGAGGCAGGAGCAGGCAGGCAGGAAGCTCACCCTAGGGAGTGCCTGCAGTGAGCCAGGCACCTTAAGGAGCCTCTCCAGGTATGCTTCCCTTGAAGACTTCTATTCACTCCCAGAACTCAAGTGACCAACTCCTGTCCTCCTCCGGCTCTTGTTCCTGGGTAAGGAAATCAAACCCAAAGCTTCTAAGTGGAAAGCAGAGTTGGTGAGTCGGAGAAGGTTCTGATGATCTCCTCTCCTCTCCTCTCCTCTCCTCTCCTCTCCTCTCCTCCCCTCCCCTCTCCTCCCCTCCCCTCTCCTCCCCTCCCCTTCTTTTATCCCTCCTTTATCCCTCCCTCCCAGTTCCTCCTCTCCTCCTCTCCTTTCTCTTTTTGAGGCAGAATCTCACACTTGTAACCCAGGCTTACAGGCTGGCTTTCACTCCCAGCAATTCTCCTGCCTCAGCCTCCCAAATGCTGAGATTGCAAACACAGTACCATTCTGAGTCAAAAAGTCTTTCTTTGAAGGAACCCTTCTAAAACTAGCACAGATGAGTGCTGTCCGTGCTTTTTTCCTTTCTTATCCAGTGAGTCGTGGAAAGAGCCATGGGGAAGTTGGTCTTCTCCTCTAAAACCCTTGCTGACTTTCCCTCCAGACTGACAGTGGCTCATGGGCACCATTTTGGCTGCAGTCCTGTGGAGTTTCATTTTCACATTTTTATTGAAAAATCAAAATCTGGAGAATTAGAGTCTTTCCATATTGATTTTCCAGGAGCAAGTGAAAATTGCATTTTGTTTAGGACTAAGGAAGTGGTACCTTGAGTGGTGACAGGGCTGACGTTGGAGATGTTGTGAGACCTGGGGAACAATGGCACTGGTGGGTATAGGCGCTATAATTTTTTAATGTGACAAAGGCAGGAACTAAGATTGATCCACACCCACGTGACTCAATTTCTTGCATTATAATGTTAATTTCATTTTTGTTTTCAATGGACAGGAAAGAAAAGTGGGAGTTTCCGGGAACAGAAAACTCAAGTTTCTCCTCATAGCATGTTGGGGTCCGGTATCAAGTCTACACACACAAACCTCTGCTCTGGCCAAGCTGGTTGCTTTGGGACAATGAGGAGAACCTGCTGGAATTCCAACTAAAGTGTTCACTTTGAGGCCCACCTCTGGGTTCTGGGTTCAGATTCCCCTGTTACTGTACTCTGACAAATTAATTCTTTTGAACCTCAATTTTTCATCTGTAAATTGAGGATATTGAATAAGGTAGTAAGACTTGGGTGATTGGGTTAAGAAATAAATATTGGCTAACCTAATGAAAAGATAAGACGGTTGCTATACATCATTTGAGTTGTTAATTAAGTGTCTGTTGTGTGCAATGATAGTCTCTTGAAGAGGTGGAAATAACATTTTTTTAAAAATTTAACTTATGTTAAATATAATGTAACACACACACACACACACACACACACACACACACACACACAGGTACATGTGTAGAGATGAGGAGACCACTGGTAGGAGCCATATCTCTCCTTCCACTACATGGGTCCTGGGATCAAATGCAGGTTGTCAGGTGGCAAGCGCCTTTCCCTGCTAATCCTTGCTAGCCCCAAGACTGAGGGTTTGTGACATTGGGGTGAACTTGTCTAAGGTGTGCTCAGTCTGCTCATCAGGCTTAGTACCTCCTGGTTGGTTGTGAGAGAAAAAAACTATGATTCCCTGCAAAGCTGCTTTCTGGGAAAGACATTTTGGGAGTTCACACTTAGAAGTAATTGGTATCTTTTTCTGCCTACCCTTTAAAACACCTGTACAATGTCCCATCTTTCCCCTTTTCCACAGGCAGGCTGATCATGAACGTCAACCAAAGCCCTCAAAAATTAATCTGGCAAAAAAAAAAAATAGATATGATTCCACAAAGCAGATAAAGATCCTGGGACTTTGAATGAGGACAGGGAGGAGACACTGAGCCAACCAACTACTGGACACCCCAAAGTGTCTTCCAGGCACCCCAGATTTTAGGATAACCCACAAACATTTCTGCCAGATGTGCCATTCTTGGAGCAAGAAGTTAAACAACTGCTCTGGAGCGGAGAAGCACTCTGCGCATGCTAAGTAGCTTTATTGTTTCCTTACTGCGGGTGTTGCTAGGAGCAGCATCAACTTGGTGCGTGGTGTGTTACTGCTGGGGAATTAGTGAGAGGCAAGCTTAGCCGGAAATACTGAGTGCCAGAGAAGAGGAGAAGAAAATGCTGGGGGTGGGAGGAAAGGGTGGGGAGGGAAAGGGGTGCCTGGGCTTTGAAATTCTTTCTCTTCAATGGATCCTCTTCCAACCTGCCCGAGTATGGCAACTGGACCCCTCATGTGACAGGCGCTGCAGATGGATCACGTTTCCTACACGCAGCTGTAATATCTGGCACACAGGTGTTCGACTGTTTGCCAGCTGCTCTGCACCAGCCTGCTTCTCGCCGTGTGTGTGTGTGGTGGGGGGGGGGTACTGGGGGAAGCCCCACACTTGTTGCTGGAAAAAGGGAGAACGGAGTGGCTGGAAAGTCCAGCTGCCCCCAAGTACTCATTGTTTGAATTAGTATGTAGGTCTCCACCTGGCTTTGGAACTCGACTCTGAGGTCCTGGAGCCTCTGCCCACAGACTTACTCAGGATAGGCTACAGATAGGTGGGTGGGAATGGGACAGGATGGGGTATCTTCAAGTGTAGCAGGCAGGCCTGAGGCCCCAGGACGCCTGGCAGGGAGGCAGTGGGCCTGAGGAGATGAGACTACTGGGCTATTAAGTCTCATCTCCCCCTTTGAACAATTGGAGATTCTCTGACACGTTTACTTGGTCTAGGCCTCAGTTTTCTCATCTGAATGTTGGATGTGTATAACCCGATCCTCCAACTCCTCATAAGGACTCTGTGAGGCACCATATAAAATGTTTAGGGAAGCCCTGTCCCTTACTCCATATCTTCACAGCTGGAGAAAGTAGAACAGGGTCAGGGGCCTGTCAGGCTCCTGGAACAGGGCCCCTAGTGCCTATTGTTCAAGCTTGGCTGAACAGTTCTGAACTTCAGGCTCAGATATCACAGAGCCTCCCAACCTGGATGACTGGTTCCTGGGCTTCATACCCACATTCCTCCTGGCATTCAGGAGCAACGTTACAGGAGAAAGAAAAAGGAGGGACCTAGAGTGACAGCTTGTCCCCAAACAAGCCAGAGTTGACCACGTGTCCTCAAGAAGCCAACCGAAAGAGCCAAATTAGTGGTGAAAAGCAGAGAAAGGAGATTGACACAGTGTGGCCACACTGGGAAGGGTGACACAGTGTGGCCGCACTGGGAAGGGCGACACAGAGATCCAGCAACCCTCTACAAAGTCCACCTCAGGGTCCTGACATGAGGGTAACGTTTACATAGAAGGCAAGAGACATGGATAACTAATCAGTTCGCCAAGGTGTGGCTCTGCCCCTCTGTCATCTCAGCGCTTAAGTCCCCTGAGAGGTCCACGGAACAGTTGTACATCTTTCTTCTGGAGACTAGCTCCTCCCCTGGCTTCCCTTGGACTTCAGCCTTTTATTTTCATAGAGGAGATTCCTGGTGGGTAGGGGGATACTTTGCTTTCTCGGGGTCCATTGTTGCTTCGTCTGAGAGCCAAAGGGAAGGGCACAAGTGAGGCCTGCTGCATTGCCTCCCGAGTCAGTTGCTCTCACCCTTTGACACTCCAGTTTCTCTTCTTTGCACTTAGAGGTTTGAGGTTCTTTGTGGCTGTAAGCATATCCTGGTACTCAGAGGTCCCCCTGCCCCTCTGTACACTCTGGAAACCCTAGGTTACCCGGCTGTCCTCCTGTCCATGGGGGTAGCAGGCAAGGAGACACTTCTCAGTTGCCCTCCCTAACTTATCCAGGCCTTCCTGTGAGCCCAGGACGGGAACATTCATGTTCCAAAAAATGAACATATCCTGTCTGGTGGGAGACGGCAGAAGAGGCTGCCCGGGAAGGACCTTATGGGATCTCCTGGAGGAAGGGTCTACACCAGGCTTTGTGATCTAGGCTGGTCAGTTTTTGGGTTTGCTAAGGGACCGTTGCTAACATTGACGAATGAGTTTCATTTCGAGTTACTTTCCTGTGCTGTGATAAAACATTGACCAAAAGCAACTAGAGGAGAAAAGGGTTTGTTTAGTGTATACTTCCAGGTGACAATCCGTCACTGAGGGAAGCCAGGGTAGGCGTCGAAGGTGAGAACTCGCCGAGAGCCATGGATGAATGCGTCTCGTTCACAGGCTCATCTGTGGCTAGCACTTCTGTATTGCCAAGACCACGAGCTGGAAATGCTTATGCCCACAGAGGGCTGGGCTCTTCTGCATCAGTCAGGACAATCCCTCATAGACACGTCCACAGATGAATCTGGTAAAGACAATCACTCAGTTGAGATATTTGTGTGTGTGTGTGTGTGTGTGTGTGTGTGTGTGTGTGTGTGAGAGAGAGAGAGAGAGAGAGAGAGAGAGAGAGAGAGACTCTAATTGTATGAAGTTGAGTTTATGGTAGGGCAGCATCCTCCACTCTACAAATTTGTGACTATTTAATGAAAACATCACAATCACATCTATTTCAAAGAGATTCTTTCCTCTCTAGTTAGACTGGACAAGAGAGGCACTCTGTGGTCTGCCCCTGGTTGGGCCTTGTTTATGCTTGCCTGACATATGCTCAGCTAGATGTTTTCCCTGGAGGCTTCCTTCTCAGTCAAAACACTCTCTGCTATCCCTCTGCCATTTTTGCCAGCATTCAATTTACTTTCTCTTCTGGGCCTTGAAGGAGAATGGAAGCAGGTTCAGCATCTGCCAGATACTGTGCTAAATCCCTTATACTCAATGAGTCATTGAAGTGGGCACTCCTGCTCTTCCCAGTTCACAGATAGAACAACTGAGGAACAGAGTGACATTACAACTTTCTCAATGTCACACAGTCATAAGTGGCAGGTACAGTATCCCAGTGACATTCTTGAGTCTTTGCCAGTCACTAAACAATGTTGGGGATAAGCTAACAGCCAGAGCTGGAGGGCCCTGCCCTTGCTTCCACGTGACTACATGCCCTTGGGGGAATAATGACATCCTTCAAGGATTCATGCACTGAGCAGACACTGGGAGCCTACTGAGTACCAGTGTCTGTTTCTGTAAACAGAGAGAAGCTCAGCTGGTAATGAACCACTCCACCACACACCTCCGAGATTGCGGAGAGGCAAACACTAGATGGACGTGCAGCACCCAGCTTGATTGGCTGGTTAATTATACTTCTATTAGGCACTATGAAGGAAAATGTATTGTGTTGGAGGGGAAACTGGTTTGGAGCAATTAAGGAGGGATTTCCTGAGGAAAAGACTGTTTTGTTACCTTTGCTCCAGTGAGGATAGTGTCCTGGCACTTGGTGGGGACTGGGGAGCACCCAGACAAGAAGGGTGGATTTCAGTGGATCAAGGAATTCAAGTTCTCATGCTCAACTTGGAGCAGAGGAACCAGTATGGGGAGATTCAGGGAGGAACCCAGTCAGGATAGAACTGATTCCAGAAAACACTGCTGTCTGTGGGCCTGTATTTTTCCTGATGCTTGAGGGACAGTCTCAGTGATCCGCACAGGCCAGTACACAAGGGATGGAAAATCACTTGTTGAGAACGTGACTGGAGTGCTTGATTGCTGTGAAGACCCAGCAGCCGTCCCCACCTCCTACCCTTCCTTTGATCCTGCTCTGAGACAGTCTCCTTGTTTCCTGTTACATGTTTGCCTCTCTCTTAAAAAACAGAACAGCTCCTGCAAGCTCTGGACTTCACCCAGGGAGAGTTTCCCTGTAGGCATTGGCTGCAGCTCAGGTTGGTACGGTGGAGTCCACCAGAGAAAGAGCTTCAAGGCCTGCAAAGGTTGGTTTCTGGTGAGGTGGAGTAAGGTCACCTCACACATCTCCTCCTCGTCATTCTGACACAGCTGCCCAGATATCTTCTGTGCACATTCTAGAACTTCCCTCAGGATTGTTCTGGACAAGCCAGACACCACATGTCCATGTTTTATCTTCAAGATATGTGTTAGGCAGAGGACTCTAATGAGCTTCTAAGTTACCTTCCTGTGCAGGAGGTGTTTGGGATACTCGGGACCATGTAGAGGAAACAAAGACATGTCCACACAACCAGAGGGAAGCATTCCTCCAAGTGTGTCCTCACTTAGATGGACACACAGCTGAGCCTCGCACGTGTCGGTAGCTCATTCTGCTCCAGACTACTCTACCACTCCCGTGGGGAGTTGGGGAAACAAAGCTCACAAAGGATTCCGGGCTCCCAGTTTCTGATGTTCTGACTCCTAAGCAGCTCACTATCCCGATGAATTGTAATTTGGCCTGTGGGAAAGAATGCAGAAGGTCAGGTTGGGAGGTGGACTAGAAGATGGACAAGTGTTGGTCACCTTCACCACCAACCTAATGTATCTCCTAGGAGACATGACTCTGGGTGTTTCTGTGAAAGTATATAATAAACTAGGAGTCTGGGTCTCTTGTGAGAAGGAGTGAGTGTAACCAAAGGGGAAGATTCATTCTGAAAGCAACGCCCCACTCCCTGGGCCACCTGGTCACTGGCCAAGAACTTGCACTTTTCAGCCTGCCGTTTCTCTTGGGACTGGTCCTTTCTGCTTGGGGGTGACCTGGTGACTTTGCAGATGAGGTTGCTGAGGTGGCACCCCATTAAATCTCGAGACATGAAGCACGGATTCAAAGAACTTCTCAATACTTTTCCCACTAACCTTTTATGCTTGAGAAAGTTTTGCATGACCTTGAGCATATGAGTATATAAAATACATGAACAAAGTATTTACTGATAAATCATATAGAGTGTAGTTTTCAAATAACATTAAAAAAACTAAAAGCAAATTTTCATACTAATGAGCTGAATGCATGTGTTTATTTTCATGTAAAGAATTAAGTCTTGGCTGAATATTTGGTGCTACAGGGAGTAGGACATCTTCAACATCTTCCAGAGTTAACTGATATTCTTGTATCATAAAATATCAGTGCTATGTTTAGGACTATTTCAGAAATTTCTAGAAAGTCTTCCCTAATCCCAAACCAAAATTTATGTTTTATGAAGCTCAAGTCAGAAACTCAGATAATGATTTTTTAAAAATAAAACATTCTAATACGTTACAACCCAGAAGTACTCTACTGGGATACCTGCTGAGGGATGGTGTTGGGAAAATATTAAAAGTCTTTGTTTTCTGTAATTAAAACATCATGTTCCTATATGAGCAAAAATTTCGTATGAGCAGAGAAATCACTACAGTTCATAACCTACAATAGTCTTAAATCTGAGCCAAGGTGTTTCATTTGGTATGTGTAGGTGTTACATATATAGTGTAAAGTGCGTGTTGTGTGTTCAAAACCAAGCCTTGGTGAAGTTGTGGCATTTACACAACACGTGTGAATGCTGCGCAGATTTATTATGCTTGCTTTCAGATTCCTGTTTGGTTGTCGCATGTCCAGAAACCCTTTACTGCTGCCATTTTTTTGCACACCCCCTATTCAGTTACATATTACATAGTAGGGTCATAACACACAGTCTAAAACCTTGGGGTCTGGGCTAGGGAGATGGCTCAATCAAAAAGTGTGAGAACCTGCACCCCATCCTCCGGAACACACATGAGAGGTGGGTGCAGTGGTGTGACTCTGTAATCACAGCCCTGGGGAGACACGAGCTGAAGGATTCCTCAAGGCTTGCTGGCTAGACAGTTGGTTTAACTTAATTGGTGAGAGACCCTGTCTCAAAAAATGATGAAGACATTTAGCGTCAACCCACAGCCTCTATGTGCACACACACCCACATGTAGTGTATCTACCTACACACATGTGAGGGCATGTGCATATGTGTACACACACACAGAGAGAGAGAGAGAGAGAGAGAGAGAGAGAGAGAGAGAGAGAGAAGCACACGCGTACACACACACACACACACACACACACACAGAAGCTGGGGTCTAACACATGTGCCCTGTATATTATCGAATCACGCCAGGTTTTAAACGGCTGTGTCATGTGTGGTATCTCAGCCTTAAGGATCTAGAAGTTTACAAAGAAAATTGCTTTTAGAGTTGGGACTCATTTTTCCTTTGCTAGCTGTATCTGGGCAATGGAGCCTGTGGTCTGGCAGCTAGGAAGAGCTCTGTAGGAAGAGCTTTTCTTGTTGGTAACTCCTTTAAAAGGATTGTGTGTGCTCATGCATGAGCATCTGCATACATATTTGAATAAGTTCATGCCTGTGGCAGCTGAAGATCTCCATCAGCAAACAGCATCATCATACTCTGGAGCTGACTCATACGGCTTCCGTCCCCTGGCTGGCACTTTCCAGTTTCTGGAGAGATCTCTACCAGGATCTGAGTTTCTTTTTCCAAATCACTAAATCCCCTTTAATATCAAGATTTAGAACTGGAAAACTGGCTTATTGCTTGTGAAGGATAGAGTGGACCACTCTTACAGGCTCCATGTAAGAAAAGGTGTCGAACGCTTTTCAGGAACTGAAAAAGACTTTTCCTCCAAGGGGCTGTGCACCTCAGGTCCTGTGCTATGTGTTGGGTTCCCTAGCGATGCCCACTATCCCTTTCCTTGAGAAAGTCATGAGCAGCTTCGCTCTGTTGAAATACAGGTAGAATGATTCGTAATAGACCCCCAGGGACAGACAGATCAGCACTGTTAGTATCAGCTCTCTAGGAGTTCTCAGAGGTAGTATGAATCTTGAGCCCAAGTCTCTTGTTTTTTATTTTTAACTTATTATGTACAGTTGCTTTAGGGTCACAGCAACATCAAGTGGGAGGGACACAGCCATACACATGTGTGACCTTCCCCACTACCGGGTACACTTCTTACAGTCCAGTATCAGGTGTTCTTCCTTCCTGGAGTCCCTAAGACCATTTTGACATGTATTCTAGGCCCACTCTTCAGAGGTAAAAGGAACCAGTCCTCTCCAACTCCCAAGTACTGGAAACGGAAGTTACAAAAGGAAGCAGGTTCGTAGAAATGAGCTAATGTGGCATTATGCTAGTGACGAGCTTTGTTGGGCCAGAGAGTCTCATGACCCTAGGCCTTGAAGTGGGAGAGCATTAGAAGAGGTGACATCGTACCACAGATGGTGTTGTGGGCTCTTGGAGGGAGAGAGGGCTTCCATTTTGTGAGGCAAAGAGAGTTCTTGACTCACAGGTTTCAGGGTGGGGGAAAGCTTGCATGATTTCTAAGAGAGGACGGCAGCCAGTGGATTCATAACTGAGCCGAGACCGTCATCATGTTTTCTGCATTCATGTGCTTCTTTCCAGGAAGGTCATAGTTCATAGCTCTTTCTGAGAACCAGTTCCTACAAAATTGTCTCCTGACCTCCATATCACAGGTGCTGAGGTGTGTGGGCTCCATCCCACACAAACAAACAAATGCAATAAAAATAAATAAATAAATAAATAAATAAATAAAGAGAGAGGAAGAAAGAAAGAAAGAAAGAAAGAAAGGAAGGAAGGAAGGAAGGAAGGAAGGAAGGAAGAAAGAAAGAAAGAAAGAAAGAAAGAAAGAAAGAAAGAAAGAAAGAAAGAAAGAAAGAAAGCTCCTTCCAGTTTCTATCGTGATTCTGAATGCTGACTGCTGGCAAGAGAATGGCCTGGCCCCCAGCCTCAGCATCTCTCTGTGCCTTAAGCGTGACCAGGCAGATGTCATGGAGTCCTTTGCTTGCTCCTGACTCAAATTATGGAGAAGTCAACAGGCTACCTTCATCCCCATCTCTTTGGAGTTTGGTGCTCTCTCTGGAGGTCTGAGAGGGTCCATTAGAGTTTAAAAGATGTAGAAAGTTGTGAATACAGAAACCAGAAAGGATGAGGCCTCTCTAGGGGGTCATATGTTCTGCCCAAGTAAGACAGAGAGAGAAATACTGGTGTGGCCTTGGCTTGTTCAGCTTGCTACTACTCCAGAGAACAGGGCAGCCAGCGGTTTTACTGAAGAATGTAGCAAAAGTCCTATTGACAGAACTTGACTGAGGAGTCCTTGACCAATGATGTAACTGATAAAAATGCAGTCCCATAACAGGAGAGAAAGGTCTTACTCCCTAATTGCCCTCAGCATTTTAATTACTTTTAAACAAAATGTCATCACATTATTAAAATCTGACGCTTTTCCATCAGTACTGTTTCTGGTTTTGACATGCACGAACACTAAGAGGAAGGAGCTGTGTGCATCTAAAGGGCTGATTTTCTTCTATTTCGTTGACGTATGGGCAGTCAATAATGTTTTTTTTTTCATGTCCCCAATGAGACTTCTAATAAAATAAAACAGTATGATAATATGATCATTAGAGTGTACATGTGCTGAGTCATGGAATTCATCAATCTCAGTTTTTCTTGGAGGGATCCGGGACTGACGTGAGCCCTGATGGCAGAAGATGCCACACTGCGAGTTCGTGCTTCTTCCTGCCCACTGCTGTGGCCCAAATGTTGTGTATCTCCACGCCTGGACCTTCCCGACCCATCCTTCTTAGGGGCAAATGGCTATCCTTGAAGCTGTGTGCCTGTCACGACCCTCCCTACACGGCATCTTCTCTTACATTCCACTGGGACTAATAGGAACTATGAAAATAGCATTTTAGAGGCTAAACAAAATTTAAAAAGTTTCTCTGCTGCAGGACTTTTGGAGCCTTAAGATGCTAATAAGCATTGCAAATTTTAAAACATGTCCCCCAAATTTACTTGACTGTGATCCTGGCAGGAAACAGATGGCCCATTCAAAGGAGTAATTGCAGGGACTATTAACAAAAGTATGAACAGATTAAGGAAATCAACGAGGGGATGACGGAATACCCAGGAGCCCTGGCAGCAGCGAGGAGTCGCTTTTACCTGTGGCTTTGGGGAGTCGCTTTTACCTGTGGCTTTGAGCTAAAGGGAGGTAACAGAAGTGCGGGGGTGGAGGGGTATACAGCTTGGGAAAAGCATTGCTTGGCAGAACCTGAGAGACCTACAACCAAGGGACATGTCACTACCAAATCCAGCATTGCATAGGAACAATGCCTCGGCTTCTTCCTAGGGTCAAAAACCATAAACCCAACCCAAGGCCAAAAGAGAGGCCAGCCTCCCAGGAAACAGTGGAGCCAAGGAAGATAGCAGCCAGCTAGAGAAATGGCTCAGGGGTCAAATGCTTGCCACCTAAACAGGAGAACCTGAGTTTGATTAGCATATGTAAACGTGGGAGTGGTGTGCCTGTAATCCCAGCATAGGGAAGGTAGAGACAGAAAGGATCTCTGGGGCTTGCTGGTTAGCCAGTCTAGACCAATAGGTAACAGGTTCAGTGAGTGAACTTGTCTCAAAGAAATAAGGAAGAGAAGCAATTGAGAATGATACCTAATGTTGACCTAGTGCGCACACATGGTCACATACACAGGCACAAATCCTGAAACAAAATACAAAAGAAGGAATGCAGGGCATGAACACCTGCTAACAGCTGGGAAGAACATCACCTTTCGGGCAAAACTGGCATGGAGCAGCAAGTCCAGTCACCAGGCTAGGCACCCTCATGCCGTCTGTACACATAGAGCGCGCAATCCCCTCCCCCTCCTTCTGCTCCATTCACACACATCTATCTGTTCCCACACAACCTCAGAAACACAGTCTGGGCCTTCAGGCTGCAAACTCTGGTGCATGGTCCTGTCTGTGGAGACTCTGTCACTTAACAACTTGGCTGAGTGCCCGCCCTTCTCCCTGTCTCTTAGGGGACATTTCTGGTCACCTCAGGTAAAGTTTATTTTTGAAAATGTCATCAAGAATGGGGGGCGGGGGCTGTTTCCAATAGGAGGGCAAGTGGTGAACTGCAGGGCTGTGTTTGGGGAGCTCCAGAGTATCAGAAGACCTGGAACACCCTGGTGGCCTTTGGGAGTAGAATATCTGACACCAGGTATTCCTGGGTGACTCGGAGGCAGTATCTCTGGGGCTTTCAGAGCGGCCAACCCAAGCACAGATCTTACAGTAGAAGGGCGGTTCCACTCACTGCTACCCTTTTCCTTCTCTCTGTGACTGGAGTTGTGGTTCTTAAGTGTATACTGCCGTCTTCTCCTCTCCCCATCTGTCACAGTGACATGAGGACAGAGCTGGTCGTTGGTGGCATGTGAGGAATAGGTTGTGAAGGAATGAGCCTCGAGCAACACTTGTGGAAAAGGTGTCCTTTGTGTCTGGGGAGCTCATTTTTTCTGGAATTGGGATGGATTCTCCCTGGCCAGGGGCATGGGACTGTGTGCTGGACCAATACCGCCCAGGAAGGAGGAAAGGACAAGCAGGACAATGGTCCTGAGGCAGAGGTTCCTGGGCAAGCCCGGCGAGTCCTCCCAGTGCTTCCGACAGCCTCATTTCACCCTGAGCTGGAAAACAGCTTCCACACCAACCAGCCACTCCCCATCTTCCGTCCTCTTGTCTGAGCCTCAGTGTAAGTGGATGCAGGTGGCAGGGCCATGCTCAGCAGGAAGGTGTCTGGATCAGAGTGTGACATTCATGGAAACTGAGGATCTGGCACTGTTCCTGCCCCAGCTCTGTCCTGTTATCCCAAAGGCTGACATGCTGGTTTCTATATTCTGATCATCCTGTCTCACCTGAGCTTTTTCAAATGATCTGATTGGTGGGCATGCAAGGCCTTGCCAGTCCAGTACCAGACAACAGCTGAAAATACACCCACCCATCAGCTTCTCCCTCGGGAGGCACAGGGTTCAGATTTAAGGGACCCCAAGAGAAGAACTCTTTTCACTGTATCTCTCATAGTTTCATGATGCAATGGGGCTTTTGGCCCTCCCACTCTTTCTGTCTCTGTTTTGTCTAAATGTTAACTTTGTAAAGAGTTAAAGTGTGTGTGTGTGTGTGTGTGTGTGTGTGTGTGTGTGTGTGTGTGTGTGTACAACATGCATGCCATGGAGTGGGTATAGAAGTCAGAGGACAATTTCTGGGAGTCAGCTCTCTCTCCTTCGACCATATGAAGTCCCAGGGGATTGAACTCAGATTGTCAGTCTTGGCCACAAGTATTTTATTCATTGAACCATCTTGCCAGGCCCTAGAAATCAATCATAACATGTCCAAGAGTAGGCATGTTGCTTTGTTGTGTGTTAACAGTATGAGATGTGTGTGTGTGTGTGTGTGTGTGTGTGTGTGTGTTTGTTTGTTACTGGTATCAGGGAACAGATAATCCAGAATAACTGTAGCTCCAGGAATTAATTTTCAACAGTGAAAAAAATTAAAGATATGAACATAGAAGGAAACTTGTCTGGAAGAAAAAGGGGTGAAGCAGAAGAGAAAGGGGTAAGGGAATAAGTAATGGGGTGTAATTAAAGTACATTTAATCATTTATACAGTAATTTAAAAATAAATTAATCAAAATTTATAAATTAAAGGCTTCATGGGAGGTCACTGGTTTTTAAGGAAGAAGAGGAGAAAAAGAAGGACAAAGAAGAGGAGGAGAGGAGGAGGGAGAAGGAGAAGAAGGAAGAAAGTATGTCCTATGTTCATCTCTTTAAATATCCCCTTGCCTTTCCCTTTGGGTGAGTTTAGAGGATACAGAGAAGTCCGCTGTGCTTGCCTGGATGTCTTTTCTGGCCAGCAGCTGAGCTCTTTCCACGGTTTACCTACTGTTCATTGAGGCAGACATTGCTGCCCTCTATGGGCCCAGAACCTGGACTCAGTGGAAGGGAAGGAGCAAACTCTATGACATTGTAAGCCCACGGTTTCTCTGTCACCATGTGAGACTCCTGCAGGTTCAGAGGGAAGCACAGTGGTCTATGTTCTCCTCTGTCCTCCCGCCAGCTCCTGAGGACTGATCAGCCACACAGCCATTGAGCTGTTCTCTGTGTCTGGGTAGTGGGTTTCCCTTTATGTGCTACTGGAGGTGGAGCTGGAGCCTTTCTTGCCTCTCTGGTCACAGCCTGGTCACCAGTAGGGCTATTTCTCCTGGAGATGGCTCTTTTTTACCCCATCTGCCCTTTGCTCTGGATAGATGTCTTCTTCCTCCCTCTCTCCCTCATCCTTTTCCTCCATCTCCTCCAGCCATCCTGATTTTCCAAGCACAGGACACACCGCCATTATCTTGGGCTCTTTGAACTTTATATTTCACTTTGTAACATTAGCACTTTGATCCAGGGTAAAACCAAGAGCCGTTTTCTTCTAGGGAACTAAAGACTAGACTCCATTAACTCTCTTCTGATATCCTAACTACTTTTCACCTAGTCACACCATGGTATTGCACAAGAAGGCCAGGAGAGCCACAAGGAGACCGTTTCTGCAATGTGTTCCAGTTCCCTTTGCTTTAATGTAGGGCATTGGCCATTCACAAGGCTTTGTGCTCAGAATGGCAGAGAACTCAAAATGTTTAGGATTCAGTTTCTGCCTTCTGGAAGGTTTAACCGAACCAACATACTCATAGGGAAGACAGGTCACATGGTTCAAGAAAAGACAGTCCTAGCCCCAGTGCTGAGGACCTGCGCATGGTCAGGGCCTTAGAGAGCTCATGGCAGCAGGTCCAAGAAGCTATCTTGCCATCCGTCCCTGATGAGTTTACTAGATAGATCTGGGAATCCCAAACTCGAGTGAGCCTTCACTCTGCAGCCCTGTATTTCCCCAAGCCCTGTGCTGTTCATTTTAAGCCAACACAACTAGATGGGTGTATGGTTGGTCTAGGGAGACCAGAGGGAATGTTCTGAATCCCAGATGGAGCCACAGGTCTTTTTACTTTTAGCTGGATCCATATCTCACTCTCTGTGTTAGTGGGAGATGTGGGGTATATCTCACTCTCTGTATTAAGTGAGAGACGTGTGGGTATTGTTTCTAGTTTTCTGGCAACTGCTCCCGGTGACAGAGCTCTCATCACTGAGAAGTGATCACGTTGAGAAACCGGGGCTCCTCTGGCATCCTTTCCCCTCCTTTGCTGGCCTTGCCACTCTCTCTATGTTCAGCAAGTATAGTCCTTCTGGGGAGAACACATTCAATTTTGAGTCCATGGAGGTACTGTCTCTCACCTCCTCCTCTGGTTTCTCTTTAATGTCACAAAGAATCTCAGCAGGGCATACTAGCTGATGTGGGACAGGTGGAAAGGGCATTTATAACACATTTTCCAGCTGCCCGGCCCCCAGTGCCCCCTGATCCCTGCAACCCCCAACCTAAAGATCACAAAGGTGTGCACTGTAGAGTCCTGTAGATTGCCGATGTCTGCCTGACTGGCACCTCTCACTGTGACCATTTTGTGTTTCTTGCTCTAAACTGTTGGCAGGTGGAGTCAATAGCCACTTGGTCTCCAGGGGTTGGTCCTTTGGTTCATGGTAGCCACACTGAAGCCTCCTTGCTTTCTGTTGCCAAGGATGTCCCCTTCAAGGACAGGGTCATCACTATCAGTGGTTAAAGGCGGGGAGGGGGGCTGCAAAAAGAGAGTCCTGAAGCCGCAGATAGAGTGACAAGAGAAGCTGGAAGAGGTGGGTTCCTGGGTCTAGGGTTCCTGATAGAAAAGCACAGCAAGAAAAGCATGCTATTGATGAGAAAGACAGACAGACAGACAGACAGACAGACAGACAGACATCAGAGAGAGACAGAGGGACAGAGAAACATACAGAGAGAGACAGAGAGAGATGGGGAGAGGGAAAAAGAGAGAGAAGCAGATAAATACACACACACACACACACACACACACACACACACACACATGGCGGGGTGGGGGGAGAAGAGAGGAGCAGAGAGACAGAGAGCTTCACTATGGACATCTATTGGCTAGATGCAGGGGAGGGTAACTGTGAAGGGCTGATTTCCCAGTATCCTCTGGGCATCTCAGTTCTCTGGTCCAGAGATGGTCTCTGCTACTTCCCAAACTTCTCTCCCACCTGCACCTGCTCATGCATTCCTGAAAGTACTGCCTGGTATATTTTTCTGCATTATGTAAGAATGTGTATTATTGGATATTCCTGCAACCAACATCCAGCCCACACTAAAACTCCAGGTCTCTTGGAATCACTCAAATTTAAATTCAAAGCAAAATAAGATTTATTCTGAAAACTTTTTGAGAATTTTAGAACTCACCCAATTCTATAAAAACTGTGTCCTTCTGTCTGCTGCTATTGCAGCAAGGAGGCCATAATTCCTTTATGGGGGAATAGAGGGGCCCCAGGTTCTGCTATAGGCTCCCATGCCTCTGTGTGTGTGTGTGTGTGTGTGTGTGTGTGTGTGTGTGTGTATCATGATTCTGAGTGCTGGGATTACAGGTGGGTACCACCATGCCTGGTAGGTTCCTTGCATTTTGCTATTGCTTTTGCTTTAGTGACAAGAATTTGAGCCAATTTCCCAGAGTTCCTGTGGTGTGTAGATCTGTGGAGGGAACACACACGTGCACTACAGTGCTGGTTCCCAGGTCCCTTTGGGTAATTGCTCTGACTCCTCAGAGGAGCCCTGAGAGAGTCTCAGAGTTTCTAGGATTGTCTTCATTTACCAATAAGAAAGTTGAGAGTCCCTGGAGCAAAGGGTCTGAAACCCCTTTTTGAGCTCCAGGGAAAGTTAGGATATAGGTAGGGACAACCAGTAAAGGGTTTGAGGTGGTGGTGACAGTGGTGATGGTGGTGGTGGTGGTGATGGTGGTAGTGGTGTGATGGTGATGGTGGTTATGGTGGAGGTGGTAGTGGTGATGGTGGTGGAGGTGATGGTGGTGGTAGTGGTGGTGGTGGAGGTGGTTATGGTGGTGGTGGTAGTGGTGAGGTGGTGGTAGTGGTGGTGGTAGTTCTTTCTAACTTCTGGTTCCTTTCCTTTGGCCTTGCTGCTTCTGGGCCTGCTGTGTGGATGGAAGGCAGAGAGAGGTGGAAATCATGGTTAGAAGCCATGGATGGCAGCTGCTCAGAGCTGGGGATGAGCTGTTAGCTGCATGATTGGAAGTCTCCACCACCTTTCATTCAACTCCTCAGGCTGCTGCCTCTCTCCAGAAAGTGTGTAGTGTAACTCCCTGGCCAGTCTGAGGAAGGCCTGTAAGAGCAAGGTCCTGTTCTGGTGGTGGCATTCCTGGGCTCAGGATCAGCAGGAGCCTGGAGCAGGCAGAGAACCTCCTCCTCATCTCCACACCCAACTCTTCTCTCTCACTGGGAGGACACAGGACTTATTGATTTTTGGCCCTGGAAGCACTTAACTAATTTCTGATAGATTCTCCCCTGAAAGAAACTTTGGCAGCTGTGGTAGCCTCTAATTTCTGTTTTTAGAAATAGCAAAGGCAACATGAAAGGAAGGCACTTCTGAGATAAGGACTCACCTGACAAATCTAAGCCCCCCCTCTGCAGCCTGCTTCAGGGGTTGGGCAGGGGGTGGCCACTGCCTCACAGGCTTAGGTGAGAGCACGGAATCCCTGAAGCCTAGAGTCTCCTCTGTACTGTCCCCTCTGCCTGCCTGCCTGCTCAGGCCTTCTACACACACACACACACACACACACACACACACAGAGAGAGAGAGAGAGAGAGAGGGGGAGAGAGAGAGAGAGAGAAAGGTGGCCATATATATATATATATATATATATAAAATATGTATGTTTTTCTCATGTGCAAATAAGCCATATATGAGAATATACACAGACTGGTGTATAAAACATGGATTAATTCACTATACACACACACACACACACACACACACACACATATATATATATTATATATATAATATATATTTACACATGCATATTTAGGTATGTGTACCTAAATATATACATACATATATATTCACATACACACACACACACACACACACACACACACACACACACACATATATATATATATATACATATACATATACATATACATATACATATACATATACATATACATATACATATACATACATTTTAATCTTTTTTCCAGTGATTGGTGTGGACTTTTGCTATGGACCTTGCTTAGCTCTTCCCTTATGCAAACTCATTAAGTAGGGGCTATCCTACAGATGGAGAATCTGAAGCTAGGAGACACCAGCTAGCCGTCCATGGTAACATGGCTAGTGTATAGCAGAGCGTGAACTAAACCCAGTAGTACCTCTCCTTATAGACTGCCTCAGTCTGCTATTAGCTAGTCTTTCCCAGCAACTGTGCCGTTGGTATGAAACCCTCAGTCCGCCAGACCACCAGCGTACCCTGGCTCGTGTTCCTTTCGAGATAAGCCAATGTGGCTACACTCTTGTTCTTTTCCCAGACTTGGCCCATTTCTCTCCCCTTCATAATTTCTAATGTTATCAAAATAAACAGCCATGGTTCCTGGTTGCATGGGGCTTAATTTGCCTTATTATATAGATGGCACATATTCCTTAAGAATCCATCAAGTTTAATCTAGTGCAGGCTGAGACCGTGTCTGAGGAAGGGCCAGGGTTCATCCACAGTTCATGTGGTAGAAGTGAATGAGTCACTCCTTAGTGGCACAGCCAGGGCTGGATCACCCTGCAGCTTCCTTCCTTAAATGGACAGAGATTCCAACTGCTGCGTGAATAACAAAGACCTTAATGTCCCACTGGCCAGTGGAGAACAGGCCAGCAAGCAAAGGGCCCAGAGCAGCTGTTTTTTTCCAGTGTGCTGAAGGCTGCAATCTTAACCCTGCTCAGCTGTCATGGTGAGACCTTGTGGGGTCCAGCTGAGAGGGCAGAGATGGCCCAGGGCCATGGGTTCCACCCCTGGAAAAAGCACTATTAGACTCTGTCCCATGGGCAGGAGTCCTTCAGTGTGTTCCACAGCCAGCTCCCTGCCCAGAGAAACATTGCTCTCTGAAGGAAGAGTGGACAGTTTCATTCCGGGGCGTGGCAGTGTTTCAGAATTCAAAGGAAGGCAAACCTTTTCTTTAACCTGATGCCATTAAGGTCTTCTCCACTTTCCACCTTCTTGTTCCCTGCTTTTCATTCTTGGCCCTCTAGTCTGCCTTTCTGAACCTGTCTAAATATTAGATAGACAGAATTGTTAAACGGTCATTACACAGTGCCCTCCTCCTTTGTTAATTAGAGATGCAAAAGGTTACATATAATCAAAGGTCATTCTTCTAGAAACTTAGTACTTACTTTCCTATACAAAGTGCAAGTCTATTAGGAAAAAAAGAGCTGTAAGATTCCACGTGAATTATGATCACCAGGGAAAGTGCATTGTTTTCCTCGTGGACAGGGTAGTGATTCAACAACGCAGCAAAAAGAACCTTGAATGTGAGCTTGGGGCCAGAATAGCGTAGAGGTTAAAAACACGAGATATGGAATCAGGCTATGGGGCTCTGCCTACTGCTTCCTTAGGGCAGTCCAGGTAAGCCCCTGACTCGAGATCTTATCCTCAGCTTTCTCATCGGAGAATCAGGAACAGCCTTCTCTGGGCTAGTGTTAAAACTAATGAGGTCACATGGAATGGCCCAGAGCTAGCAAGAGCTTACAAAATGAAAACTCCACTTCTCTCCTTGTATTTTTCTTCCCTCTCTCTTTAAGGAATCCATATTTTTACACAAACATCACTCAGATAGACTTCAGCAGATCGTTGAAGTCACAAGCAGGCTAACCAAAAGAATTCGCTCAGTCCCAAGGCCTTTCTATGTTACGGGCCGACTGTGTGATGGCTGCCGGCGCCTCTGGTTCCCAGCCAGGCTGCGGAGGCGTGAGGGCCCCTTTCATGCTTATGAATGACTGGGGCTGGTGAGCTCCTTTGTTCAGCTTCTTTGTCCATATGCAAGGGAATGGGGTCAGTGTCCCTTCCCTACAAACACTGTGCCCACATGGCCACCTCATAGAGAGCCTGCTTTGTTGCTGCTGCTGGTGTTTTATCTAAACTTTCTTTAAACTGACCTCCTTTCTCCCCAGCGTATGTGACAATAATTGGCCCCCTAACAAATGTTTCTGAAGGGAGCCCCAATGGCCTTGGTCAAACGCCAAATAAACAGTGTCCCCCTCCAGGGACCCTCTTTTGACAGAGCCTGGGGGCACTGACCACTATGGTATCAGCAAGATGGAAGGAATGTTGGGGTGCCTCCCTGCTGAAGAAAGGCAGTACAGTGCCCGGCCATATCTGAGCACTTTGTCTCCCCTGTGAGGCATCCCTGTCCTCTGGCTTGGCAACTGGTCCAGAATCAACAAACATGTTGACTTATGCTAAGTCCCCTTGGCTCTCCCATCCCCTGCTCTTGCCCGATGCCCAGGCTATGCCATGGAATTAAACGTGGCCCCACAAAGTTCTTGTGGCTTGAACCTAGTGAGCGTGCCCTGCCCAGCCCCAGGCTGCTTGGGTTTCAGGACTAAAACTGCCCAGTGTACTCAGTTATTTCTTGACACTAATTTTGTTGTGTTAAACGGCCTTGAAAGTAAGGGCAGTGTGCACTGTAACCTCATCCTGTGAATGAATTTGACACAAACAGGACTGGAAGAAAACATATCAAACACCAGGGCAGGTTGATATTCATGGTGTTGGTATTCATGGTGGCGCCGTAGTTTAGTTTATTGTATTATTTTATTGTTTAGGTAGTGTTTGTGTTTTATTTTCATAGAAAAGTGATAACAATGTGTTCTGCAGATTACCAAAAACAGTTGACCACAGAGTATATGGTTCTTTCTTCATCAATGAGCTAAGTGCTATCTCTTGCTCCCCACTCCTGCCTTTTTTTCAGGTATAAATCATTGATTGCTTTGTGTGAGCTGGTGAGTGCTATTTACAAGTCTATTTTAAACTAACAAGCTTACTTTGGAAGGTTAGGGTAGACTTAGAGGGAATTACAGGATTTGAGTTGGGCAATGTCTTGGATGCAGCGCCTGCTTTGATGGACAGGAGAAGAAATGACTCAGTGGGTCTCTGGCTGAGAGGAAGCAGAAACGCACTACTTTAGATTTTCAATGCGTTCAAGTAATTGCTCTTTTCCTAGTCAGTTAAAAAGTCATTACCCCACCCCCGAGGAGGCTAAGCCTGACCCTTCCTCTCCTATTTCTTCTCCAAGACTGTAAGGCTCAGAAGAATATTGGTGTAGTTAGGAGCGTATGGGCTTACATTTCACCTGTGTCTAAGGACAGCAAGGCTTCCTATCTGTCTGACCCAAGGAAGCTGGGTGCCAGTGTTCAGTGCAGGGAACCGCCACAGGACCTGCGCTGACCTCAGCAGGCGGCAGAGGGCGCTGTACATGGCTCTCCATTACTTTGTTTCCACGTCCCATGTCAGGAGGGTCCCCATTCTTTCTCCTCCGTTGCTTCCTCTCTGTCCATCAGTGATGGACTTACTGATCCAGTCTTTCTTTTTCCCTTGTGTCCCAGAAAGATGTGAGTGAGCCAGTGCCGGCCTAGAGCCCGTGTGCAGACTGCGGCTGCTGAGGGCTGGCACTGCCTGCTGGCCCGTAAGCTGCAGTGTAGGAGCAGGGGCATGCCAAGTCTCAACAGAACAGACGAAGCTTGATGGACGCTGGCTCGGTGCAGGCAGGGTGACAGTCCTCCATTTTGGAAAGGGTGAGGAGATGTTGGGAGACCAAGGGCCAGGCCTGCACAGAACACCGTTGTCTCCCCCCACCCCAACCTGTTTGGATTTGGTGATGAGTATTTGGATTTAGGAGGCTAGTGGGGGGCAAAGAGTAAAGAGATTTTCTAATACCCTAGAGCTAACCTAGGGAATGGCTGGAGATGCGCTCTGAGGATGTGGAAGGAGGAAGCCTGTGGTGTTTACACAGGCAATAAACCAACACGTGGAAAACATTAGCTGCCACGGTTACTGTTGTTCTGCACAGATAGTTCTGGGTGCAGAGTCAATAGTATTGTTTAGGGTCCAGTGTTGAAAAGAACCAAAACGGGGCCAATGAGGTAGTTCGATTGCTAAAGACACCTGCTGCCAAGCCTGATAATCTAAATTCGATCCCTGGGACGCACATGGTTGAAAAAGAGAATCCAAAAGTTATCCTCTGAGTTTTGCACGGGTGCCTGATGGCTTGCATGCCCACACATGAGCAAATACACCGAAATGCATGAATAAGTAAGTAGATAAATAAACGTATTAACAAAGAGATGAAACCTTGTCACTAAAGAGAACATTCAGGAGCCGGGGCTGGGAGACGAGGCCGATGGAAAATTCTCAGATGAGCAGTTTTGCTGCTATGGCAGGAGTCCCTGACAAAGGTGTTTATAAAATCTATGAGCAAAGCCAGTTACTAAGCAAAAGCCTGAGTGTTTTTCCCCTTTTATTAAAAGTAGTTTTGGGCTGGAGAGATAGCTCAGCAGCTAAGAGCACTGAGTATTCTTCTGGAGGTCCCGAGTTCAAGTCCCAGCAACCATATTGTGGTTCACAAGCATCTATAATGGGATTTGATGCCCTTTCCTGGTGTGTCTGAAGACAGCTACAGTGTATTCATATACATAAAATAAATAGATATTTAAAAAGAAAAAAAAACCCTGCATCTAATTTCTTAAAAATAAAATAAAAGTAGTTTTTTTTTCTCACGTATTATATCCTGATACAGTTTTTCTCTCGGTACTCCTCCCGCCCCTCCCCATATTCCCTCCCGTACAGAGACACTCCCTTTCTGCTGCTTTTTAGAGAACTAACAGGATTTTAAGGGATAATAATAAAAGATACGATAAAACAAAAACTCACATTGGAATCGGAAGGAAAAGAGCTCAAAGAGAAGGACAAGAATCAGAGACCCACTCATTCCCACACTTAGGAATCCCATAAACACACTAAACTGGAAGCCATAATATATACATAGAAGGCCTGGTACAGACTGACGTAGACCCTCTGTGTACAGCCTCAGTCTCTGTGAGTCCAGATGAACCTTAATCATGTTGATTTAGAGGGTCTTGCTTTCTTGGTGTTCTCATCCCCCTCCCCCGCTCTTATACTCTTTCTGCCTCCTTTCCCAGGGGGTTCCCTGAGCTCTGAGAGGAGGGAAGGGAACTGATGGAACATCCTGTTTAGGGGTGAGTCCTCCAAGGTTTCTCACTCTCTGCATAATGTCTGGCTGAGGGTCTCTGTATCTGTTCTCATCTGCTGCAGGAAGAGGCTTCTCTGACGATGCCTGAGCAAGGCACTGATCTATGAGTATAGCAGAATGTCATTAGGAATCATCTTATTGCTACTTTCTTTTCTTTTAAGAACAGGAGTATTTAGTTTTACCCTACGTTTCAGGATCTTGGTTACCCACGCAGTGTCAGATATGGGCTCCCTCATATGGAATGGCCTCAATTCAAATAAGATATTGGTTGGTTACTCCCACAAACTTTGTGCCACCGTTGCCCTAGCAGATCTTGCAGGCAGAACACCTTGTGGATCAAAGGGTTTGGGCCTGGGTTGGTGTTTGCTTTTCTTTTGGTAGTGTGCAGGAAATCTTCCTGTACCAAAGATTAGCACACAGCAGTGAAGGCTCTCCTAGCTCAGTTCCTCCGTGTTCAATGAGCTCTTCTGAGTGTTGTCTCCAGCAGTGGGGCCTTGCTGTCAGTTTGCAGAGAGCAACCTATAGTCTTGTCAATAGCCTGGGTTGTTTGGAGATTCCCACGAGATGAATTTGGTCAATGATTCAATTAGCTATAACCCAGTCCCGGTGTGGGAAGCTTCACTGGGTGACAAGAGACATCCAGTTGGGACGCTGTCTCCCCCATTATTTACTAACTTCATTTAGATCACCTTCACATATGTGCATTTTTTAGGAAGCATCTATTGTATTAGGTTTGCATATTTCCCCTCAAATGGTCCTTAACTTTAGCTATCTCTCTTGGTATACCCTCCTGTCCTATCTCTGCTTCCTCTGCTCTCTGTCCTTCCATTCCAGTGCTCCCCCATGCACCTGTAGCTATCCATTCTATGTTCCTTTCTTAAAGGTATCTATATGATCCCGCCCAGTCTCTTACTACACAGCTAACCTCTGTGGTTTTATGGAATGTAGCTAGGTTGTCATTGATACAACTAATATCCACATATAAAGAATATATACCATATTTATTTGTCTTTCTGGATCTGGGATACTCTAACTCAAGATGATTTTATTTTTCTAGTTCTATCCATTTGCCTGGATATTTCATTTTTAAATTTTAAAAAATTTTATTTTTTTAAAAAATGGTTGAGTAATACTCCACTGTGTAAATGGTCCACATTTCCTTTATCCATTCTTCTGTTGAGGAATATCTAGCTTATTTTCCAGTTTCTGAAAAGCCTATTTTGGTTGACTTACATGGTGGCTCATGAATTGCCTAAAAGATAAATCTTTATTTGGGGCTGGACTTTTTAGCCAAAAGATTAAAAAATACAGTGGGAGTGAAAGACATATCAAAGGGTAAAAGGTAAAAAGGGGGCGTGGCCATGGCTGAGTGACCTAACTGAGGGTAGAGGGCTTGCTGGGAGTGCACAGGCACAGGTTAAAGCACAGCCAGGCAAAAAGAACAATAATTAACAATATTTAAAAACCTTTAGTTGGTCTATTATAAGCTCAGAATTTGTGATAACTCAAATGTGAGCCTATATACCTTTGTTAGCTGTTCCTTCTCAGAGAATAAACATTAATAGAGGAACACATTTGAACAATATTTGAAAGTGTTGATGGGAGAAAAGACTGTTGCACAAGTATCTCAGAAAACTATTTTTAAATACAGAAAAAAGTCCTTTCTAAACCAACATATGCTGGACCTCATGGGGTAGAGGTGAGGGGGAAATGCTGCGAAGATAAAATCAACCCTGCCCACAGCGTTTAAAATCAGCAGTTTTGGGGGTGGCAAGACGGCTCAGCAGGTCAGAGCGCTTGTCATGCAAGGCTGAGGTCCATCCCATCCCAGGAATCCACAGTGGAAGGAGAGAAACAACTCCTGAAAGTTATCCTCTGACCTCCACACATGCCTTGGTATGTGAGTATACATGTGTGCGTGCACAAACATGCACACATACACACACAAAACACACACAGGCACACAGACATTGCAAACACAGGTGCATGCGAGGCAGTGGTGTGGATTCAAATGACCATGCATATACAACAGACTAATTTAATCTAAAATTTTAAACGTACTCCTTTTGTGCCCACCTTCTTAAAAGGAGCAGTTACAATCCCACTGTGTGCGTCAACAGTGAGCTGTGAGCCTACCAGACGGTTGAAGCTCTTGTTGCTCTGGATGTTATCGGTGTTTAACGCTACCCATTGTCTCCAGCCTCTTGTTCACAATTATCTTTGCATCCTTTCTCAGTTCGTGCCCAGGAGCATTTTTTCCGAGGCTTTTCTTTGCTCTTCCATTGTTCTCCTAACACCCCTGTTCACCCAGGCTTTCCGTTCAAGTTTTCTTTTTTTATTCTGAGTACTTTCTCTGCACTTGCTCATAAGCTCCCATCAATGAAGTAGACAGAGAGTCAGGGAGAAGGGTGAGCTGCTACACCTTTGGAGCACCAAGCAACTTAAGAGAGGAAGGCTATTCTAGCAACACGAAGGGGAAACTGATGGTGGCACCACAGAGGAAACACCATGCTAGAAGGCTTTGTGTTTCTGGAGATGTAGGCAATGATTTTTACATCTTGATCTCCAGCACACTTATTTTACTTCCATTCTGTCTCTTGCTATAGCATCTTGATTGAGGGGTTTTTGCAACCCCCTCCCTCCGTTTCTAGGCTTGGAGAGGAAGGACGGACTTACGTCTTTACATGTTTAATCTGCTCAAATGAGAAACTGTGGTATGAGTTACTTTGCTGATCGTGCAGCTGGGATTGGAAGGAGGATGCCATGGGATGCTGATGACATCTGTTGATGGTGCTGGTGGACCAGTTGGATATGAGGAGCTGGGAGGCATTAGGGAGGACTTGGTGCCAAACCAGGGTGGCTGGGGATGATGATACCATTATACAAGGGACGGTGCCTGGGAAAGAAAGGAACAGTGAAGCGGTGTGCTGGGCTTGGGTTGCAGACATATCAAGATGCTGTGAAATTTGGATGGAGAGATGTTTAAGAGGCAGATGGAGGCACAACACTGTTCTGATCCGCCGTGACTCATCCAGGAAGCCAGACGCATCTGAACTGGAAACTTAAAAGATTATATCACACACGAAACACCGGCATCACAGGGATTAGAGGGGTCCTTAAAAATCCCAGAGTGCAATTGTTTATTGACCACCTGAGTCCTCTAGAATTCGCCTGCTGACCTCCCTGCGCTTTGGTCTCCATTGGCAAGCTTTTTCTGTACTTAGAGCTGTTTTCCTTTTTGATTCACCTTCAAAGACTTCAAAGGTTCGGTGAACTCTCCATGTTAAGTCTCTAGCAGTCTCATTACAGATTTTAATCAGTCCTACAGAGATCGTCTATTGAACACTTATCGACCTGGCTCGGGTTTTCCATAAGTGCCCTGTGGAGACGCTCTGAGACTATTGTTCTAGATTCTGTGAGAAGCTTTAGGTTAATGAAGCTCATGGCAATTCCTCTAAATGGTTCTGGGGCTGGAGCACGAGCATGCTGACTCTGTGGAGAGCTGGGCACACACCACCTCATGTGGATCTCAGCTCTCCTACAGTTGGGAGACCCTGGGCAGTCGACTCAGCTACTTGGAAGTTTTGTTCCTTTCTGGAAATGAAGACACTGATGGTGTTAAATCTAGAGTCCTTGGGAGAGTTCACAGTGAGGGAGTTTAAATCTTCATTAAGTCTTAGCCATCGTTCTTACTGTCTCAGACACAACCACAGAAAGCAAAACTTGCAGCACAGGGGACATGGTAGATGGAGTAAGACAATGGCAGAAGTGCTTCTTGTCTCACTCACTGGCGAAGCAGGGCCATAACTAGACTCTCTCTGGTCTAAATGAAGTAGATCATAGAGAGGGGAAGCGGCAATATGGAACCAAGAGTCACAGTTTTCCAAGGGAGAGAAGCTTGGGGAAGGAGCTGCTTCCAGCATTTAGAAGTGAGAATGTTTGCATCATCATTGGGAGGTCTGTTTGAAGTACTTTGGCTAATTAGGTGATGGATAAATCATGCAGCTCCCATCTGCTGAGCCTTCTTCTACGCAGAATGCATCTGCCTGAAAAGTTCTAGGTATATGCCTTTGTAAAGGAACTCTTGCAGTCTGCACGCTGCAAGTTCCTGTGCTGTGGATGGTAAATTGCTTTATGAAGCTAATACTAATCATAAGCACTGAGCTAGTTTGAGTACTTAGCACGCGCTTTGTGAAGTGATTTCATTTCAACCTCGTGACATTGACACTACTGTTTCCTCTCAACCCCTGGAGAAACTGAAGTCTAGCAAGCTATGCACAACTCTATCGCAGGGCCCAGACCTCCCTGTCATTTCTCTGTGTGTCTATGTGGATTTTTGCCAACGGCTATTATTAGAACATAATGTACCTGCAATGACTTACCATTGATTTCTAAACACATGTGGCTACTCAAGACTCAAGAGGGCAGGCACAGGGCTAAGCTGATCTCAGGCACCCTGAGACAGTGGGCTGAGCCTTTGAGATGCTAGACAGTGGGGTGAGGCAGAAGAGGGAGGAAGAAGAGTGGCCTGGAGATATTTGTGACAGAAGACAGGCAGAGAGCTCTCGGGCAGGTCCATTTATAACAATCTAGAAGGTTCTAGCTTTCTTTCTCCCTGGACAGCACTGGGCACATTATAAACAGACTCCAGCTGACCAGTCTCTGTGCTTCTTCTATATTTTCCTCCTTTCAAGACAGACTTTATTTTTTGAAAACATACTATTTTCTCCCTATCTCTGTTTTCCCACATGCTTATCTTTTACCTGAACTGGCTTATTTCATAGCCCAAGGTGGTAAATGCAATAAAAGCTACCGCTCATTTTGTGTTCATCCCTTTGATGAACACTTACCATGGGCTATTCCCAAATTCCTATGACAATTTTGCAAGGTGGGGATTCTTTGCATTTTGTGGATGGAGAGAGGCCCACCCTTTGATTCTTCTAATCAAAGAAACCAAGTTTACACGATTAGCTCCAGGGCTAGGATGTGGGTCTGACTGATTTTAAAGGCTGCCACTTTTTCCTATCCCTAGGCCTGCTGGGATTTCTAGTCATCATTTAAGATGCAGACCTAATGTCTTCTCTTCAGGAAAGCTTTCATGGAATTCTCAGGAGGTGCATACTATATAGTAGTTCCTTCATAGGACATGGATGTAGTTAAAACAGGTACATACCAAAGATATATACCATTAAGCTTTTGCAGTGTAACCTAATAATGATGAGGGAGGTGTATCTTCTTACACCCATGCGATAACATGTCTCCTCCCTTTCTTCCACCTTCTGAGCTAACTTTCTCCAAAGCTCATCATGTAATATGCCACTAATAAGTTATTGTTGAATTAATGAATAAATTAATCAATGCTAAGTAGCTTGTCTGCAAAGCTGTGAACTTCCTCCTCTTTGCCAGATTAGTGATTCTGCCTCTAAGTATATGAAGCATATGGTTGGCCATGGAGACCTGCATCCTTGGAACCCAATGCTTCCCAAGCCAGTGTGATAGACATGATTGGAGACTGAACCAGGCCTCTGGCCACTCTCTCTGTGACCCCAACAACTACAGCATCAGGACTAACAACAAAAGCAACAGTAGCAACTGTACCAAACCTAAGGACTGCATGAGATCCTGGTCCAAAGCCATCATAGAGCATGCACGAGTCCCTCACGTCAAGATTATTCCACATAGATATGTGTTAAGTGCTTCTTCAATGGTTGTTGTGGCTTGTGTTGTCTCCCAGTGTTTGTTTAGGCAAATGTCCGAGCTGCTTATGTTTTAACATGAGAAAAATCACTTAATCTCATAGAGCTTCTCCCACCTTCCTTGTCAATCATCCCTCAGCCTTTGTCCATCTCTGACCTACCTTCCTCCAGATTCCAGCCACATTTCTTCCTTCAAAGCATGATGGGACTTTCATCTCGGCAGCCTGAGCTGGTTGCAAATGAACTGAGCCAGCCTCTCTGTTTGAAAGAGTTAACATCCCTTCCCCAGCAACTGAGCAAAGGGAAGTTGTCATCCAACAGAGAGTGACACATCTGTACAATGAGGGCTGTAACAATGGGCACTCTGAGTCCAAAGGAGGAGGCATTTGCTCTAATGCCTTGGCCACAGCGTGAGTGGCAATAGGTCATTTAACTTTGACTCTCAGAGTTGGTTTTCAAGGAAATAGACTTCACACTGTGCACGTTCCTTCTTACCTTAATGTCATTCACCTTGCTTTGGACCGGTTGCCCCAGTGTCATTCTGTCTTATATTTATCTCAGGCAGAAGTGTCCAGGTTCAAGAGATAAAGGTTTCCTTGCTCCTCTCTGCTTCTTCATCCACCCCAGGATGCAGACCCAGCTCTAAGTATGTGCCGTGTTGTGCATCTGAAGTAAGGGGAGACCCCCAGACAAGAAAGGACAGCTGGCCAAGCAGATCAGGGCTCAAGAAGGCAGGCGGCCACTGTTGGGACATTGGTTTTACCTGAAAGTGGTTCCTGTCACTCATGGCTCTCTCATCCCAGAGGCATTCCTGGCCTGTTAAACAGAGAAAAGGCTTTATTGATTCATGGATTCAGAGGGTTCAGTCCCTGGTTAGTAGGCCCATGTAAAATACTATTTCCAGGTAGGGACTATATGGTAGAACAAGTTGTATCATTGTTACTAAGAAACAAAGAGGTGGAGGGGACAGGGTACCAATGCCCTCATTAAGGGCATGTTTGGGGGATACTTTGTATCCAAATTGTAGCAGCACGCAGCAGCAGCATGATGTTCCAGCACCTGTAAGCTCTAAACTCTAGTACATGGAGATAGCACCTGCTCTCCATCATGGTTATGATATAGAAAAATCCTTTAGTAATTTATCACTAAAAGAAAGTGCAGCATTAAATTATGTATAAAACAATCATACACTAGCTAGAAAAATACTAAGACTGTTTTCTTGGAGTTGCCTTTGATAGGAGTTAGGAGTCACATTGATGCCTATTAAGATGAGGACAAAAAAAATTCAGGTCTGTTATAGGAAGAGACTGAATATTCAGCAGATACTACAAGACCTTTGGGTGCTCAGAGTTGAGGACCACAGAGAGAAATACAGAGTAAAGCTAGGGTGCTGAAATGGAGCTTCCAAACTGCTGAGACCAAGTCCCAGGGGTCTCGCCTGAGACAGGTGAATAGAGCACAGAAATGTTCAATGGAGTAACTGTAGCTGCCTACGTGACAGTGGAAGTTAGCCACATACACAGAGAAGCAGGGCAACATCTGTTCTTCCCTACCCTGGCATTCAGAATCCCCTTCCCTGCAGGTGATGTCCAAGGATGCTAAGACTGCTTCCAGACATGCCAAAGGCTTGGTGTAGGTGGACCCCCCCCCCCCGCCAGAAGATTCCACACATCTCCAGCCTTCTTCCCACCATCTTGACACATTGTCTTGGGGAGAATGTTTTCAAATCAATCTAGCACATGAACAAACCCGTGTGAAACCCAAGCAATTTGTTGTTTAACTTTATAGCAAGGCTTTACCTTTCAGCCATCAAGTAAGCACATCTTAGGATCTGAGGTTGGGAGGGAAGGATCTACCTGACAGGGGAAATGTCTTGCTGTGTAGGCCCAGATGCCCAGATGGCTGAGAGACCAGGCAGCCCCACATGACAAGTGACCATAGGCTACCAGGTCAGGTGTTCGCTCTCTCTCTCTCTCTCTCTCTGTCTCTCTGTCTCTCTCCCTCCCTCCTTCCCCCCTCACACATACACAGAGACAGAGAGAGAGACAGAGAGAGACAGAGAGAGAATAATCTTTTTATTATCTCCCAATTCCCGAGGTTCTTTATTTTTATTTTTACTTATTTACTTTACATTCTGATCACTGTCCCCCACCCCCACCCTGTCACCCTTCCACAACCCTTCCCTCTCCCTTCCCCTTCTCCTTTGCATGACTGGGGCCCCCTGGCCATCTCTCTCCTCATCCTGGCACAAGTCTCTGCAGAGCTAGGTGCAACCTCTTCCACTGAGGCCAGACAAGGCAGCCCAGCTAAAACATCTCCCACGTACAGTCAACAGCTTTTGGGAATCTCCCCAGGGTGGGGTGGTCCAGGATCAGGTGTGGAGAGGGACAGGAGGGAATCTTGAAGGCAGAAACACATTTTAACTCCATGTGAGCCGAGCATTCATTGCATATGCAGCTATTGATCAACACCACCGTGGCTGGTGAGAAGGACTTTTCAGAAAAGGTCCACCCCTAACCCGCTCCCACATCTGTCTTCCCCATGGCTCCTCTAGGTTCTCAGCCTGTTGTCTATGTATCTGATATCAGAGCTTTCTTCTTATTTTCCTGTTCAGCCCCTGGCTTTTTGCATATCTATGCATTTTACTTTATTGTGTATACTTTTGCAATCCACTTGTGTAGTGAGGCCACATGAGGTGCTTACAGTCGCGGGGACAGCACAGGCAACTTTCCTGGCTATATTTCAGGTCCTCTCTAAAGAGCATGTGCAACAGTGTGTCCAGTCACTTCCTGCCCAGTGGCTGTGAATGGTCTCTTGGTTCCCGTCTTTGTAACATGATGTCAAAATAAGGGATGGTCTAGATGTCAGTGTGGTAGTAACTTGCCCTTGAAGGTCCCTGTATCCAGGACATATTTTCTACACTTAATACCTTTGGAAATTTCTGCTCAAGTCCTCTGACAGTGAATTGAACTTGAATTCTGCAAATGCATTTGAGCTTTGACTTTCTCAGTATTTGTAAATTAAAGTTGAAAAAAAAGATTGCCCCTCCCAAGAGAGGGGCACATCAATTCAGTGGAAAACTGGGGCACAGACACATTAGGAGACCTGGACCCAGAATCCCTGGAGCAGGAAAACAGGTAAATCAGAGCCCAGTTTGTGCCCAGTGTTGGCCATGCTGCCCTGTCACTGGGGTTGGGAGGCAGCTGAAGCCAGGTGGGCGAGGAGCAGAGCGGCTGTGCGCTCTCTGAGGTAGCCAGATGGCAGGGAGCAGCCTGCTGGGCATGGTAATGGCCAACCAAGGCATGGACACTTTTTGCTGGAATTTGCTTTCTGTTATCAGGGCGCCAGGTGACATGGGTCATCTTCCGCTTCAAGCCAAGTTACAGGACAACAGGAGAAATTACCACCTGGCCGAGACACCTCGGTGAACAGCTCGCACGCGGCTTAGCCTCGAGTTCGTCCTCCCGGAACAAAACTCGAGCTTGTCTGATTTTAAAGGGCTCCTACTATCCAGACCCTGGGCAGGCCTTCAAGGGCTGAACCTGAAGCCTGAGCTTTGCAGCTGACCCCGAGGGCTCTCACGCTTGCTCTGCAGACTGTGACTCCATCCCAGCCCACTCGGCTCTCTGCCCACTCCCCACCCACCCATTGTCTTGTGTGCAGCTTACTTACGCAGAAGGCTTGGTAGTGATTGATTTTGCAGGCACTGAACAAAGAGACTTTATCAAGAAGTCATTTTATTTTGAAAAAAAAAGAAAAGAGAAAGTAGGATGTAGTGTTGGAGGGAGGTAGTAATAAGCTCACCACAAGCACTGGCAAGCATCTCCATACAGTGCCCACTGTGGCTGTAAGATCTGCCATTCAGCTAAATGGCCCTCTTCAAGATGAAAGACACCTCCTCCACCCCAACCACCACTTCTCCAGGGCCCTGTACCTTCTAGGCAAATGGCAGTTACTACACAGCAAAAATCACAAAACTGAAGGGGACCCGTCTGGTAAGGTATACTTCCTCTTCTTCCTTAGGGACAGAAGGCCCAGTGTAAGTGGCAGGTGTTTGTGATGGGATTCTCCACCCACACACTTTATTAACACATATTAACATTTGTACATATGGGGGGGGGCAAACCACTGCAGAATTAAAAAATGAGCAGGAAGGGCAAGTTGGAGGCAACAAAGTTTCAACGATGAAGGGTGGGAGGTTTGACTCAGGGCAAACGTCTGGTTCTTTTACCTTCTGGGATCAATTCTTTGTCGCTCACAACCTCAGCTTCAGTCACAGGGAAGATCCCCTGGGTGTCACAGAGTCAAGGAGCATGGCCAAAGCTTGAAGGAGCAGACCCTGAAGGTAAGTATCAGGATAGAAGGAGTCTTCCAAGGAGGGCCAGAGTGCCTGGGGCAGCCATATGTAAACCAGGAATGAAGTGAGCGCTCATTCCTCATTGTCCTCTTGTGTGCCTCGCAGAGAGGAAACCAGAGTTCTAACACCAGGGAGGGTCCCTGATTGAGAGACACGGTCAGGGCAGCTCTACACACAAACCAACGGATGAGTGTGAAGGAAGGCCAGCCGAGAGCTAGGGCTGGAGAAACTTCCTGCTGGACGGCTCTGGGGTACAGCCTAGATCCTTGCCCTGGGTCATATCAGTGGTTATGTGAAGAAGTCTGGGAAGGCTGCGGTGGGCAGAGGAAGGCCCTCAGGTAAGAGAGGGGAGGAAGCTAAGTCAGATTTATGCCTTTTCTCCTAGCCTTCTTGCCTCTTCTATTGCCAATGTCCCTCTCCTAGGCCATGCTGTGGTGATTTCTCCTCTCCACCGAACCGCCACCAATGCCACGTTAGCCTGGCTTTCAGTGTGGGAATGAAGAGGACCCACAGTCAGCATGGCCCAGAGGCCAACATGGATCCAGTCCATGCTTTCCATTTTAATGTCCTCCTGCACCATGGAGGCAGCTCATAAAAACATGGCTGTAGCATTGGCAGGGCCGGGTTAGGCAGGGGCTTTGCATTCACAGCCAGTACCCAGAGAAAGCCCTGTTGCTGGTTGGAGGCTCTCACTGGAAGAAAAAAACAACAACAGAGGAGAGCTCAGCCATCTTTTTGGAAACATCTGAGATAGGGGCTGGATGCCGTCTATCATCCAGAGTCATTCTTAGAGATAAGAACACCCCTCCTCCCCCAGCAGTTCTGATAGCTGACACTCCAGAATGTTTGCCCATGAGAAAGGACACGGCGGGTCAAGCTGGAGCCACTAGCTCAGCGCTGAGGCCAGATGGTTCCCAGGAGGTTCTGATGGCTTCTCTGGTAGCCCCAGGCTTTGGGGATGGCAAGATATAGGCTCAGGGTTGGGGTCAGCCAAGGCAAACCCTACACTGAGGGGTGACATTGGTATCCCTCGTCCTCACGGTTCTATCTCTGTTCTACCTCTTCCAGAGCCTTCTCAGTGTCTCGGGATCTTAGCTCTATCCTTTTGTCTGTAGAAACCATTCCTCCTATAAATAATTCTTTAAGTTTCTCCCACCCCCACCTCCTGAAACAAGGATTATCTATGTAGCTCTGGCTGTCCCAGAATCTGCTGGCCTTGAACTCAGAGATCCACCTGCCTCTGCCTCTGCCTCTGCCTCTGCCTCTGCCTCTGCCTCTGCCTCTGCCTCTGCCTCTGCCTCTGCCTCTGCCTCTGCCTCTGCCTCTGCCTCCTGAGTGCTGGGATTACAGGCATGGGCCTTCATGTCTGGCATTCTCCATGATTTTAAGAAGGGCAAAATCTTTACCCACAGAAAGGAAATTAGGGTAGTGTCAAATAAAGTCCTGAATACTGTGTGGTTTGGAGTATCCTAGGAGATCATTACAAGCATTAGCCTCTACCTAAATAGAATGCTTCCTGTCCCTGCAGAGGCCTTGGACCCCCCAAATGACAAGAGGTTTGCTCTAAGAAGATTCTTAAAAACATCATTTTTTTTTTTTTTTTGGAGACAGTTTAATGGGCCATGTTGGCTCTGTGCTTACTATGTAACTGAGAATGACCTTGAACTCCCAACCTCACTGCTTCTACTTCCTGGGTGCTAGAACTATAGATAGGTACCACCACCATACCTGGGTTTATGTAGCTCTGGGGATTGAACTCAGAACTTCATGCATGCTAGGCAAGTACTCTACCAACTCAGCTATATCCCCAGCCCAGGAACTTTAATTTTAAAGTCAGTATGAGATCCCACCATGATGAATCGGAAGAACTCAGGATGCTAGACCAGGCACCATCTAGACAATAGTTCCCATTCTAATGGACCACCGAAGACCTGGAGCTTTAGAGGTCAACACCGGCAGTCCATTATAGTTGTTTACAAAACTGTGGGTGGGGAAGTAGAAGATAAGCCTCCTAAGGAAGGACCAGTCTCTCCGTGTGTGTGTGTGTGTGTGTGTGTGTGTGTGTGTGTGTGTGTGTGTGTGTATGTGTGTGTGAGTGTGTGTGTGTGTGTGTGTGTGTGTGTGTGTGTGTGTGTGTGTGTGTGTGTATGGCCCCAGTATGACCTCAGGCCAAGGCCAGCCTGTGAGTGTTGACAGCAGAAATGTGAAGCCTGAGAGCCCCTCATCCTTTCCCAGGGAACAGAACGGAGGTGCCGTTCCCAAGAAAGCACACCCGAACAGACATTAGCCTCTGCCAGCTGCTCCTGCAATTACATTGAAATTCACTTAGGCTAATTTCTCACACTTGATAAAAGCAGTTGTCTGTCCAAGTTATTCCCACATTCCTCTACTCCAAACACACTATGAGAAACACGATGGCCCAGTGAGGGGGATCTCCCACTCCTCGAGTCTTTGGCACCCCCCCCCCTTTGCTTGAGACAGCTTCTGGCTTCTGCAGCTTTCAGTCAGGAGCTGAGAGCGCAGCATAGCCCTATTAGCATAAGATGCTGTGACTCATTGACTCGAAGATTGTAGATCAGACTAACATTGGGCTTTAATTAATTATATTAATTTTAGGGGGAAAACAACAAAACTCAAGAGTCTGTGGTGCTTCATTTACTGCGAAGCTCCAAAATGTCTTTTATTTTTAACCACTGCCATAAAAACATCTTCACTGAAATAATGTAAAAGAAAAAAAAATCAAGGAAGGGCCTATTACTCAGCGTGATCACGCCCTTTAAAAGGCTTTGACATTTTCTTTATTTTTCTAAGGTTTTTTTCTTTTTCTTTCTTTTTTTTTTGAGGAAGAAAAATATGTATATGAGCTATGACATACACATGCATGGCACACACCACACCAGATCTTCCCTGCTCTGCTGTGAGCCCTGGTTCCCAATCAGGTGCTGTCCTTAAAGAGAGAGATTCATTACCAAATTATCATAAAGAACTCCCTCCCAGAGAAAATTCCATGGTGGCAAACTCTCAGATTCTCTTTACGAACACACACGTGTAGCCCACTTCCGTTCCGTGCGCATTCAGTGACTGACTACCCGGTGCCTCGTGCTGGTGCAGGTGCTGGGAATGTGAAGATGAACGTAGAATCAGCAGAGCACAGGCTAGAAGGGAAGGAAACGGGGCGTGGCTTGTTATGTGATGGAATGAAGTAAAGGGCAAGAAGGGGCGCTAGGAGACATGGGAAATGATGGGAGACAGGAAGTAGGGCTGCAATGGAAGTCTAAAACGCTCTATCCATGGACGGACTATTTCTGGCCTATGAGGGCCAGACACAGGTAGTGTTTTGGGGAGACTAGTGAACAGGGTGGACACAGTCACAATGCTGATGCAGTTTACAGTCAAGCAGAAGGGTGACAGATGACCAGACGAACACAGGAGTTGTATGGCTATTGTGGTGTTATTAAGGAACAGCATGTTTTTGTTTGTTTGTTTGTTTGTTTGTTTTTCTTTGTGTTGTTGTTGTTGTTGTTGTTGTTTGGATGATAAGGATTGAACCCAGGGTCTACTGCATGCTAGGCAAGAGCTCTCTCTCCTCCTGAACTACATGTTCTTCTAAATTTTATCTTTTGAGACAGGGTCTCAAGAAGTTAACCAGGAAGGCCTTGAACTTTCTTTCTTGTCCTATAAGGTAGATAGGATTACAGGCCTGTCCCACCAGATCCAGACAAGGTGTTGGATATTAAATTATTGGGGGTTAAGGAATATGCTGGAAGAAAGGCTAGGTTTCCCTGAGAAAAGGACCTGTGAACAGGGACCTCACAGGTAAACAGGAAGGGTCCACTAGGCAGAGAGAGAGAAAAAGTGAATTCCAGACAGATATGCAAAGTATGAACAGGAGAGGAAGCTTGGCATTTTCTAGAAACTGATAAAACCTGACACTGGAGCACAGGAGAGCAGACAAGGCCATCCTGGGACAAGAGCTGGACAGGTTGGCAATGCAAGAGTATATATGATTCAGGCTATCAGATAAGAGCAATAGGAACATCACACACACACACACACACACACATACACAGTTTATTTGAAGAGGAGAAATATGCATTTTTAAGTACCCAGTACTAAGCCTGAGGCCTAAGAAAATTAATTATGCCATACACACAACTTTTTGCCCCAGCTTTGATCCTTCTACTTGGCTGGTCTCTGTAGTTTGCACCTTTCTGGGTCTGTCTGTCTGTGTTCTCTCTGTCCTGTTCTTTCCTAACCTAGTCTATTGACTGTCAACTGTTTCTACAACACCTTATTATGTCTACAACAATAAGCCATTTGATGATGGAATAGGTCATTCAGTTACTATATAATTAGTGCATACTGAGCAATCAGAAAACCACTTGAAGTGGTTTGAATGAGAAGTATCCCTCCATAGGCTCAGGTATTTGAACACTAGGCCCCCAGTTGGTGGCATCATTTGGGAAGGTGGTGCAGCCTGGCTGGAAGAGGAGCATCATTAGAGGCAGACTTTGAGAGTTGATGACGTCACTCCTCCACTTCCAGCTCACTGAATGCTCCATACTTGCCATTACAGTTGCCATCTCTCGACTTGCTGCCGTGCCTCTTCCATGCTACAATGGATCCAGCCCTCTGAAACAGTTTGTAACCCAAAATGGACTCTTTGAAAAGTGGCTTTTGGCCATGGTGTCTTAACACAGCGACAGAAAAGTGACTAGTGCACTATTCCTCACTGAGCTGACAGCACCGAGGGGGTAAAAGATGCATGCATAAAGAATATGACGATGAACGTGGTGGCGGCATCTCTAGGAAGTGCACTAGGACAGAGGAAGGAGACCAAAGGAAGAGGATGTTTACAGGAAACCCAACAGAAAATACAGATAATGTTTTAGAATTAATAAGGTATCTTAGTCAGGGTTTCTATTCCTGGACAAACCATCATGACCAAGAAGCAATTGGGGAGGAAAGGATTTATTCAGCTTACACTTCCACACTGCTGTTCATCACCAAAAGAAGTCAGGACTAGAACTCAATCAGGTCAGGAATCAGGAGCTGATGCAGAGTCTGGCCATGGAGGGATGTTACTTACTAGCTTGCTTCCCCTGGCTTGCTTAGCCTGCTTTCTTATAGAACCCAAGACTACCAGCTCAGGGATGGCACCACCCACAAGGGGACCTCCCACCCTTGATCACTAATTGAGAAAAGGCCTTACAGCTGGATCTCATGGAGGCATTTCCTCAGGGGAGGCTCTTTTCTCTGTGATAACTACAGCTTGTGTCAAGTTGACATACAAAACCAGCCAGTAAATAAGGTATGTCACTGAACATGATGGATTTCTTGGTCAACTCTGTTACTGTACCAAATATCTGAGATAGAGTAGATGTTGGCTCACAGTTTTGTGGATTTCTGGCCATAGTTCATTGGCTCCAATGTGTTTGGACCTGTGGTGGAGTGGACTCATGGTGGTAGACACAGGAGAGCAACTTGGCTCACTCCATGGTCAGGAAGCAGAAGTGGGAGGAGGTAGAGGACAGAGTTCCATAATTTCCTTTCAGGACATACCCATGAGTAGAATTCTCACCAGGATCTAGTTCTTATGGGATCTGTCACCCCACCCCCTACAGCCTAGTAGGTACTAACTACTTAGAGGTGCACAGCTATGCTGTGTACTAACTACTATGTTGGCCTTTGGGGTGCTTTCAAGATCCAACCTAGAGAAGATGCCAAGTCAGCTGTATTTCCATAAAGCAGAAACAAAATATATCGTAAGATACAAAACACAACATGAATATATATTAAATATTTAAGTATATTTAAAAAATATATTAAGGATTTTATATATATATATATATATATATATATATATATATATATTTTTTTTTTTAAAAGATGTGAACTCTATAGACTACACTTTAAAGACACATTGAGAGATCTGATCCATGGAAGATAAGAACAACTCAGAGTTGGTTTGTGCAGCTACATGCTCCCTTCTGTGGCTCCTCGAAGTGTAGGGCTTTCTCCCCACCAGCAAATAAGCAAGCAATCCTGCAGCAGATGCCGCAGTCTGCACTGATCCAGTTCATTTTTGACTCTGCCTTCCTGGAGGTAGTAACAGATCCTACAGGCTAAGAGATCAGGCCTGGAGACAGACTCCTCCCCACTTCCAGTACCAGTTGGTTTGTTGTTGTTACTTTTGAAGTAATGTATTTATGTCTGCTTCCACATAAAAGGTGAGCTTTACTGGGTGGTTACTAAGGAGGAATGTCCAGCCTGACTTTCACAGACATACCTGTAAGCTAAGATTTCCACAAGCCACTCCTCAGCTTCAGTTGATTTGCCTGAGTGGCTTAGGGCAGCGCTCATGGCCCATGGGTCAGTAGGGTCTACTTACGAAGAGTCTTCTTGGCTTTTCTCTGCAGTGTTTCTGTACTCCAAGCACGGGACAGGATTCTTCTGAAATGAGGAAGGTCTTAAGACATACTGTCCTACATGGGCATGTTAGAGAATTTCTCGATGGTCATTTCTGAGACAGAAAGATACAAAAATATAAGAGTTTACATGATTTTCCTTTGGGGAAAGAGAGAAATTCCCTGCTGTTGGGATGGATCTATGAACCAGGAACCACAAGTGAAAGCCAAGTACGTATGTTATGCTATCATGACTGAATGAAGCTGAAATTGAGAGGTATACAATATTCATGAATGTGAAGACCCGGTTTTGTAAAGATACAGATCGTCCTTAATTGATTTGTAGATATTGTGTTTTCTAATCTTAACCCAAATCTCAGTTAGACTTTGTTGTTAGCTCAGGGGGAAGACATATCTGCAGTGGAACAGAACATGAAATGCAGAAAGAAACACTCAACACCTGTCAGAGGTTCATGGTCGGTCAAAGGTAAAAAGAACACCTGTACAACAACAGTCTAAGTAAAGATTTAAATGTGACAGTAAAACTCTAAGATTTTAGAGAGTAATAACAGGTTATCTTCTCGGATGGAGTCTATGCAACCTCTCCTTGAGGCTCAAGCATGAGAGATGTGTGAGTTTATTACGTTGTCACTAGAATGTGCCAGTGGGATGGCTCTGCAGGTAAGGGCACTTGTCACTAGGCTGGACAACCTGAACTCAGTCCTCAGAATCCACAAGATGGAAAGAAAGAACTGAGTCCTAGAAGTTGTCCTCTGTCCTGCACACATGGACCATGGCACCAGCACCCACACCCACGGTAAACAAGTGTAAAACGATTCTTAAATAAATAAAATTAAATTAAAACATGTATCCATCAAAGTACAATAAACATAAAAGAAAGTCAAATTCAGGGAGGGTTAAGCTGTAAATGTTTTATATCACAAATTCCGTAAGATACTGAAACTGCTTAATAAACTGAAGATAAATCAAGAGTATTAAAAATTATTGAAAAATTGTGCAAACTCCAGCAAGTTACTCAAGGAGACATCTAAATGGCCAATCCATATGTGTAAAAGGTTTTTGTTATTAATGAGGGAAATGCAAATTTAAGTCACAAAATGATAAAACACAATGATACTGCAAAGAGACTACTTTTAGACTCTCAGGTAGGCAATGGGTGAGTGTGACCACACAGGTTGCCAGCAAGTCAGTTGGTAACGTTGTGTCAGGCTAGGAAGCCTTGGGAGCTGCCAGTGAGGGCCGGGAGAAAGCTGAGGTAACTGTCTTGAAAGACAATTGGATGTCACCCACTATGATTTAAGATGTACCCATTAGTTAGCACTTCCAGGACTCCCATCTTAGAGAAATATATGTGTGTAATCAAGGACCTATGTACCAGGTAAAACTGTTAACAATAACTGAAAACCAAGCCAAATGTCCTTCTACAGGAGAGAATAAATACACCACTTAAAATTATATTTTCAAATGTATTTAAACATTTTAATTACCACATAGCGACTGCACTTATTTATGGGAAACACTGTGATGTTTCATTCCATGTAAGATATGGTAAAGGTTAGACATGAGTAGCCGGTGTATCTAGTCCTCAGATCTTTATCTGTGCTGGGAATATTCACAGTTTCTTCTACTAAGCCATTTTGAAAGAATCTAATTAATGGTTATCAATCATAATTATCCCGCACGAGAAGTCATGCATTCTATTCAACGGTACCTCTGCACCCCCTCACTCATGGCCCTTTCTCCATCTCACCCTACCCTGAGTCCTTTATAACCTCTGGTGACTACCATTCTGTTCCTTACTTCCACAAGATCAATTTCTTAGCCTTTACACATAAAAATTACATACAGTATTTATCTTTCTGTGCCTGGCTTATTTCACTTAACACAGTGTCCTCCAACTCCATCTACATTGCTGAAAATGACAAGGGTTTTTTTTTTTTAATATCAAAACCGTACTCCACTGTGTGTCTATATATAGATCACATTTTCCTTGTATAAGTTGGGTATTCCTGCAAAGGAAGACCACTTATCAATAAAACTAAATGCATTATTTGCAACAGGGTTGAACAGCAGATCTTAGACTACAGGCAATGGGCTGAAGAGATGGCTCAGAGCACTGGCTGCTCTTCTGGGGGCTCAGGTTTGAGATTCTAAGCACATGGCTGCTAACAGCCATCTGTAACTCCACATCCAGAGGATCTAACACTTCTTCTGGCCTCTGTGGGCAACACATGCATGTTACATGACATGACACACATATGTACATGCAGGTAAAATCCTAGTTAAAAAATCATTTAAAAAATACACGCAATAGAGTTTCTATTTATGTTCCTTCTGCTTTTCCCTCTTCAGCTTATCCTAACCTGGTGACATGGGTCAATAGCCCTAGGCAAGAACTACTACTATTTTTCTGCTAAATTAGCATAATAGTAAAATAATTGGCATAATTAGAGCATCTCTTAACCTTCATTAGAGGAGCTTCTTGTAGATCACACAACACAAGGACCCACAAGTGCTCAAGTACAGACAGTAAGACTTTGAGGCGCCAGTGCCTGGCAAACACAGAAATGGATGCTCACAGTCATCTATAGGATGGAACACAGGGTCCCCAATTGAGGAACTAGAGAAAATACCCAAGGAGCTGAAGGGGTCTGCAACCCTATAGGTGGAACAACAATATGAACTAACTAGTACCCCCAGAGCTCATGTCTCTAGCTGCATATGTAGCAGAAGATGGCCTAGTCAGCCATCATTGGAAAGAGAAGCCCCTTGGTCTTGCAAACTTTATATGCCCCAGTATAGGGGAACACCAGGGCCAAGAAGTGGGAGTGGGTGGGTAGGGGATGAGGGTGGGGGGAAGGGTATAGGGGACTTTCGGTATAGCATTTGAAATGTAAATGAAGAAAATAAAAAATTGGAAAAAAATCCCAGAAAATTTTTTTTTTCTAAATTTCATAAATTAATCTTCAAATTTAGGTCGTAATGATATTTGGGGGCTCTGCCCTGCTGCGTAAATGAATCTATTTAAAGATTAATGGGCTATCCATGGGAGTGGTCTGGATCCAAATTGAATGAGCTTTTGACTCATTTGTCTCACCATGTCAGATTCCCTCTGACATGCTATGATACAACCCAAAAGGTTCTCAACAGACATAGTTGATGCAGGTACTTAAACTACCAACACTCTAGAACCATGAATTAAAATAATTTTGTTCTTGTTTTTTTTTTTTTTTTAATGCAGTAGAACTTGAGTCTTCCTAGAGATTTCCAGTCTTCTGTAGTTACTCTTTTTGTTTTTTTACATATTCATAGGAGGGTGAGGCTCTGTTGTGAACAACGGTGAGGGATGCAGTTCCCGCTGCACAAAATTCCTTTGGGTATCCTGAGTATTTTCAGTGCCTTCACACTCTAGGTTGCTGCCCCAGGCTGGGCATCCCTTGCCATTATGCTGCTGCAGTCAGGTGACATCCCAGCCAAGGAAAGGTGCTTCCTGCTGCTCTCTTCAAAGCAGGGACTTAGCAGTTACTAAACTTTTTGATCATGCAATCCATCAGTGAACTACTTTTGAATACGCACAAATATGTAAATATTTGCTTCTTTATCATTTTTATAAGTGTACTAGCATTGTTGCCTAGCATTTCAAGGGAATGGTAAGCCCATAATTTAAAGATGCTGGCTGCCTTTAATCCCAGCAGTTCTCTGTGAGTTCAAGGCCAGCCAGGGCTACATAGTCTAAAACAAACAAACAAAAACAATGCAAAACAACAACAAAAATGCTAACATTCTTGGCACCATCTTGCCAAATTTGATTAGTAACTGCTATTTTTCCCCCTTAAAATGTGTTTGCTGAAGAGCCATTTTCTTGGGATCCAATTCATACCTCAACTTTCATGTTCTTTGTGGGAATCTTTGTAAAAACCATTTGTCCATATTTAGGGCAAATTTTGTGGAAAAAAAAAGCATATAACCCATGCAGTTATTCAGCTTCCAGCGTATAAATGAGAACATGTCCTCAAAGACTGGAATAAATAACCACCACTTTATAGCAAATGTATATAAACAAAGCTACAACTTAGAATACCCAACATTATCTCCTCACTGTGTGTTGGGAACTGTCCAACTCTAACTTCACTAGCTGGATGACAGTGGAGTAAGGTCTCTTGTGACATTGACTGTATCATCTAAGACTGTCACCACTGGAGGACCTTTTGGGAGGGTAGGGTAAGAAGAGAGTGCCATCTTCTTCCACACTGTGGTAGTTGGCCAGCCTCACTTCCCCATCTAGCACAGATTCAACTGTTATCTTATGTGTCATTCCCAGGTAAACAATTCAAGATGAGTAAGAGAACCAAATATGGAAGTTACAGTTGACTACAAAAGTAAGCCTCTAGCCAGAGATATGCTGGGCATATGACCTACGTTGTCATATGAGGCTGTCTCTTTCTGAAAAGGCTTGCCACCCTCATTTAATGCCCTGCTGTATCATTCTGACATTTTATAGTCGTTCATAAACAAGAGACCACACACCTTTTCCTTATGCATCCTACAGATTATGTGGTAAATTTTGCCTTTGGGAGCCTTATTTTTGCCAAAGATCACTGCCATCAGATGAGAGATTTACTTCTAGTGCTGGGAGTAAAACCTAGGGCTATATGCATGCTACGTGCATGCTCCACCACTGAGCTGTGTTGCCCCTCAAGCCTAAGCTACCTAGTTTTTGAACCATCATGTCCTTTATCTCAAAAACCAACTAGAGATAGAGATGGGGAATAGAAATCAAATCACAAAAACAGAGCACTCATGGACCCGGGATGCAGCTCAGCTGCTAGAGTGTTTGTCAAGAGTCCATGAGGCCCTGGGTTCCACAACCGGCTCTGCACAAACTGGTGTGTGGCAGTGAACCTAGCACTTGGAGGGAGAGGCAGGAAGAACAGAAGAAGTTCAAGCTCATGGCTAGACAGTGAGTTCAAGGGTATCCTTGGTCACATGAGACTCTGTCTAAAACTAAACTAAAGTAAATCCTAAATCCTAAATGGTAGAAGTCAGGAGAGGAGGTGCAGAGAAACACTGCACTGGAGGGCCGCAGAGCCCATTGGTGCTTCCCAAGTTGCTATAATTCTGTTCTTCATTAGATTTCACGGTGCTTCAGGCTTTCAGCATTTCTGTGTGCTTGATATAATTGTGTTTAGATTCTATTCCTTGTGATCAACAAATCTCTCTGTCTCTGTCTCTCTGTGTCTCGCTCTGTCTCTCTCTCTCTTTCTCTCTCTGTCTGATATTTGTTACACATGTGTATATGTGTGGAGGCCAGAAGTCAATATTGGGAGTCTTCATTAATTACTCTCTACATTACATTTTGAGACAGAGTCTCTCACTGAACCTGGAACTCATCAGTTTTGCTAGACTTGCTGGCTGCAGATATTTGTCTGTCTCTATCTCTTCAGCCTTGGGACTAGACATGCCCCATAGGGCTTGGCTTTTACATGGGATCTTGCTTTGTCAACTGGGCCATCTCTCCAGCCCGTAACCAACAACTGCTAATGAATTCCACCAGCTCTGTTACCTCCTGGTGCCTTTGGGTAGGGACTGTACAGGGAGTAGACTCTGACATAGGCATGGGTGTGCTGGTGTGTACGTGTGTTTTTTAATCAATTCCATGTGTATTTTCCTCACTCTCATGTCTATGGCTTCATGCACAGAGCTTGGAATCCACTACAGTAGGAGTCTTTGGACACACACTGCAAACTCTGCAGATGAGGAGTCTGACCCTCCACTCCACAAAGAGTCTGTTCGTAAGCATTTATTAGACCACAGTTGGACCTTATCCTGTTTTAGATAAAAAGAAGGAATTGCATGGGACTGGTCTCTCCAGGAATGAAAGGCCAGAGTACAGCAACCCAGGAGGTTATTGTCACAGTGAGCATTACCTACTCAGCAGAAACCAGGAAAACCTCCATGCTCAACTGGTAAGCTCAGAACTGTGCACACTGATTGGCTGGCACAGTCCCTCCTTCTTTCCATCTCCTGGAAGGCAGCTCAGAAGAGACAAGGGGTACACAGCCTAAAGAGAACTGGAGCCCCCGGAGTGAATGACAGAACCCCATAGTCCAGCTTCTCATTCCTTACTTAGAAGCATTTTCATCCTTAAACTTGGTGCTGCTGCAAGCAAGCTACCTTGTCCTTTGTTTGTTTTGAAACGAAGCCTTCCACTGAACAAATTCCCATGGTACTGTAGAGATGGCTCAGTGGTTAAGCGTGCATCCTGCTCTCGCAGAGGACCCAGTTCCCACCACCCACAATGGGTGGCAACCACATGTAACTCAAGCTTCAGAAGGTCCTGGGAGGTTTTCTGACTTCAGTGGGCACGTGCACACACATGCATATACCCACATACTCACATAAACACAAATAAATAATAAAATAAAATAAAATAAACCCCAAGTTTTTTCAGTCAAACATCTATTTTAAATAGACATATACAAATCACAGCAGGAGAAAGATACCCAGCTACCCACAAGCAAAGATAATACATCTTCTACCTTTGATTAGAAATAGACAAAGTTAACCTGGCCTCACAGTTTAATGAGTAGTATTAAGACAAGAGGAATGAAACTCAATAAGCTGAGCATTGGGGGCAGGGAGGGGAGCGGAGGGAGAGAATGAAAGGCATGCAATAGAAATCTGAAAATTAAATAACACAAACACCAGACTAGTGTCGTAAATGGGAGCCGAGAGACATCACATTCACAGAACAACAGGATGCTTTGAGAAAGGAACAAAAGCAACCAGTAAAAACCAAACCAAACCAAACCAAACCAGCCAGCCAGCCAACGAACCAACCAACCAACCAACCACCAACCAAACAAAACCCCAGAGGCCACAAGAAGCAGCTCAGGAGTGTCAATGTTTGTCTTTTATTTTTGTCAGAGTCAAACTCTAATTTGAGGGTGGGCATTCTCTCATTGTGGCATTGAACAGAGGAAAAAACTCTGTTAGGGTTCCCCTCCCTGACTGAATGAAAGAGGCTGGAGAGAAAGCCTACCTCCAGAGAAGAGTAGAGCGGACAGGGAATGGAGAAAAACAAACAGAACAAGAGAACAGCCTGGATTCTTGACAACTTTCCAGTTCTTATTTGTGCTCTTGGAGAGGCCCCACTGCCCTGTGGGTCCTGTGAGGTGACCCAGTAACTTTTTAATAAATTCTCTTGGTTCAAAATTAGGCCAAGTTGGTTTTCATTAGAAGACATAAAAAAAAAGTCTTCAAAGACGACAATGGGGCTGAAGGACTGGAAGGTGACCAAGTCTCAAGTCCCTCAGGATCCAGTGGGACTAACAAGGGATCGGAGCAGAACTGACTACAGTAAGGGCCCTGGACTCTTATTCTTGTGCTTAACTTTTCCTAAATATTGCACTGACATTCAGATTATGAATTTGGACGGCAGGTGCCCCACATGCCGGGCTTTCTGCATTTACATTTATTTTCTTAGCATCTTGAAAGAAAGATGGAGCTAAGCCTGCCAAGTCTCTAAGCACCTTATAATAACCCATTCAGACATCATATGGAAGGATTAATTTAGCCCTTTCACACATCAGCACAGTAGCAGACATAGACTCACCTTTTTGTGTACCCAAGGCAGCCTGGAAATTTGTACTAAAACTGTGGCTGTCCCTGACAATACTGTATTCCATTGTTTTAATCCTTAAAGCCATACTTAGGTATAAATACCATTCAGATAATTTGAATTGGAGAAGGCCATCACTTCAGTTCCTGGTTCTTTTTCTCTCACCCCAACATCCCCTTTGGATGTCACTGGAAATGAGGTACTCAGGACCCAGAAGATAAGACATCCTGGATGGTCTCTGTGGTATGAGTCCAGTAGAGAAGACAGACACAGCTTTAGTGAGGAAACAGAGGGAAGCCAATGAAGGGCTTCCCAAATGTAAGGCACAGCGACCAGAGGGAGGGGTGCTTCCTTATCTCCAAATTGGCGGTGCCCTTCCGAGAGTACAGGCATTCATTTTTCTTTGTTGACTTTGGTTTTGTTTGTTTGTTTGTTTGTATTCCAGGCTGGGACAAGTCGCCTTCTCAACCCAGCCATAGTCCATGAATTGGTGTTTAACCCAAATCCCATTGAATGGTTCGAGAGTAGAGGAAACATCCCACACCCAAGTGGCCAGCGCCATGAACAAAGGGGAGTCTGGCGGCGCCAGCTCTTGGCTTGAGCTGGGCCCAGCGGGAATCTGAAGTCCCTGTGCCAGGCTGAGGGCAGCCACCGAAGCAGATGCTGGGCAGCTGAGAGAAACGATTGGTTGCAGAGGCTCCAATTCCTTGCGGTGGGCACCTTCCTCCTTCTCTTGCTGGGAGGTTGGAGGTGGCTGGGGCTGTGCTGTCCACCGCTGGCTGCCAGCTCAGCCCGGCTTCAGAGAGTTGCCACCGGTCTCTGGCTCTAAACACATTTGTTAGGAAGCAACACTGCCTACTTATGAAGATTTATGGAGAAGCCGACAGACATTAGGCTCTGACGCAGACCTCAGGTGAGCGCTCTCCCTGAGGTAGAGGGCTGAGGAATGATAGTGAGTGATTTACTCTCCCCTCTGGCTCCGTCAATATTCCAGCCCTGGGCCTGGCCCAGGAGGAGAAGTGAGGCTGAGGTATGGTTTTCTGGCGGTGTTCATTCTTCTTCACAGAGAAAGAGAGAGACTGGCACTTTTTGTGGCATCTCTCGCGGAGGGGGAAGGCCAAGATAAATGGATAGTTTCAAGGTCATTAGCTTCCTGAGCTCACGGGTTGCTTCCCTTTGCCAGAGGGCTGCTTGGAGAGGTTACGGATGCTTTGTGGCTGGACCAGAGGAGCCCACATTTGGATCAGGGGCCCAGGGACCTGCTGCCAGTGGAGAGCCCAGACTCTGGGCCTGTGAACTACTCCCCCATCTCTCTCTCTCAAAAATCTGCTCTAAGAGAGCATGGACCATCAGACATGGGGCCTTCTCTGATGGAAATCTCCAGAACTTGTGTTCTAGGCAGCAGTCAACACAACACTGATAGTCTGTCTTATTAAAGATATAAATATAAAGAGAAAAATATAAATGGGAAATGAAGATGGAGTGGGGTCAGGGAACTGCCAGGGACCAGAGTTAACCTGGAAGCTGGACAAAGGGCAGTGGATGGGGGCAGGAGACTAGGAAACCCGTTTTTACTCCATTCTGGGTCTTCCAAGTTCTCTTGGTTTATACCACACACACCCTCACTTCTCCTTCGTAAGTTCGGTTTGTATTGTGGCCTTAACCACTTGATAGGGAAGTGAAACAGAGTTAAAGTTGCATGTGTTTATAACTCTCCAAGTTTATCTCCGAGGCCTGAAGTTGCACACGTATGCGTTTTGATACCAGTGTGTACCTACATCTTTGTGCTTCTCTTGGTGGACAATTGTGACTCATGTACATGTTTTTGTATATTATCATAGAACACATTATCTGTTTTTCTAGTATTGGGGGACAAACTCAGGACCTCGCACTTGCCAGGCAAACACTTCATCACATAGCTGCAGCCGGCCTTCATCATTGCTGTCTCTCGAATGGTTGACTAGATCATTCTAGTAATGTCATAATGGGCATGGCCATTCCACTGCTCCTGGCTATCTGGGTTAAAGATCCACAACACCTCTACATCTGTCTATAGTTCCATTGCTGTCTGCATTCCTAGACCAGATCAGCATGCTCATTACAGTGAAGGATGGCTGCCATTGTCTCCCGGACTCCGTAGCTTATACTACAGCTCATTCACTCACAGATATGTACATGTTCATTTGGACAGATCTGTAATGCGATGTCTCCATCATTAAGGTACTTTACTGAGTGTCTTTTAAAAACTTCATGTATTTGAAAAAAACTTTATGTATTTCTAATTGAATCCCCAGATGTTAAACAGTTTCCCTTTGTGTAGTCTTTGGTTTTCTCTCTTTCCTTCTGTCACTCCATGGCATCAAACATGCTAAATAGTCTACCTTAGACCGAACCATGTCCTCAGCCTTTCTAAGCTATACCTTTAAGAGATTCAATTGTCTTTGCCAAAATATATCTTTCAGCATCCTTGTTACCTGCAACCATTTGGTTTTCCAAGAACTGGAAAGCCAATCCTGATGTGTGGAGTTGGTAGAGGGTACGGATGAGAGAGGGGGTGTTTTGTCTTATCGAAGTCACCTTGGATACTTATTATCCCTTATTTGTTCTCACAAAGGCTGTCCCTTCCACCTCTTGTTTGTTCTACCTGCCCTTTTCCCCACAGTCATTTCCCATCTGCCTTCGTGCACACCCTGCTTCCGCTCCTCGCCACTTGTGGTCTCATGAAGCATCCAGCCCACCGTGTGGTTGGCAAATGACCGCCCCCACACACCTGCCGCCCAGTAGAATGGCCCAGAAGGGAGCTTGCTACCAGCCAGTTAAACAAGCACTTCTGAGACTTGGCCTCCAGACATGGCATTTCCGGACAGGAAGGCTTGCTTACTGTTGCTGCATGCTGAGACCTGGGTGTTCTCCAACCTGGACTTCAGGATTCCCTTAGTGGGCTGCTGGGGGTGGAAGGGGAGGTTGTGACTACAGTCCAGGCTGTCCACCTGGCTTAGCATTATGGGTATGGAAAGGCAAGGATGCATTATTTCCAGAGGGAGCTGGCTTGTGCAGGTCTAAGATATAGAAAGCCGTGAATGGCTGCCTTTCTCCATGCCAGGGATTCGCACACTCTGTTGATATTGTGACCAAGAGGGACATGTGTTCTCACACACTCTGCAGGACTGATAAATGTACCAGGGTAGCTTTCCTCAGGTGAGGGGCAGAGTTGAGGGGCTGGAGCTCACACTCAGACCAGAGCTTTTCTATTGCCTGGCCTGGTTGCTGACAAAGGGTATTATGAAGCACACAGGTGACTAGCTGCTCGGAGTGGGGCATAGAGGGAAAAGATTTGGAGCTTCTATGCCCTCTCAGGGACCACCTCCCTCCATCAGCTCCACATTCAAACCAGAGTGTTCTTGTCAGGTGGGGATGTCCCAGGATCCGAGATCCCAGAGACTGGCTGTCTTCCAAGGAGTTGATCACTTTGGAATGTTAATGATGAATAGGCACTGATAAAATAAAAGGCAAAGTGAAGTAAAGAACCCCCTGGTAACAGTGTCCCCAGGGTTCTGGGTACCTGTTGGTACCCTGTGTACCACCTAGATCTCTCAATCCCAGTGGGTTTGTGATGCCTTTAAATGTAGTAATTGAAGTAATTGCACTTGTAGGTATTAGATGAAACAGTAGTTGCTACTTGTAGTTTGAAGGACCTGACAAGTTTCATTGGGAGGATATTCAGGCACTTTTTTCAGTGGTATCGCCTCCACACCCCAGATAGGCAGATGACAGAAAAGGCTTCAGTAAACAGGTGTTGAACAAAAGACCATGCCACGACATGCTTATCATTATACTACCATGATGGGGACACCTTGATCAATGAAGATCTGACCGCCTGTAAAGGATGGGGCTGAGGAGACACACAAATGGCTTGGAAAGCTGGACTGAGGTCCTCTGGCTTCTGGCTGGACGCTTTCCCTCATTCCTACTTTATAAGGTAGCAATGACCAATTTCTGCTCATTTTCTTCGGACTACAATAGTCTGCTTTCTGTTGCTGTAACTGAACGACACAGATTGGATGATTTATTAAGAACATAGGTTTATTTAGTTGTGAGGCTGTGAGGCAGAGCTTGGGGAAGGCTGACTTGTTCATGAGCCTGCTTCTCTCAGATAGGATGAGCATGTTTACTTGGATACATGTCCCTTTTATCTCTTATAAAGCCACAGGGCCATTGTAAGGCCTCCACCCTCATGACCTCGCAAAAAGCCAACCTCCATCACATATAATGTTGGGGATTAATTCTCAACAGGACACTTCTCATCAAGGAAACCTCTCTTTACAACAGATGAAGCCTGTTAGGGAGAGACACAAACCCCCTCAAAAGGCAATTGTAGAACTTGGTCCCAACTCCTGCCCCCGAGACTGAAGGATCGTTTCAGAAGAAAGGAAAGGTGGTAAGAGTCAGGGGGCACAGGAAGTTTGCTGTGTCTCTTAGGAACTGGGTCAGAAAAGCTACACCATGCTTAGGGAAGGCTTTCTTGTTGACGAGCCTTCTTTCTTATTATATCATAAAATCTCACAAACATGGCTGCCTAAACAAACTGAACAGAGACAACACCAATAGACTTGCTAATGTGAAAGGGAAGAGCTCACAAGGTCTCAACCCTACACAAAGAGCTTTAGGTAACTAAGGAATGCCAAGAGCGGGAGAAGTGGTGGCCCACAGGGTAAAGCACATCAATCGATTATTTTTTAATTGATTATTTAATACCAATCAATTATTTAATTCTGAGACTGAGGAATCCTTTCAGCCCTGAAACATAAACATACAAGAGCATTACATGGACCTAACAGGTTAGATTTATATATTTAGAAACATAGATATATACATATATACTTTACATATATATGGACAGAAAGACAGACACAACACCACCAGTAACAACAACAACAGCAACAAGTTTAAGAAAATGGCCATGAATTTGAGAGACAGCAAGGGAGGGGTTGGAGAGAGAAAGGGAGAAAATAATGTAATTATAATCTCAGAAGATAACTTTCAACATGTGTTTTAAAGATTCAAACTCTGTGACTATAAATTTGAGATCTTATGTTAGAGCAGCATGGAGAACTTCTTTGCCTCTAGACAACAAATATCAGCCTGCAATCTGTGTGGATTCTGGGGTCCCTCTCCAGAAGAGATTTTTTCCCAATAAGGACAGACATACCACCGGTTCCTGACAGGATCACCCTATCACTTGGCCTTTGTATAGCTTTGTGCTGTTCACAGAACTCTTACATGGATGTGACCGCCAACAACTTCATAGCCATGGCTATCACTGTTGAATCTACCTGTGCAAAAACCAGGAAACAGGACAACCTTGTCCTCTCCACGAATACACGGCCTGTGAGAGACAGAGCCAAGGACAGCCATCTAGCGTTTCCCCTGAGATCAACACCAGGGATGGAGGGAAAGTCCTGGGGAATGCAGTGTCCTGGGATCTTACAGTCCTACACTGCTGAAACATAAGGTCACTCATCCGAAGCAAGAACATTAACTCCCCGTCTTCTCAGAAGAAAAGATCAGAGGTATCTGGAAGAAGAACAGAAGGCTGGGGATGCAGCTGAGTGATCAGGCACCTGCCTCACAGGTTCAAGGTCCTGGGTTCCATCCCCAGCACCACAATCAAAACACTCTAGAAATACAACCACAATAATTAAAGATAAGATGGGGGTATGGCCTATCTCTACCCTAGCCAATAATCAAGACTTATCAAGCATACCCATAAATGTACTATTGGCTTAACTCTGTGGAGTTTCCCCAGGCTGCCGAGGGCAGCAGATCTGAGAGGGTGAGTGTGGGACCCACTAAGAGAAGAAAAAGTCCTACAAAAGTATAGAACCCCACATAGCTACTTTACCAGAGTCAAAAATGGTCTTGATGCTGTGGTCATCCTGCTTAGCCCAAGGAATGGGGTTTCTCTTTTGCGTTTTCTTGACTTTGCTCCTGTGTGCTTGGGTTGACCACCCCATCCCCAATGTCACAGAGAGATGGGGACTAGAGAAAGCTGCTCGGTGAAGCGACTTGCCCTGGTAGCTGAAGGTAAGTTGGCAGGGCTCCTTGTGGCCTGGGCTGCTGAGGTAACACGCATGATTGCTCCTGGCAGCGGCCCAGGCTCTGAGCGGGGACTGGCGCCCATAGCCTGGTCTGCTCACAGTCGGGCCTCTAGTTCTGCTTTTGCTGAAAGCTGTTACCTTTTTTTTTTCCAGAATCTTCTCTGCCCATGGTGTTCTGTACGAGAAATGAGGCTGAGTGTTCCAGTGGTCTCTGTTTCCCAACATCCAGTTATGAACTCATCCACGAATCAGCAGAGATCACTCATGTGCTTAAGAACTGTTCCCTGACTGTAAGGCTCTGCTTATGCCAGGCTCTGCAAATACAGGACACATATCAGCCTCAAGGAGTGTCTACACTTATTTAGGTCAAAGCAAATAATGGGCAAAGAATAAAGAAACAAGATCCTGAGAACCACTGTATCCATAACATAAAGAGAGCTATCTGGGCCTGTGGTCTGCACACCTCTCAGGATAGCTATGAATGAAGTCAAACTCATAAACATAATTAAAACTTTATGAGATGGATTTTGATACTATTTTTTTCACTTTTTATCAGCATACAAGGCATTAGATATCTTTTTGGTGTTTTTGAACCAGAGGATTTTTTTTAAAAAGCCAATTGTGCAATTCTCAAGCACAAACTTTGGAGATGACCACACCACATTGAACTGTCGAAAAGTTAGATGCCTGGAACTTTAGAATGTCTCCCAAAGGCCATGTGAAAAGGCTTTGGTCACCAGCTTTTGGCACTGTTGGGATGGAATGACACCTTTGGGATTTGGAAGGAAATTAGGTTATTGGGGGCATGTCATTAAAGTGGATATTGGGACCTCAGCTTCTTGTCACTCTCTTCACTTCATGGAGTCATGAGGTAAGCAGATCTTTTCTGTCATGGACCCCCACCTCAAGCTACTGTGTCCTTATAGCCCCCAAGTCACAGAGCCAAGCAACAATGCTCTAAAGCCAAGGATCAAAATAAACTTTCCCTCCTGTCTTAAAGTTTCTACTGCAGTGAAGAGACATCATGACCATAGCAATCAATATAAGGAAAAAACACATTTAATTGGAGCTGGTTTACAGTTCAGAGGTTTAGCCCATTATCTTCATGATGGGAAGCACGACAGCATGCAGGCAGATGCAGTGCTGGAGAAGGAGCTGAGAGTTCTACATCTGGATTCTCAGGCAGCAGGAAGAGAGAATAAGCCACTAGGACTAGCTTGAGCTTCTGAAATGTCAAAGCCCACCACCAATGGCTTCTTCACTCAACAAAGTCATACCTATTCCAATGAGGCCACACTTCCAATAATGCTATTCCCTATGAGTGTATAGGGGCCATTTTCATTCAGACCACCACACCCTCTTATAACATGTTTGTTGCTAGTATTTTGTCACAGTGATGTAATATAAATGAACACACTGCCCCATGACATGACCTTGTATTTTCTTGTGTCTTCAGAGTTGACATGTGTGTGTAATAAACTGGAGATGGGTCAGATTCCTTAGACAGTCTAATGAACCTGCTTGAGATGGCTTTGATCTTCTGGTTCACCTAAGGAAGTCTTATCATGGAGTAAGGAAGGTCAGCCATCCACGCAGTAAGGAGACAGACAGGGGCATAACAACTGCAGGAGGCAGGTCTTTCCTTAGAAGAGCCTCCTCAGTGTGAATGCTGGCACTAGTGTTAACTATACCACAGACATCATCTGAAATCTTAGAGAAATCCTGCGAGATGGACGCCATCATCTCCACTCTGCTTATACAGCAGCATGAGGCCCAAAGAGGCTAAATAGCCACAGCTGGTCTCACAGCCAGACACTTGGTAAGTGTTTGAACTCAGTATCAAAGATTCTCCCAAAATAGACAGGAAGGGAAGTTATGGCCAGCTGTTGCACTTGACACCATATTCCTGGATGCCCCAGGACTTGGGGGAAAATGACTCAGCAGAGCTACTCTGTGGAGGGACTCAGGAAGAAGGGCAGCGTCAAGGACTGGCTATGTGAAATTTGTCTGCTTTCTGTCCTGTGTGTTTGTGGAGTACTTATGGAGAAGCAAAGCTTTGTACCATGTTCCAGTGGGGGAAGTGACTTGGGTCTGTCTCAGTGTGGGCCTATCACAGGGTAAGAACCAATAGAAAGCAAATGAAAACAGGGTAGGGGACCTGCTTGAGGTTCACTGCCTCTGTTGGGAGGGACTTGTGGAATAGAGGAGGGGTATGTTCCTAATGAGGCTTCAAATTGGGAGGCTTTATTATTAGCTGGAAGGAAGAAAGGCAGGAGGATACACCTTACTCATAACTGACTGCATTTTGTTTTTGTCCTGAGGAAAACCCCCAGGAACACATAGGCTACCTTTCTTATATTACAGATGAGGAATCAGAGACATAAAGAAGGAGGAAGAAGAAGACAAAGAAGAGGAGAAGAAAAATGACAAAGAGGAGGAGGAGAAGAATCAGGAGCATCTAGAAGAGAAGGAGCAGCTGAAGGAGGAGCAGCTGGAAAAAGAGCAGCTTGAGGAGAAGGAGCATCTGCAAGAGGAGGAAGAGCTGGAGGAGGAAAAGCAGGAGGAAAACAAGGAGCTGGAGAAGGAGTGGCTAGAGGAGGAGCAGCTGGAGAAGGAAAAGCAGGAGGAGGATCAGCTAGAGGAGGAGCAGGAAGAGGGGCAAGAGGAGCTGGAGGAAGAGGAGCAGCTGGGGGAGGTGCAGGAAGAGTGGGTGCATCTGGAGAGGGAGAAGCATTGGGAGGAAGAGCAGGAAGAAGAAAACCAATACATCCTTAGCCACCGAGGTAATTAAAGATAGTGCTGGCTCTTGACTGCTAACTTTTTCTTCCTATCAAGAGCTGTTTCCACCATATGGTATTCATGAGTTACTGACAGAGGTCAGTGAACTCTTCCTATAAAGGGCCAGATAGACTCAGTAGGCCATACAGCCTGTTGTAACCCATCATAGCCACTGACAGCACACAGACCAACGTGTGTGGCTGTGTTCCAGTAAAACAGTATTTGTAAAAGCAGGTGGCAGCCCTTATTGGTCACAAGCCATGGCTTGCTGACGCAGGTCTTGGTATTTTCTTTCAAACACACCTCTGCAGTAGAGCCAGTGGTTGGCGATTTGGCTCTGGGCTCTGCCCTTCAGAGAAAGAATGGAAGGAGAAAGGCAACAATGTAAATCAGAACAGAAAGGAATCACCCAAGGAGGACTTCCAGAGGAGAGAAGTGGAAGGGAAGGAATGGGAAGTGAAGAGACCAGAAACAACCCCGACAAACAACCCTTTCCAGTGCCACAACAATCCTCCATGCAGACTGCTGATGGCTCCATGGGTATAAGTGCTTGCCACCAAGCCTGAGGCTCTAAGTTCAACCCTGGGACCCGAATTGAAAAGAACTGACTCTCTTTTGAGTTGTCTTCTGAAACCCACATGTGCACAATGCTGTGAACACACACTCCCTCCCTTCCTCTAACATACAATCAATCAATAAATAATCAATAAGATTAAAAAGTAAAAGATGCATGGGTGCACATACCACCCATGTCCAGTGGTGGTACATGCAAGCTTTGCAATCTCCACAGCCGACCTCTCCCTAATTTTGAGAGCATCCAGACTATACCTTTTCTAGAACTAAAGTAGATCACAGCAATTCCCACCCCCAATTCTCCCCTTACCCACTCATAAGAAAACCAGCACGTTTAACCTCAGCTCGCTGTTTAATCCTGTATGTCCATGTAGCAAGTCAGCAGATGCAGGCAATGAAGGTTCCTCAAGGACAGAGATGGAGAATTAATGTGAGCCCCAAAGCTCTTTGCTCAGACTATGCATAAGGAATAAAAGAGAAAGAACTTGAAGCCATTAGTGGTAGTACACACCTGTAATCCCAGTACCAGTGAAGTTGAGGTAGGAAGGTCATGGGTTGAGGCCAGCCTAGGTTACACACTGTCTCAAGAGACAAAAACAAACAAACAGACAGACAGACAGACAGACAGACAGACAAACAAACAAACAAACACAAAACCAGCTAATAGGAACTTCTTAATACCCGTACTGATGGGTTTGCATGGATTTTCAGTTTAGAATTGAAAGACCTCAATAGGATAGATCTTCAAAGGCAGCCATTCTCTTTTAAAGACATAGTTTAGGTTGGAATTGTGTTTATACGTGTGAGCATATGCACATGTGTTTAGGTGGCCTCAGATCCCTGAAAGCTGGGGTTATCAGCACTTGTGAGCTCTTCACTGCCTGAGGGACTTGTGTCTTCTGCAAGAGCAGCATACACTCTAGTGCTGAGCCATTTCTCCAGCTTCAAGAGGCTGAGATCGTCACCATTTTGTCTGTAGACTTTGTGTCTTTCTGGTAGGGAGTGCCCCTTCTCCTTCCAAAGAGGCTTTCAAAATGCCTAAGCCTCAGAATGTCCAATGAAAATACTGCAAACAGTATTCTTCTTAGTCTCATGATTTTGGGATCACTTGGAAATATGAGCAAGGCAAAGAGTCACAAAGGATCTTCTTTAGTGTCCCTTCCAACTCTGAGGTGCTGGCCTGTTCCAACTTCCTGGCACTCCACCTTGGAGAGAAGTGTATGTTCTTGGAGCCTACAGCTTGATCCAGTTCCCCTTGGGCCTTCCAGCCCCTTTCAATACATTCTGGGGCAGGGAGACAAGAAGTAAAAAACAATTGATAACAGACACTTTTGATATTCCTGATTACATGACCTGAATGTAACTGAGAGATAGGTTTGAGACAATTTGCCAGGGTCCTTTCAAGAGCTCAATGTGGCAAGGGTAAGGGACTGGAGGTGTAACTTAGAAAGCTACACTAGAAACATTTGTCACTGGTCTTGGAGCCGACTTTCTATTATTCAGTCAGCTTGCTCCCAGTTCAGCAATCTTGAACACCTAATGCTGTTGCTAGGGAACTTCTGGTACTCATGGTGTCTGGACACTGCCATGTGCCAAAACCACCTCCCTTTTGGGATGGTTTTGACTACTCATAGAGACAATTAAAAGTGGTTGCTCATCCCATGACGTCATCTTAACTTAATTTGGATTCTGTGAAATGGATTTTGATTGCTAGGAGGCTGATGCTTTTTCATCCGAGTGGAAAGAATATGGAAACATTTCTGCCTTGCCCTTCACATTTGATTGATACTTTTCACTTTGAAAGCTAATTATAACCGATGTGAAAGAAAAACGGGATTTGGAAATATGGGCTCTTTTCATGAATTTTCACTCTGAAAATTCAGGTCATCTGTTTCGTTTTCTCATACCTCAGTTTACTCACCAGCCAGTCGGCTTGCTGTGGATGTTAGCCATCCTTCTGTGGCTGTGACAAAATACCTGGGGAGATAAACTAAGAGAAGAAAGGTTTATTGGTTCAAGACTACAGGAGTCTCAGTCTATTGTTGCTTGGTCCTGTTTCCATTGAGCCACAGTGAGGCATGACAGATGGTGTCTGGGATAAGGAGAGGGAAGCCAGGGGAGAAGGACAGAGCATGGATGGAGATGGACAGACACAGAAAGAGGATGTAGCCTGATGCCCTTCCACTGAATCTTGCCTCCCCAAATGTGTCTTTCCAACAGCACTAGGGCTGGTGACACATGTCTTTGGGGGGCATCTCACACATAATCCATACATTCATCCTCTATCTATGATGTATTCCTTCTGACCTCCAAGCACAGCAAGTTATGGGCCTGACTTGCTATCACCCATATTGATCTAACAGGATCCCAGCCTGTTAGAGACCCCTTTGCTCAAAGCAGCGAGGTTCATGCCATTCCTGGCCAGTGGCAGTCAGCCCCATGCATACTCTTCCTGGGACTGTAGACATCTATATTCAAAGTATTCTTTTCATCTCTAAATCCAGGTTGCTGTTGGAATATTCCCCCCCTCTCTCAGCCATTTTCCCAGGCTCTCTACCTGTGTGGCTCAGCTCTACTTTCTGAAATAGAGCAAGGCAGATGGACTCTTTGTGTCTTCATAGCCCTTCAGGTCTGATTGCTCTTTTATGAGCATTCTTTGCAAGTTGTTTGAGGTACACAGAGGAAGACCACTTTGAGAAAGGCAAACGCACAGTTGCATTTGTGGTGGTCCCTCCTGCTATTGGCAAGCTCTCAGTTAAACAAACAAGGATGTGTTCCAGTGAAGTGGGAAACCTGTAGGGTGCACTTGCTCAATACATTAGGTTTCTGAGATGGAGGCAACCCCATTCCACATTCACACATCACTACACCCTGCATGGATGATGATTCTTCTCTCATCTGGAGTGTTTACACAGCTAATGAGATCGCTGCATTTTAAAGTCTGCCCAGGAAGCAAAGGGCTGGAGTTTGTTTAAGATTTCAAGAGAAATCCTTTGGCTCCATTTATAGACATTAACACTTGACCATCAAGAATCTATATAGTACTAGTTAGGAAAGATTTCTTGTAGTGTGAATCTTTATCTCAGTGACTGAAAGAGATATTATTCATTTATTTGCTCAACACATCTTTGTTGAGTAGCTATTGTATGTCATGAACTGCTGTAGACATTTGTATTATGTAACAGAGAAAAAAGAAAAGGCAAGGCAAGGCAAGGCAAGGCAAGGAAAGGAAAGGCAAGGAAAGGCAAGGCAAGGAAAGGAAAGGAAAGGAAAGGCAAGGAAAGGAAAGGAAAGGAAAAACAGACACAAAGCTTCTGTTCTTGTAATGCTGACATTCTGGAAAGGTTAAATTCTTGGAATGTGTAATATGACATAATAAATAAATTACATTGTAGGTTAAAAGATGAGTGGCTACGGTGTATCTCAGAGGCAGAGCACTTTGCTTAGTGTGTGAGGTGAGTCCTTGGGTTCATCTCTAGCACCAGAAAAAAATAAAAGTAAGGAAGTATGGGGATCACAGAGGCTGAAATGATAGTCACAGAGCCTGCAAGGTTTGCACTAGGTCCTCTACATGTATATTATGGTTGTGTAGCTTTAGGGCTTTGTGGGGCTCCTGACAGTGGGAGTTGGGGTGTTTCTGACTTCTCTTGCTTGCTCTTGGGACTCCTTTCCTCCTAGTGAGTTCCTCACCTACCCTTGATGTAAGGGTTTGTCCTGGTCTTATTGTATCTTGTGGTACTATGTTCTGTTGATGTCCCTGGGAGGCCTGATCTTTTCTGGGGAAAGTTGGGGGTCTAGATCTAGGGGTGAGGGGAGATGTAGTGGAACTGGGAAGAGTGGAGGAAGAAGCTGTGGTCAGGATTTATTGTATAAGAGAAGAAAATTTTCAAAAATAGAACAAGGAAAGTAGGCCGAGCAAGCTATGGGAAGCACCTCTGCATGGCCTGTGCATCGACTGTCCTTACTCCCTTTGACGATGAACAGTGATATGAAAGTGTAAGTCAAATGACTGAGCCCCAACAAATAAGTAAAAGGAGGTAAGCTCTTTCTAAAAATTTTAAAAGCTATGTGTGTGTGTGTTATGGTGGTGGTGGTGGTGGTGGTGGTGTGTGTGTGTGTGTGTGTGTGTGTGTGTGCCTCTGTGTCTGTGTGTCTGTGTGTCTCTGTGTGTGCCTGTGTGTGTGTGCCTTTATATATCTGTGTGTATGTCTGTGTGTGTCTATGTGTGTATATGTGTATGTCTGTATGCATGTGTGTCTATGTATGTGGTACGTAGACCCATGCACATACATGTAGAGGTTAGAGGAGGAAGTTGAGACTATCTCTATTGCTCTGGGCCTTATTCACTCCAGTCAGAGTCACTTACTGAATCTGGAGCTTACAAGTTTTGGAATAGACTAGATGGGCATCTATGATCCTCTGCCTCTGATTTTCCCTGTCCCCCAATTCTGGGGTTAGTGATGTATGCATATCTAGTTTTTAACCTGGGAGCTGAGGACTGAGACTTAGTTCCTCACACAAGTGTTGCCACCCACCGAGCCATCTCTTCAGTCCCAAAATTGTGAGATCTTTACAGAAGAAAACAGCAGCTAATTCAGTTAGGGGCAAGCATACAGAGATGTAGCTGGGGTACATGGATCAGTGATTGAAGGCAATTTGGAGATGGTGCTTCTACAACCCAAGCATCAGTGCATCCAGACTTGGCACTGCGTCCTTCACAGACCAGAGCATAGCTAGCAGTGCTGGGAACCTGGATAAAAAGAAATCATCGAAGGAGAAGATTGAGGAGAGGGCGGTGTGGACTGCACAGCTAGGAATAGGGTGTCCAGATATGGTCAGTAGGTGTCAGAGAGTGACAGCTGAACAAAGAGATATATGCCAGAAATGACAGGGAAGTCAGGAAGAACTTGAGAGGAACCAAAATACAAAATGGTTGTCTTAAGTATTTTAACAGCCATAAAGGAAGGCATGGTAGGATGCCTGTATTTGATTGTTATTATTTTGGAGGTTTGTTTGTTTGAGGAATTTACCATGTACTGCCCTCAAACTCAAAGAAATTCTCCTGCCTCAGTTTCCCAAATGCTGGGCTTATAGGCATGGATCACCACATCCAGAAAGGAAGAATGACTTTACCTAGTGTGTGTGTGTGTGTGTGTGTGTGTGTGTGTGTGTGTGTGTGTGTGTATGTGTGTGTGAGCATGGACGTGAAGTCAGAGGCTGATGTGAGGTGTCTCTCTCAGAAGACTGCCTTTAAAATGAATGCGATTTGGTCATGGTACACTCCTGCTTTGGGTTGGGGATTTGATCTTGGGAATTTGGATGAGTGATACTTCTGCTCAGTTAAGAATAGATGGTATCCGTAGAAGCAAGGGAGGAAGGAAGAGAGTGAGGAAGAGGGGGAGGGAGAGGGGGAGGGGGAAGGGGAGAGGGAGAGGGAAAGGGAGAGAGAGGGGGAGAGGGAGAGGGAGAGGGAGAGGGAGAGGGAGAGAGGTGATGTGTGATACTCTGGAAGATGGAGGCAAAACCTCAGGGTCAAAATCACAGACCAAATCACCTGCCTGTGGCAGGAATCATGTTGTTGGCACAATATGACACCTCACCAGCACAGGAAGCAAGAAAAGACCTGGCAGACTATCCAAAGACAAGAAAAAGGTCTAAGAAAGGGTTCTTGCCTCTGTACATTTCACCTAAGGGTATAGTCAGCATATCTGTCATGGGTTGTATATTGTGTACTGTTCTGAGAGCAAACTAAGCCAGGAAAGCAAGCAAAGGTGATGTCCTCACTACCTTCTCCAGCTGAGCCTAGAAGGAGGTGCTCACACCGCCTCTTAGTCTGTCTTGCAGTTCAACAGGTCAGGAAAGTGTATGCCTCAGGCCTAAGTCCTAAGGAAGCCAGTGATGTGCTAGTTTGAATCTGAAATGTCTCCACAGGCTCGTGTATCAGTTCCTTGTTCTCTAGCCGATGGTTGGGCTATTTGAGGAGACCGTAGAACCTATTGGGGGTGTTGGGGCTGGCTGTTGGAAGCAGGTCACTGAGAATAAGCCTTCGAAGGTTATATCTACATCAGGTTCAGTTGCTGATCTACTGGGATGTGGGAGCCACACAGTGGCACCACCCTGAACTCTGCCATGCCTTCCCCAATACAGTGCACTGAAACCCCAGAAACCTTGATCCAAGACAAAGCTTTCCCCTTCTGTTGTTTCTGCCTGGTATTCTGGTCACAGAGACCCAACAGCAGCTAATACTGTTGAGTGGTGGACAAGATGATGATTACAAACATTCATGATGAAGGACAGAGCCCTTGTCAGCACCGACCATTCTCGGATTTAAGGTCTACTAAAAGAGGGCTCAACTATCAGGAGCATGTGCAAGGGACTAGAACTGTCTTATCTTGAGTCCCAGAGGCTACCCTGGGCTAGGTTCCTACTGTGGAGTGTGGACTGGCTCAATGGCTCTTCTATCACAGGACAGCTTTCTGGGGACTCACATGAGTTCTGGGTACTTAACTGTGAGGAGATTATAGAGGAACCAGAGAGCTAGTGGGATGTAGTTCATGGAGCTGCAGAACTGAATGAGCAGAATCCCCACTGCCTCCACGTGATGCCTTTAACTCTTGAGGGTTTATGATTCAGACTCCAACCTTAGACATAGGTGTTTAGGAATCTATAAAAATGGATGAGAACTGAACACTTTATTGGGCCCCAAAGAAAACTATTAAATTGAATTAATAAAATTTCAATTTGTGGAAATGGCATCATAATGACTTATTTAATTGCTAAGTTTAGTACAATTGTCCTTTAGTGTCCATGGGGGACCTGCTCTAGGACAATACTCCCACATCTTAATCAGACACGCCTGTGCTGTGCAAAATGGAGCAATATTTGCATATAAACATACGAACCCGCCGAATAATTTTAATCATCTCTAGATGACTTTATACATCCAGTGTAGAGTGAAAATGTTATTGAAATAAATGTTTTACTGCATTGCTTAGGGGATAATATAAAAAAAACATAAATAAGAGCCTATGTGAGTTCACTATAGACACACTTTTCCCCGAGTATTTCCTATCCAACATGGCATACAGAACATCCAGATACGGACAACCAACTGTTAATTAAATGACACATTTAAGACCAACAAATCTATAGTTCTCTCTCTCTCTCTTTTTTTTTCTTCACAAGAATTCCTAAGCAGGCTCAAGAACTGCCAGGAAGCCACCGCCAATCATCATTTACATTACTTGTAGCCAAAACATTTCAAAAGCAAAAATTATCATTTTAAAATGTATTTTTGCGGTAAAAGAAAAAAAAATACTCACTAGATTGGATATGAGGTGTGGAGTTAGGGCCCAGAATTGAGAAGTTGTCAGCAAGGTTCTGACAAGTTCCCACCCATTTTAGACAGCCGGGCGGGCAAAAGTGAAGCAGTAGGCAGTGGGTTAGGAAAACCTTGCTGCTCCAGCTCCCGATGGGCACCCAAGCCTCCCCCTCTGCCTTCCACACCATGGCCTCCTTCATCTCCTTCAGTAACTGTTTTCTGGAACACATTCTTCCATAGCAATCCTTTCCAGGATGCTACAGTAACAAGAGTTCTCAAAGGCTTTGATTGATGGGGTTTTGAAACATGCTTTCTTTTGGGTAATATTTATATTTGATCCCTTTTGGACCAACTGCACATAACTAGAGCTTATCACATTGCTGGAAACTACGGGAAGAATCGCAGGAGCCTGCTGAGCCCTGAGAGAACAAAGATTAATACTCATTTGTGCCTCACTGCCCCTGACCTCTGCTATCTGTAAATAATGTTTGGAAAGGATGGGGGTGCATCATGATCTATGATATGGTGGCGGCTATTCCAGTTGTTCTGTCTTCAGATGTGATTTATCATTCTCTATGGTGACACAAATCATGGCCCTAACTTGATGGGCTGGCATTTTGGATCTACTTACGGCAGCAGTGTGAACCTGAGTTTTCATCCTAACAGTTTAAACCTGACTTAGAGATAACTGCCTGCTTTAATTCGGACATATGCTGCAAAAACACACTTTGCAAACTCTTTGGTTTCGATGCTGCCTGGGAGTAGCAGATCTTTTCCGACCCTTGGGAGGACCAATGAGAAGGCATATGAATAGTGAAATGATCTAATTTTTTTAATTTAAATTTTTTCATATTCATTTTATGGGTCTGAAGAGATGATTAAGCAGTTAAAACTGCTGGCTGCTCTGAGTTTTATTAGCACCCATCATGGGTGGCTCACAACTGCATATAACTCCAGCTCCTGGGGAACCAACGCCCTCTTGGGACGAGGTTGTTGAGGTGAAATAGCTGTTCTACTCTGTTGAGTGTATGTGCACATATGTGTAGGGACCTGGGAGTACCAGAAGAGGGCATTAGATGCTTCAGACCTGGAGCTACTGGCCAACCTACCAGCCAAAACAAGGTCTAATTGAAGATGAGAAGTTGGCCCCACTTTTCTCTCTTGTCTGCCTTCCTGTGAAACCAGCCTGCATCCAGCTACCTTCAGAAGCACTGAAGGAGAGGAGGCAGGAAGATTCCTGAGTTCAAGGAACTGCTTGTGTTCTCTCTTGAGACCTGACACTCAGGAGCATGCTCAATAGCTCTCGGTCAGACACGGAGGGCCTGTAGGCTTCTGTGGGCCAGTGCTGGCCTCTGCAGAGAGATGTATCTGTCCCCAAAGCAGAGTGAGCAAACTAGATCTTTGCAGTCTCCCCCGTCTCACCCCCAGTGTAACCATGCTCCCTGAAATGGATGGAAACAAGAGAACATGACGAGGTTCTATGGGAAAACACCCCATTTCTTTGAAGCCTGTTCCTTTCTGTAAAGGGTGATTCCTATAGAAAGCACAATAACTTTAATTATTTTTTTTTAAATGACAGCGTATCACTTCTCTTTGGAATAATCTTTGTATTTAATGCAACTTATTATTATTTCTTTATATAAATAATCCAAGGACCTTGGATTTAAAATTAATTTGATCATTTTTTTTCCCTTTTGAAACAGAGATTCACTATGCAACTGAGGTTGGCCTAGAATTTGCTATGTAGCTCAGGCTGGCCTCACCCTACCTCAGTCTTGAAAGTGCTGGGATTTCAGGCGTGTGACAGCACAGCCAGTAAAAAATAACATTTGAGTTGCAATGACTCACATTTAGATGGTAACTTCCAAAAGGCTGCAATTGTATGTTACATACATATGTTTAAATTTTTAAAATAAAAAAATGTTTTTTTTCCTCTAGATTCATGTTTTGTTTAGGTAGAAATTCAGTGTCCTAGCCTGATGGAGCAGTGTGGGGCTTTTTCTCCTCTGGGGTCCCACCTTGAGCAAAGCCTTACTGGTCCCGACCTAACCCTGGCTTAACCTGATGTCCTCTCTGTCTCCTTGTTTCGTTCACAGATTGTCCCCTAGTTTCAAATGCCTGTCAGTGAGCTGAGGTGACAGATTTGCCTGTGCTGGTGTGCCGAGGCAGTATGTGCTTGAGCTCAAGCCTCCTGGAACCAGCTCCCGTGGCACTGCTGTGCCCTGTGGTGACTTTGAGGGCAGGAGTTGAGGTAAATGTGAATCCAGGGGAAGGGGAGAGCAGAGTGGTCTACGTGACTCCCAGCATCTCACTGGGCAAGGACAACAACACTATCCTGCATCTTACTTTATTTTTCTAATTTTTGGGTGTAGACTTCTGAGAACCATCCCCAACGATGTCCAAAGCGACATGCACTTGCTCATCTCAGCCCCAGACGGTGAGTGACTGAACCTTTGGTACGGAGCAGCACTCTGTCATATAGAGTGGGTTATTAATACTACCCCGGAGCCTTGGCAAACGCCATCCTCCACCACATTCCACATTATACTTTTTCGTAAACATCTTATCTCATCCAACCCAACATAGCTCCTAATTCTTTATATAACCATGAAACTCAACACTCCACCTTCGTTGGATGGGTCCTTCTCAAACTTGCTCTATATTACAACAACATTAATTGCTATTTTGTGCTCATCCACAGACAGACATCTTCACAACTTCTTGGTGACTTACAAGTGCACTGGTTGACAGCATCCTCAATTAGCAGAGTCATTTCCATATCCTGGACATATATACATTGATCAGAAAAGATGACAATTTATTTTTAGACAGACGCAGCCTGCATAATTTAAATATATTTCCCATTTGGCAAAAATGGTGTTGTAGCTAATGTATGTTCAATATTTCCAAAAACATTGGTACTTTCCCATAAATATCTTCCATATTTTTTTTCAGTGAGTAATAAAAAAGGTTGAGGTGGGATGTGTTTTAGCCCACCACATTATATCACTCCTATTTTTCCTCTCTGTTGGATGGCAATCAGGGGCCCCGATGCCAAGCTTTGGAAGCAACAGCATCTGGCTCCTTGGCAGAACCCGCAGGCAGACTTGTTGCCAGCCTTTAAGCTGTGTCTGGGTCTGTTGCAGGGTTTGGCTGCAGATGGGCGCTCTGGGTTGCCTCGTGCTTCTGGAAGCCAGTCCTGGCGTTCCTTTTATTCTGAGGACTTTACTCATTTTTATTCATTTGTGAAGAAGGGCCCATCCAAATGTTTTATGAAACCAACACAGGAGAACATTAATGGATCAAGTTTTGCCTTTGAAGAGGCAGAGGTCAGTGTACGTTTAGGCAGGAGACACCACATGCTGAAAACAAGTCCGTTCGTGGGCAACCTTCGTCCCTTGAGCTTCTTTCGATTCCACAGGGCTCTGAAGGAAGATGGATTTGTATTCCTGTCCCTCCCTCCCTCTCTCCCTTCCTCCCTCCCTCCTTCAGGATGGGGCTGTGTGCTTACTGGAAAAACAGAAACGGGGAGCTCAGCCATCCTCAGATGGAGAAAGCCTCCTGTTTCTTTTGTGGTTTTAATGGAACCAGACCCTGAGGACACAAGGACCATGGTCCTCTCTGCCCTGCTCTCTTCTACTGTGTTATTGTTCACCTGAGTATGGAACTGTATACACTATGACAAGGAAAAAAAGGTGCACATTAAGTCTTAATTTAGTCTTAGCTAAGCACATACATGGAAGACGGAGCACTCTATTAGCTTTTGCCAAGACTGTGGCCTCTAGGGCAAGAGTTTCCAGGTTTCTTAGAATTTTGAAATGCTCTCTCCAGCTTAATGATGCACTCCTGTGATACCAGGATTTGGGAAGCAGAATGATAGGGAGTTCAAGGCCATCCCAGCAAAGTAGCACCCTAGATTCCGTCTCATAAAAACAACAAAAACCAAAGACACCCAAATCATAGCAACCCACCAACAAAAGCAAAACTCCTAGCACCATCCATGCTATTCATCAATCAGAGCCACTAAAACCACACCAAATAAAACAAAAACCCAACAAACAACAACAGCAACAAAATAAAACAAAAACCCAACAAACAACAACAGCAACAAAATAAAACAAAACCCAACAAACAACAACAGCAACAAAATAAAACAAAAACCCAACAAACAACAACAGCAACAGAAACCTCCAAGTTTGGGGGCTTGAGGCAGAATTAAGAGCACTAGCTGCTCTTGCAGAGGACCTGGGGTCAATTCCCAGTATGTACAAGGTGGTTCACAACCATCTGTAACTCCAGTCCCAGAGGATCTGATGCATTCTTTTGGCTTCTGTGAGCACATGGTACACAGATATGCATGCAAACAAATCACCATACCCATAAAATAGAGATAAAGGAAAAAAAAAAGCAACAAATCTCTGCCTTGCACATACACAATACCACTATTTTAATTAACATATATTTTACTCCTGTACTGAAGATGTAGCCATTTTGTGGTGTCTCCTGGGTGCATTCTTCTCATTGACTCTTTTACCTGAAGCTTATGATCGAATACCTGCTATTTTGTCAATTACCAAGTCCTGCTTTCGTGGTGTTTATTTTCTGTTAGAGGAAGGATGCTACGAGATCACTGTAGACAGCTAGAGTGCTATTAGAAAAATAAAACTGTAATATGCAGAACATTGTAGTGGAGGTGTAAACCCATTCAAGACGGATTTGGGCCCATTTCTGGGCATCTCTCCAGAAGAAATAAAATTACTTTCTCAAAGAAAGCTGCAGAGGCTGGGGAGATTGCTTGGTTGAGAGTGCTGAAAGCTGCAGAGGCTGGGGGATGGCTTGGTTGAGAGCGCCAGCTAGTCTGCAGAGGACTCAGTTCAGATCCCAGAAGCTATACTGGCAGGCCTGTAACTCCAGTCATGAGGGATCTGATACTTTCTTTTGGACTCTACTGGCACCTGTACATATGTGTGCAAATACACACACACACATACACACACACACACACACACACACACACACACACACACACAGATTAGTTGTGTAAGGTAACATATATGTCAATCAGCTTATTGATAGAATCTCTTAAGTGTATATCCAAACATCATGGTGAACATCTTTAATATGTGAACTATTTTTTTTGGTTTTGTGTGACTGTGTGTGTGTCCATGCATGCATATGCATGATCATGTGTATGCATGCAGAGGCCAGAGAAGGGTATCAGGTGTCTTCTTCTGTCACTCTCTTCCTTACTCTCCTGTACCAGAAACTTGTTCATTTAGAAAGGTTGACTGGGCCAGGCGTGGTGGCGCACGCCTTTAATCCCAGCACTCAGGAGGCAGAGGAAGGTGGATTTCTGAGTTCGAGGCCAGCCTGGTCTACAGAGTGAGTTCCAGGACAGCCGGGGCTATACAGAGAAACCCTGTCTCGAAAAACCAAAAAATAAAAAATAAAAAAAGAAAGGTTGACTGGCCAGCAAGCTCCCAGCATCCACTGTCTCCATCCCCCAACACTAGGGTAATAGTCATGTGCTTTTTTATGGGAGTGCTAGAGATTCAAACATGGGTCCTTATGCTTGTGTAGAAAGCATTCTTATTCCACAAGCTGTCTCTCACACCCCTTGAAAAAAAATAATTATTATTATTATGAAGTTCTGTCACTATAGCTTGAGAGTGGCATGACCAGCAGAGATTCTTTAAGAAAGTGGAATTGGGTCTAAGAGCACATCAGCAGAAAGGAGTCAGCCAGTGCTCTTCAAGGGCAGTGGAGCTACAAGAGGAAAATGCGAGACTATGGTATCGATGAAGAACGACCCTGGCACAGCTGAGGCCCAGAAGGGCACGGTATAATAATCCTGCTGGGTGTCAGACAGGGGCTTACTCACTGAGAGCAGGTTAGTGAGTCATGGAGCATATTCTAGCAGCAACGGGAAGCCATTGGTGTTTTTCAGTAGCAGAATGGCATGGTTAGTTCCTGAGTTTGAAAGGTCACTTTGGCTACAATGTAGAGGAAGAAAGACACAGAGAATTAGTGAAGTTACATACAATGATCCAAGTCCAAAAGATGCTATCCATTAATAATGCTTATGCTGGGTAATCTACACACACACACACACACACACACACACACACACACACACACACACACACACACACACACATGGATGCATATGCTTTTGGAATAAACTCTTACACCTAATAAGACAAACATAGGGTTTGAAGAGACATGCAACCTCCTTGCACCATGAAACCAAAGAGGAGAAAAACATTATGCTTTCATTTGCCTTCAAGCAAGACAAGATTAAGTTAAGCCTAGGTATGGTAGTGTATTCCTTTGGTCCCAGTATTCTGAGAGGTAGAAACAGGAGAAAAAGGACTTTAGGGCTAGCTTGGGCTACAAAGTGAGAACACCAGAGGGGATGGAGGAAGAGAGGGAGATAGAGAAGAAGAGGGAGAAGAAACAAGCAATAAAAAGGATATAGTCAGTGGGGTGTGATGGCACCCTGAATCTCAGCACTCAGGAGGCAGAGGCTGTGGGTCTCTGAGTTAGAGGCCAGCCTGGTCTACATAAAGAGCTCTAGACTATCCAGGGCTACATAGAGAGAGTGTGTCTTAATTTTTTAAAAGGTTCATTCAAGCTGGGTGCTGGTGGCGCATGTCTTTAATCCCAGCATTTGGGAGGCTGGGGCAGGTGGAACTCTGAGTTTGAGGCTAGCCTGGTCTACAGAGTTAGTTCCAGGACAACCAGGGCTACACAGAGAAACCCTGCCTCAAAATCAAAACAAACCAAAAACCATTTATTTATGTATCAAAATTTATATGACAAGAAAATGAATCAACTAATGGGGCAGGGGCATTGAAAACACAGCCTGGCAGATTGCTCAGAAAACAGGAGCAAACCAGGCAGAGGTGGCTAGGCAGAGATATCTGGAACACCTTTCCGTGTGTACTCAGGGTAGGAGAACTAACTTCAGCTTCTCCCCTGCCCCAAATTCCAGCACTCCCCAGATGCTCTCACTGTCTTAATGTGCTCATGGGACATGGAAGACAATCTCTTCCCTTGGCCTTGCCCAGTACGCCCTCACTCATATGTTTTAATTCCAAGTCATCACCCTCCCTGAGCTGAAAACTCCCACAAACACCAAGGAAACCGAGTTTCAACAGACCGAAAAGGAGGAACAGTCTCTGCTGGCTAGTGTAGGGAGTTGTTCATGTTCACTGTTGCATATGTGTCATTGACATATGTGTCAGAAAAAAAAAAACCCACAAAAGACTATAAGATGCAGTCACTGACTGGTGACTACTAGGGGGAAATACAAGACACATTCGTGGCATCTGTTGGACTCTCGGGCGTCTATGGCTGCGGTAACCTGACGGGACTCAGATCTTACATCCCCAACTCTTTCCCCCTTTTAAAAATCACCACCAGTGTCAAACATTGTTACTTCTCTATTGCATCCCAATTCTGGCATGCTATCGTTTTCTATGTTAGTTGAAGGGTTGTTGGTTTTTTCCTCCATTTTTAGTAAACTGTTATTAAACATTGCCAAGCCTCTTCAATTAGGCTAAATCAGTGTAATCTACTTAATGTAAATTGAAGTGTTCCATCCCTTTTGAGTGAGCAAATGCCTCCACAGTGATGTTTTGTCCATGTGGACAGCAACTTCTCTTTGAAGTCAAATACTGGACTGAATTGACCAATCATTTGCCTGAATGTATCTATCAATTTATAAAAAGAAATATATATGTGTACATATATACATGTGTAGATATACATATATACATGTATATATAATATATATGGTGTATATAAATACATATGTATGTATAAATGTATATGTATGTATGTGTATATATATATATATATATATATATATATATATATATATATATATGATCACAGTATTGAGCTCACTCTCCTTTGAACTTATTTCTGACTAATATCATATTGGGTAAACCATTGTATGTTTCTCTTTTTAAAAAATTATTTATTTATTTATTTATTTATTTATTTATTTATTTAATGTATATGAGTACACTGTAGCTGTACAGATGGTTATGAGCCTTCATGTGGTTGTTGGGAATTGAATTTTAGGACTTCTGCTTGCTCAGGTAAGCCTTGCTTGCTCAGTCCCTGCTCACTCCGGCCCAAAGATTTACTTATTATTATAAATAAGTACATTGTAGCTGTCTTCAGATACACCAGAAGAGGGCGTCAGATCTCATTACGGGTGGTTGTGAGCCACCATTTGGTTGCTGGGATTTGAACTCAGGACCTTTGGAAGAGCAGTCAGTGCTCTTACCCGCTGAGCCATCTCGCCAGCCTCGTTTCTTCTTTTATACAAAAATTTTGTATGTTCTTTCTCTACACCCTGTCTCTTGGTTTCTACCTGTTTTTGGAAACATGATGCCAGTTGAAGGCATGTGGATTTGTCATTACAAGTTATGAATGGAATGTGGCTAGTTTCTCATCCTTATCATGGAAGACTTTCAGGATGTGGACAGTGGCCTTGAGGTTCCTCATTTGGACTGAGCAAAATCACTGTTGCTTCTGACAAAAAATGCAGAAGAGGCAGAGCTGATGAATGGTGTCTCCTTGGCTAGAGGGACTCAGGACCTTCCTAAAACATTAAAGTGCTGTCTGGCCTCAAAACTAACAACTTCTGGGCTACTTCTTTTTCCTGTGGAGTTCACTGAAAGCACAGTGCTTGAGTTACGGTGACTGGGGTCAGTTCCAGGAACGAAGGCTGGCCAGAGCCGGCTGCCAGGACCTGAAGTATCCATGGGGTCTTCCCTTCCTTGGCAGTGCATTTGAGTGGGTACCACTGTACCTAGCCCACATGATAACAGCATCTCAACAGGCTGCCTGGCAGCGGTTCCAGAGGCAGAGTTTTCAGAACCATCTGATCTCCTGATATAGTGTGTAGAAAGGCATGATGCAGATAATCCCTAGCCCCAGCATTCACCTAGCAGGAATTAGATAATGTCTGGGCTGTGGACCGCTGGGGAGGGAGATGGTTCAGTTGGTAAAGTACTTGTCCAAAGCATCAGGACCTGAGTTCAGATCTCCAGCACCTAAGTAAAAAGAACAAAACAAAACAAACAAACAAACAAACAAACCCCTAGCAGAGCTGCATGCCCCTGTAAACCCAGTGTTGTGTCTACAGAGTCAGTCATTAGCCGGCCAGTCTAGCCAAATCACGAACTTCAGGTGAGAGGCCTTAATTAAAAAAAAATAATTAAAAGTATATAAATGAAAATAAATAAGTGGTTTGTGTTGTACTCAGTGGAAAAGCACTTGCCTCCTATGTATGAGGCCCTGATTTCAATCTGCCGTATTGTCAAATAAAAATGTTAAATCAAATCAATCAATCAAGTGAAAATCAACTAAGGAAGCCAACTATCTTTGATCTTTGGTAGTCACATGCACACTCGTGCACATGCCCACACTGACAGGTACACACACACACACAGACACACACAGACATACACACACACACACACACACACACACACACACACACACATACACACCCTGCATGCATACAAACGTTTTTAGTCTGTGGAATGGATGGAGGTTTGTGTCTTCCAGACAACATCCCTGGTCTGACTGGAGCAAAGGTTGAGCATGTCCAGGTATCACACTGTAGCTGTCCTCAAAAAATAGTGACAAAATTCAATTATCCTTCCCTTTTGCTATCTGAAAGTTTACCTTGCTACTCAGGTGTGTTCATGATGTTCTGAGGACCAAGCTTTCCCTGCAACTCCACATCTGTGTGTCACACCCTTGGAGGCAGGCTGGCTACCCTGGCCTCTCTGCTGACATCTTGTTCTTCCTTCCAATGCATCCTGTGAAACAGATGAATTCATTCGTTCACCCTTCCTCCTCTTCCTTCTCCTCCTCCTCCTCCTCCTCTTCCTCCTCCTCCACCTCAGACCCCAGTCATCTCTACCACTCAGGGAAGCTCCTGTCCTTCCTGAGGCCCTTCCCATGGCCATTATTCCTGGATACTTCATCCTCCACAGCAACGATCCAGCTCACACACCCTGGCCTCTAGTTCCTGAAATCCTATGGACAAATCCAAGATGCCATTATTCACAAGCAACTCATAAGAGGAAAGTCTACAAGTTGGGGGTCTTATTCATCATTGGCATTTCTTCACCTCACAGGCTCTCCTAATCTAACCCCCAGTCTAATCTAACCCCCATTTCCTTACTGAACCAGCACAGTTCTGTTCCTTGCTACCAGTGCCAGTGCCCTACATCAGCTCTCTGCCTTCTCCTCCCAGATATCTCGGCACTGCTGGCCATAGGCGTGACCCCCACTGGAATCCTCTACTCCTGAGCTTCCAGGATGCTGTACTGCCTGGGCCCTTCTGCTTCACTTTAGGCTGTGCTCCTTTGACTGTGGACTCTGTCCTTTATTTTTCTGCCACTTACATTCTCCCAAGGTGGCTCTCACCCATCTCCACAAATTCAGGACACACTTATTTTCCCGACTGTCACATCAGCTTATGTAGTGCTGACACTCCTTGAGCTCAAGTTAATACACAACTGCCTTCTCCTGACCCTCTCTTGGATGACTAACAGGCTCCTTACAATTGGTTGTGTCAACACTGAATCTTGGTTGGTTGGTTTGTTTTTCCTTCCTCAATATAACTGAGCTTTCTCTCCTCCTCTTAGTATATGTCACAACCACATACCCAACTGCTTAGACTAAGAGCCTTGGGGTCATTCCTTATTCTTCTCCTTTCCTTGGAGTCAACATCCAACCCATGAATATGTCCTAGTGATGCTGCTTTCAAAACACATCCTAACACTGACCTCAACCCAGTACCACAGCCTATGTAGCCGGAGTATCATCCAAACCTTTGCTCTTTCTGGCACCTTGCTTCCACCATGCTGCCTATTGTTCATCTTGCACAAGGCAGACATCCCTGAAGCATAAATCAGGTTATGTTTCTCATGCCCAGCGCTTTCTGCTATCTTTGAATTAGGCTTCAAGTAATCCAAGATGGCTGCACTGCCCTGCTCCTGTCATCCCCTCTTCGATATTTCTCTGTATACGCCAGCCTTTCTGCTCTCAGCCACATTCGTTCCCATCTTAAGACCATTGCACCTGCTACCCAGATGGTGTGAAGCATTCTTCCCTCGGGTCTATGTGTGCCTCCTACTCCCCTTCAGGCCTAGGCTCACATGGCTCCTCTTCACAGACACCCTTGCTCAAGCAGTGCCCTTCTTCCACCTCATCCCACAGCCTCTCCCTCTGACGATGCTTATTTTATCTGTTAGGGTGCATAGAAAAGCTCAAAGCCATCACATTTATTTGTTTTCTACATCTGCTCCTTGTCTCTATCACATTATAAAATTGTAACAGCCCATGGATTCAAGATAAGATGGTATTTCTTTCCATCAGTTAAGGGACAGTATCAAAGATGAATGTGTTTCTTCCATGTAATCGCCATCACAAGTATTAGTCATACTCAGAGAAATGTAGATACATACACATATATACATGTATATGATATATACACATATGCATATACATATATACATGTATATGTGTCTATATATGTGCCAGTGTGCTACTCAAGGTGAAGTATTAAAAGACCATTGACCTATTAATGTACACATGACTTCTCTTCCTCGTAGTTCATGTTGATTAATTGTCCAGAACAGGTGTCAGGAGCAGAGTGGTGATCTCTTTGACTGGGTTTAGTGGGTCTAAGGTTTCACCAAGAATTGCCCATGTGCCAGCACTTGATCAAAGTATGATGGGCCTGGGGAGAGAGCCCCATGAGACCTTTAAACTTGGCTCACTTCTATTCCAAAGTGAAGCTTTTGTCTGGCTAACATTAAGGGTCATGGGTTGCCTTCACGGATTTGGAGGGTGCATCCAGGTGCATCTTATGGGGTGTAGGCATAAGATCTGAGGGAGCACTCTGATAATGAAACTCCTACAGTCACAGACCACAACTATCTGAGGTGCTGGATGAAGACCTCCAGGGACCAGTCCAGCATGGAGGACATTTTAGGTAATGCCAAGAGCTACGAAGACGGTGTTGTGTCATTAAAACACCTCCAGCGAAGCTGGGAAAAACTAAGGTGGTCAAACTAGAGGAAGATGGATAACAGCAAAGGCGTCTCAAGAATCTCACTTCATTAGGAGCTCATATGGAGGACATCCTGTCCATGAGGGGTAGTGAGCCAGAGCTTGCTTACAGTACTGCAAGAAGACAACTGGACTTCAGACAAGTTTGTAGATTTTACACCCTTAGGTTTTAAATATCCTACCATGTCTTTTCATAAACCACTGCTGAATCCTTCAAAAGGTGTCTCAGGAAGGGCCTTCAGGTGAAGCCATCTATGACAGAGCAAACCTAAGGCACACTTGACAGTCAGGTCACAGTATTAAGAGGGCCCCCCACAAAAGTGTTTCCATTTCTGATGTTCCCATAGCTTTCTTGAGCAGTTGGCAACCACTCAAGAACTATACCTTATCCCATCTTGTGTGAATGTGAAACCAGTGCTGGGTGTGTGTGGTGCACGCAGGCAGGTGGTCTGCCTAGAGTCCACATGCTACTTAAAATTTCCCAAGCCACCTACGGTAAGTGATTGAAATAAATGGTGGGAATTCATTAGAAGAATCTTGTGAGCATTCATGTAACCCTTAAAGGCCATCACAAGACCAGGGAGAGGCTGGCAGCCTGCTCTACTTAGCACCCCAGGAAGCAGTAATGAGGAAGACACAGGAACTTGCCCATCTGAGAACCAAGAAACCTGTCCATTCTCCACTCTCTTGCCAGAATATCTCACCCAGTCAAATCTCAGGCTCTCACCCAGAGGCTGGACAAGAACGTGCTTTCATATTTAATAGAGTAGCCAATAAAATTACCATCATGAGCACTGGGAGGGTCTATTTCAAGGATAACAGTCTGAGTATATCCATCATATTCCTGCTTCCTGGGACTTTCCTGGGACTCATTCTACTGTTTGGTATAAAATTCTTCTTAGGACCCTTGGTGGCTTTGGAGGAGGAAGGATTTTAATGCCACCACTCATCTCTGTACAAGGGAAATGGTAAATGAACTATGAAAGCAAACAAACTAACCTGTGCCCAGGCAAACAGTGGCCAGCATGCCATGCTACAGGCAATTGGAAACAGCAACCAGCCCGCTCTCTGTCATTTCACAACTGCTGGGCCATTCCACGTCTCAGAGCTCCCTGGCTCGAATGTCATCTGCTCTTCACATCCTTCCAAGGGCTGATGAGAACCTATTTATTACCCTGTTGGGTCGAGACTCTTGACATATACGGTTCCTTCAAGTGTGATTTACACATATTTATTTGATCCCCAGCCTCTTGCTCATTCTCCATAGATCAGTGGAATCTCTAGAAAGCCAGAGAAAGAGAAGAGATAATGCTCTCAAGGGGCTGGTGGGTAATGGGAAATGCAGGGCAGCTAGTTTACAGTAAGCCCCATGGGTTGTGAGGTGTAAGGAGGATCATGTTGGGATACATGAGGGATACCTGATTCAACCTCAGAGGCCTCCTAAAGGAATACACTGGGAGGGGAACTATCACATCTCCAGATTTCAAGGAGGAATAGAAGCTCAGAGAAATGGAAGACAAAGAGAAATTGAGGTGTGGTCCAGATAAATGAGTGATCAAGACCTTTTCAGGTTACAGAAAATGGTAGGGATTCTTCTAGATTATTCTCTGAATGCTGCTGTTTACTGTGCAGGCTGTGGGAAAGCTAGCCTGATGGTTGCTCAAAATTTATTCTGGCAATAAGGACAGAATGCAGAAGAGCGAGGCCAGAACATAGGTGAGATGAAGGTGTAGGGTTGAAACTAAGTAGAATCCACAACCCACCAAATGTCAAGAGTCTGCTGTGGTGCTCAGTCTTCTGATACAGACAGCCACTCTTGCTTTTCAATGATATATATAATATATACATAATCATACACACATATCTAATATAATATATACTAATTTATATATATATATATATATATATATATATATATATATATATATATATATATAAATGGCTACAAAATTTGCTTCATTTCCACAAGAACCCCTCTTTTTTTTCTTTTTCAAATTTTTTATTAGGTATTTTCTTAATTTACATTTCAAATGCTATCCCGAAAGTTCCCTCCCCCGCCACCCCCCGCTCTGCTCCCCTGCCCACCCACTCCCATTTCTTGGCCCTGGCATTCTCCTGTATTGGGGCATATAAAGATTGCAATACTAAGGGGCCTCTCTTCCCAGTGATGGCCCACTAGGCCATCTTCTGCTACATATGCAGCTAGAAACACGAGCTCTGGGGGTTCTGGTTAGTTCATATTGTTGTTCCTCTTATAGGGTTGCAGACCCCTTCAGCTCCTGGGGAAACCCCTCTTTCTAAGGTTAAACTCAAAATTCTTTCAACTCAAGGAGTTTACTCTAGGCCACACTTTGACTTTGAGAATCATGAGTCAGAGTGTGAACCCCCAGGGGGAATCTGGATCACAGAGCTGAGTTATGATGGGCTTGGTGTTCTCAGGGTATATTACAATTCTTGCTTAAATGGGGTGTGACCTCGAAGACACAAAGGATGGGGATCCCAAGAATAGAGGTTGGGCTGCCATGCAAGCAAGATATATAAATATGAATGTCAAGCCACTCGAATGCATGAAAGGCTTTTAACATGCCAGAGAGTTCCAAAGTGCAGCGGCCTCATTGCCACAATGAGATGATAATGGGAGCGACCCGCGGCGGGGACCACCCACCAGCGGCTTCATTGCTGTGACTAAGAATGAAGGGTCTCCCTGGAACGATTGACGCTGGATGGCATTGTCATTTTTAGCACATGCTAACTCTGTGCCTGTGAAAGAAATTGTCTCTGTTAAGCCGAAGCCAGACTATTTATGGACATCCAAGCTCCCACCGCATTCCGGTGCCATGGCCATAGGTAAGAAAAAATGGAAAATGTCTGCTTGGTCTCCACACACTGACCCATAAATTCCCTGTCTGTGCTTAATTAACCGAGGAAGAAATATGCTTCAGGGCTCTCTTTTCTTTCTTTCTTTTTCTCTTCATTTTTGGGTGGGGTGGGGGGCCCCCAAGCTTAAGTTCAGCACAAACCCCTACCTTCTTCATTCCCTTTTCTTTGGCCAACCTTGGGTCACAGTGGTCACTGGGGCCACCCACAAAGCAATAGGTCAAAGGCCCGCACTTAACCCTTTCTTAAGCCACGAAGAGAGACAGAAATCACTTGCTTTCCTTTGTGGAATTCAAAGATCAGACAATAATTAGTCCATTGCCCTTGCTTTAGAAACACACACACACACACACACACACACACACACACACACACACACACACGCTCTTGCCATCTGTGCTGTAAGAAGCAAGTGTGAAGCAAGTCTTGCTGATTTTTCTATTCCTCCATAGTACCATAGTTAAGATTACTCGGTGAAGGAGGAGTTGGGGAAGGTTTTTGTGATTTTTTTCAGTCCTACTAGATGTTCAGCTCCACACCCCACTTTTGTAATGGAGCAAGCCAGAAGCTTAGAGGTGAGAGTAGATAGTTGGTGTCATCTAAGTGTGAAGCACAGTCTTGATGGTCGATAGACCAAGGAAAATGAAATTGTGGTGCAGTCTATAGAGGTTAGACGATAGGCATCAAACACAGTTTAGGGGGACGCAAATAGCTCTCATATTTTACTGTACAGCCGGGTGACTAGAGGTCACAACAGCCACATTGTACGTTCTATGAATAATGAGAAGGAGGAGCTGAAAGCTTTAAACACAAAGAAACAAGAAGAAAACATAACCTTGACACAGTCATTACACATTTTATACATAAATTTTATATTTTACGTTGTACGTTTTCTACACAAATAGATAATAACGCATTACCGATAAATAAGTACAAGTTCTGAGGCAGGAGTTAGGCTCCCCTGGTACAGTAATGGTAGGGCTTGTGGTGGATCCCTTGATAGTCGGGTAATATACAGGTCTCATCCCCTGAATGGATGACCTGTGCAGTCTCTTCATTGGCTTGGCCCTCAGGTGCTCGAAAATGTACAGTTTCAACAAATCACTTCAATCCTATTCTTGCTCTTTCTGTAAGACCCATAGAAGACCACTGGGCAGGGTTTCACAGCCTTATTTCTTTCCTGGAGCCTCTTTCTACTCTCAAGAGTTCCTTCTCACTTTTCTTTATTTCACTTAAAATTTCATGAATTAATAAATTAATTTATATGTATGTGTGTTTATATGTGTATGTGTGTACTTGCGTGTGTTTTTACTTGCTTCATTCCTCGTGTATGAGACAATGAACTCAGAAGCTACAGGTTTGGGGTGGCTTTGGTGACTGTTGATCATTCGGCATCTTAGATCCTTGAGTTAAACTCATCAAGAGCTGGAAGGCCTTGGCAGCACTTAGAACTCACAGGAATGTTGTACACTCATGGAAAAATCATTAAGCCTGGGATGTCAGTATTGCAATGTGCTTAGCATGTGAAGGGCCCTGGAATCTACTCTTAACAACAACAACAACAACAACAAAGGAATAAAGAAGGAAAGAGAGAGAGAGAGAGAGAGAGAGAGAGAGAGAGAGAGAGAAGAGAAAGAAAAAAGAAGAAAACAGAGAAGTTTAAGGAAAATATTAAATATTTCTGGTTTGATCATTTCATTCTATGTCCATGTATCAAATTGTGACACTACTCTCCAAATTTGTACTATTAAAATAAAAAAAATAACTAAATAAAATAGAATAAGTTTTCTTATCCCAAGTGGTCCATTTCACTGGGCACCTGGCTTATTCTTAGTTTATGTTTACTACCTGGCTGTTAGAATGAGATTCATTTGTTTAATCAGTGAGTTCTAGACCGTAGGGTGACTGAGGGCTGGTACGGTGAGGATTTCTACACCCTGGAATGAGATTGGGGCTCACATGGTAGGATGTCTGGCAGGCTGACAGACCCATAGGAAACCACGAAGACCAAAACAGACTCCACAGGAGGAGAACTGAGGTCTGCTGAGTCCTGGTGTAAATGAGGTGATTAGAGTCACTTCGCTGTGACTGTGACAGCCCAGGAGTGCTGGAGGTTTTAGGGGCAAGCACAGGAAATACAGAGGCCTGCATCAGAGCATTGTGCAGTTCCTAGGACATTCAAAGAACCGTTAATAATGGCCCCTAAGAAGCTGGACGCATAGCTAACTTGGAGTTTGCGCACCTAGCTTGGATCTCACTGTTGCCCTTCATGAGCTGGGTGACCACAACCTCATCAAGCTTCAGTTTCCTCATCAGTAAAACTGGGTGTGAATCGAATTCCTGTGGAATTTTGTTGGGATTGGGTAATATGTTTTGAGCACCCCCCGCCCCCGCATACAGTAATATGAGCCAGTATGGTGGCCCTATGGGACTCGGGTAGAGGTAGGATATTGGTACATAGCAGCTCTGTCTGGGAACTCTGGCTAGTGACTGTTGTGACTTCCAAACAAGGAGTAAGGAGCCTACCATAGCAATCTTTGTTCTCATTCTTCTCCAGTCCCTACCACCCCATGCTAACACCAGGATGCAATGCCAAACCAGCAGAGAGGCTCACAGTATCATGTCAGGCTCCTGCTAGCGGGGGACACAGATATGCAGCCTTGTCTTCCAGTCCCCAGACAAATAATTCAAGTACACATTTAGGAAGCCACCACCCTTATACCATTGCATTCAACAGACTGTGATTACAATCCCCTGTACCCAAGGAGCCTGAGGTTACAGCTTGTTAAAAGTCTCCATTCATGGGTGGGTAAGAGAATCTGCTTTCCATTTGCTGAGGATACAGGGCTGGCAGAGAAGGAACCGGGAGGGACTCAGAGGAGCTGTGAAGCAAAGGCGTAGAGAGAAACAAAGTAGGCAGCTGGGAATGTCTTAGCATTGCCTACCTGATTACTGCTTTCAAGAAGAAAAGTCGTCCATTGAGAAAACAGCCCAGTAGGGTTGGAGGTGTGGTGGGGCTCGAAGACAATCTGATGACTTCAGCTGACAGGTGATCACTGGTGAGCAGATGAGACTTCTCAGTGCTTACGGTTTAAAAGAAAAGGGACTAGATCACCACCCACGAGGTACCGTTTCTGTCACAAAATGCAAAATTAGGGGTTATTACAGCACGGATTATGTAATTCATGCAGAAAATTGTATATTTGTACAAAAACAATAGTTTCCTCCTGTCTCCCATCATGTAAAAACTCCCGGGTCCCTGTGGCTAATGTCTGGATGTTGCTTGTTGCAATATTGGCTGCCTCTAATAGACATGAAATTGTAGCTGATGCTTCTTCATATAAATTCTCCGCTATGTTCTGATTTTTTAATAGCATTTGAAATTGAATGCCAGAGAGAGAGTAGCTACTTGCATATACCTAAAGACTGTACACACACTGAGAGTTTAGTTAAAAATTTTCACGAACCCTCATCCTAAAGACATATACCTCTGTTGCAAGTGAGATTTAAGCTGTTTTCCCTCAAAAGGTAGCTGCCTTGGCAGCTCTTACACAGAAGCAGAAGGTCAGTGTTACAGTTTGCACATGAAATATCCCCCAGTGGGCTCCTGTGCTCAAGTACTTGTCCCAGATTACAATGCTGCTTTGGGATGTCATAATACCTTTACGGGCTGCCTTTAGCCAAACCGGAGGAAGCCTCCTTTGCTGCCCAAGCTGACTGCTTCTTGTTTCAACCCTCCAAAAGAAGCTGTGTTCCCAGACATAATGACTTCCCTGATGCGATGGACCGTGGATCTCCTAACTCTTCAGTGCAAATAAAGCGCTCCTCTCTTAAGCTGTTTCTGCCAGGCATTTTGTCACGGCAAGGAAGAAAGTGGCTAATACGAATAGAAACATCTCCACACACGAGTGAGGGGAGTGCACACTGTCGCATACCACACTGTGGAATGAGGAATATTACTTAGCCACCTGAAGAGGGAAATCTTGACACAAGCTCCAACATTGATGAACCTTGTAAACCTCACACCGAGAGAAAGAAGACACGCCCAGGACAGATTCAGTATAACGACTAAGAGGAGAGACTTTGACCTGTTATAATCAAAGACACAATAAACAGATTCTCAAGGGCTAGGAGACGACATTGCTTCATGGTTAGTTTCTATTTAGGGCTGGGGATGGTGTTCAGTGGTTGGAGCATTTACCTCTCTCGGGCCACAAACAAGCTTCCATTTAGAATGCTGAAAGCCCTCTAGATATAGAAAGTCATTCGCAACAGAGTGTCATGAAAATGGCAACAACGTTACACTTAGCTTTAGTATAACCATCAGCAAGCAAGCAAGCAAGCAAACAGAGCAGTCTGTTTTGCCCTCTGCTCTTCTGCATCTAAAACTGTGTTTGGTGTCTCTGGATTCTAATGATAAACTCCTAAGTTCCTGCTCCCTAAATGTCCCGAGGAGCCTGAGGGGTGCACACCCAGCATTGGCACTGAGACAAGTTGTTTCTGAGACTTGCAGATATCATATAATGAATGATCAGAGGAGGTGGGGTGGGATTCAAATATACTCAATAGAAACAAAGAAAATCAAAGTTTCGAAACAAAGAATGACGGACAAAACCATGCATAAGGAACTCGATGATATCAGAAATTCTATGTATAGGGATAGTGTCTCCAGTGTATTTCTTCTTAGACTCTTGAAAAAAGAAATTGAACATATTTTTTTTCCTCTTTTCAAATGCCCAGAGCTGTGTAAGAAGTTAATTTGTATTGTCTTCTTCTGAGGGCTGGCCGGCCAAGTGACTGCATTATGATAGAAAGAAAACCCGCCCAACCTTTCTTTTCCTAGAGTTGATTGTAGTGTGTGTGTGTGTGTGTGTGTGTGTGTGTGTGCACGTGTGTGCATGTGTTGGGGAGTGAGCCTCCCACACTTGAGACACATTGCTAGAGTTCATCAGCTTGTTCCTAATAAAATGAGAACAATATAGACAAACTAAACAAAAACACCCCCTGCATCCTCAACAGGAGCTGTTTTCACGTATCCTCGGGGGCATCAAGGAAGTGCACAGACTGAAAGGCTGAGAAAAATTGTCTGATGGGCTTTGAAACTACAGTGACCCTGGCACCACACATCCATGGGTTTGGTACAGGTGACAGGTGCTGAGTGCTTACAGTGATAACAGGGCAGTGACGGAGACCTGGGGTACATACCTTCTTAGAGGTATCCAAGTAATTTGTATCAAAGTGGCCTTTTGGTGGTGGTGTCCCTGTGTGCCTTACTCCTGAGAGTTTTCATTGCTTCTCAGGAGAGTTCAGAGCAGCAAATACACATCTACCAAGAAGGCCCATTTCTCCTAACGTGCGGCTTTGAGGAAGAGACCATTGCACCCCAGTAAATGAAGTGGACAGGACAGAGCATGGGATCTCCACCTTCAGAGAGCTGTGACTCTTTAATACAGTTCCTCATGCTGTGGGGACCCCCAACCATAAAGCTATCTTCATTGCTACTTCATAACTGTAATTTTGCTATTTTTATGAATCTTAATGTAAGTAGATTTTGGAACTAGAGGTTTGCCAAAGGGGTCTCCAACCCACAGGGTGAGAACAGTGTTTGTGCCTGATTCTGTATACTTAGGCTGACAGCCACAGAGCTAGTCTCTCTCTCTCTCTTTCTCTCTCTCTCTCTCTCTCTCTCTCTCTCTCTCTCTCTCTCTCTCTCTCTTTCTCCCTCCCTCCCTCCCTCCCTCCCTCCCTCCCTCAAGAATTTGCCAGTTTGGCTGGACTAACAGGCCAGTAGCCTCTAGGAACTTCCTATCTTTGTCTTCCTCATATAGGACCACAGGCTTTTCCATGGGTGCTAGAGATGGATCTCAGAGCCACGCGGTTGGATGATGAGCACTTTACTGACTGAGCCATTTCTCCGGAGTTGGAGTCTTGGCTACAGTCATCAGCAGCAAAACAAGGGAGTGGGACGCAAATTTGCACAGCACTGTCCGGAAATCAGGCAGAAGAGGGACATAGCAAAATTGTCTAGATCGTTCTTCCAGACACTAGTTAATACGATTTCAGCGCTGTCGGTTTCCTCTGACTGAGCTAAGGAAACGTTTGTGTGACCTGTGACCAGAGCCCCATCCAGGCCATTCACATGTAAAGATATCTCCGAGCTGGCTGGTGAGCGCAGCTGCCCAGAAAAGCTTTGTGGGACTCTGCACAATAGAGTCACCCCACCCTCCCTGCCAGGGGACTGGGGGCCATTTGTTGTCCTTGCTGCTGCTGCCGCTGCTGCTGTTCTTCAGCTGTCTGCGTGAGACTGCGTGTTTGAAGTTGGGCACAGTGTGCCTTTGAGGTGGCTCTTTGGCTTGTCCACTGCAGCTGTCCCACTTGCTCTGGCACCGAGGGAGCAGCTGCCCAGGGGCCCCCTGCACACATCCGGACCACAAAGCCCAGCATGGGCTGTGTACTCTCTCATAAGAGCTTGCTCAGGCCACGCCTTGCCAGTCACCACTGACCTTGTCCCATGCCCAGTGCTGGCTTTCTGCCAGTTGTTTTAGCATTACCTGGGTTAAAGCAGCCTGATGTCCACAGGGTCTGGCTCAGGGCATACTTTTATTTGTGAGGCCTGACTAGCCCCAAACCTTGTAAAGATGGAGCTTCGATTACCTGCAAAGGACATGAAAGCGGGGGCTGAACCCATGAAAAGTCATGATGAAGTCTGATTCTACTTATTTTAATTTGGTTTTATTTTATTTTATTTATATTTTGCACAGGGCCTCACGCCTGATATGCAAGTCCTAATTCCAGGCTCCTGAACCTCAAATTTGAGTGTAATTGTATTTTAATTAAAGGTTCTTCTTGGTCAAGTTTTCTTGTTAAGTGACCTGCCTGACTTCTTAAGATGAGACTATTCATGATTTGTGAAAACTGAAGTTCTGTAGGGCATATCATTGATGAGGACTAGAAAATAAGCTTAGTTACTTTGGCCATCCAGGTAGGGTGCCGACCTTACAAAGGAGACACAAATACACTCACGGTTGCTATGTCCACAACAGGCTTCAGATCCTACCTTGTTTTCAGATGATCAACTCAGGAACTAAGAGCTATACTCAAGGTGTCTGGATTTGAAAGTGTTTCCCACAAGTTCTGAGACAGGACTTTCTTTTGTTCTTTCTTTCTTTCTTTCTTTCTTTCTTTCTTTCTTTCTTCCTTCCTTCCTTCCTTCTTCTCTCTTTCTTTCTTCTTTTTCATTTCTGATTTTCATTACTTCATGTTTTGCATTTTTTAATTTATTGATGCTTACTTTTTAATTGAATGTTTTTAGAATTTTATGCACAAGTATTATAGTTGTATCACTTTTATCCCTTTCTTTTCTCTAATTCTTTCTGTGTCCCCTACCTCTCAAATTCAATTATTATTGTTTTACAAACACACACACGCATACACACACACACACACACACACATCTGATGAGTCCGTTTAGTCTTGCTCACATGCACATGTGTTTAGAGCTGATGAGTTGACCACTCGGGACTTAGCCTATCTAAGAGACTTGTCCCTGGAAAATATTGACTTTCTCTCTTAGCAGCTATTAATTGGCTGTAATTCTTCCTGTAGGTGTGGGACCTTGTGAGATTCCGCCTATCAAGATTCTGAGCCGATGTCTTCAAGAAGCTAGGTTCCAGGCAACATGTTCCTCACAGCTTTCTCAACTACAAACAACAAGTGATAGTGCCCCGGTATTTAATTCTGCTTTTTATAAATGCAGGGCAAGGCAGGAAGTCACTCGGTGGAAGAAAGATATAAAATGGTTGATGGAAACATTTTTTAATAAAACAAAAAGTAAGTAACACTTTGGTGAGACTTGCCCCTCGACCTCCCACAGTACTCCATAGAATAAAGAAGACTGACAAATCATTCATAAATGCGGTTCTCAATGAGACTTTTTTTTTTTTTTTGGCTCTTGTGGAGATTTAAAGGTCTTAGAAACAAATTCTTGGTCAATCAAAATTGAAACATTTTACAAAATTCACAACATAGTTTTCCCTCAAGCATTTAGGTTTAATCTACACATCTTGTAATTCTATTTGTATGTTGTATAGATTTTTACAGTTGTGTTCAAGATGTTTTTCACTTCTGAATTAAACTGTCTTAAATGTTTAAAGGTATTTATAAAGATATACTAAATAACCCTATTAAAAATGGGGAACAGAGCTAAACAGAGAATTCTCAACTGAGGAAACTCAAATGGCCAAGAAGCACCTAAAGAAATCTTCAACATCCTTAGTCATCAGGGAAATGCAAATCAAAACAAACTTGAGCTTCCACCTCAACCCAGTCAGACCAGCTAAGATCAAACACTCAGGTGACAGCAGATGCTTTTGAGGATGTGGAGAAAGAGGAACACTCCTCCATTGCTGGTGGGATTGCAAGCTGGTAGAGCCACTCTGGAAATCAGTCTGGCAGTTCCTCAGAAAATTGCATATAGTACTACTTGAGGATCCAGTATACCATTCCTGGGCATATACCCAGCAGATGCTTCAACATGTAATAAGGACACATGCTCCACTATGTTCATAGCAGCCTTATTTATAATAGCCAGAAGCTAGAAAGAGCCCAGATGTCCTTCAACAAAGGAATGGATACAGAAAATGTGGTACATTTACACAATGGAATACTACTCAACTATTAAAAAAAAAAAGACTTCATGAAACTCTCAGGCAAATGGATGGAACTTGAAAATATCATCCTGAGTGAGGTATCTCAGTCACAAAAGAACACATATTGTATGTACTCACTGATAAGTGGATATTAGCCCAAAAATACAGAATACCCAAGATTCAACGCACAGACCATATGAAGCCCAAGAAGAAGGAAGACCAAAGTGTGGATGCTTCAGTGCTTATTAGAAGGAGGAACAAAATACTCACAGGACAAATTATGGAGACAAAGTGTGGAGCAGAGACTGAAGGGAAGGCCATCCAGAGACTGCCCCACCTGGGGATCCATCCCATATACAGTCACCAAACCAGGACACTATTGTGGATGCTGGTAAGTGCTTTCTGATGGGAGCCTGATATGGCTGCCTCTTGAGAGGCTCTGCCAGAGCCTGACAAATACAGAGGTGGATGCTTGCAGCCAACCATTGGACTGAGCATAGGGGTCCTCAATGGAGGAGTTGGAGAAGGGACTGAAGGAGATGAGGGTGTTTGCAGCCCCATGGAGGGAGCAACAGTGTCAACAGGCCAGAACCCCCCGGAGCTCCCAAGGGCTGGGTCACCAACCAAAATGTACAGATGGAGGGACCCATGGCTCTGGCCACATATGTGGCAGAGGATGGTCTTGTTGGACATCAGTGGGAGGAGAGGCCTTTGGACCTGAGGGTATTCCATGCCCCAGTGTAGGGGAATGCTAAGGCAGAAAGATGGGAGTGGGTGGGTGGGGGAGTACCCTCATATAGGCAGGGTGATGGGGGTGGGATAGGGTGTCTCTGAAGGGGAGACCTAGAAAGGGGAAAATATTTGAAATGTAAATAAAGAAGATATCCAATAAAAAGTTCAATAGAAAAAACTTTCCCAAGAGTCTATATCTCTCCTTAAATTTAATAAGGAAGGAATTTCCACATGAGTGGATCTCAAACTGGTTCAGTGAGAGTGATCAGTGGGTAAAGGGGCTTACCACAAAGCCTAATTTAGTCTGAAACTCAAGACCCACCTAGTATGAAGAGAAAACACACTCCTAGAAGTGGTCCTTCACTTTCTACATGTTCAATGCGGCATGAGTGCTTCCCCTACAAATGTTTGTTAATACCATAAAAATTAGATGTCTGTATTGTTTATAAGCTTAGTTATTTTGTCTTATAGCTTAATTTATAATCATAAATCAAGTTAACTAAGTTACATTTAAATTGAATTGTGAAATTGGATTGATTTTTTTAAATATATACTGGAATGAGCCCATTCTTTCTAAATAGTCCAAATATTTAATTTAGCAGTTATATACATATTATTTCTAAGTTTAGTTTAAAATCTTACAATTTTGTTTTTATTCATTTTTTTTCAGGCTTTACATTTTTTTTTATTTCATGTTTATTGGTGCTTTGCTTGCATGTATGTCTTTGTGAAAGTATTGGATCCCCTGGAACTGGAGCTATAGACAGTTGTGAACTGCCATGTGGGTGCTGAGACTTGAACTCAGGTCTTCTGGGAGAGCAAGCAGCCAGTGTTCTTAACAGCTGAACCATCTCCTCAGTCCTTGTTTTCAGGTTTTAATGTTTAATGCTATATATTCTGGGCTCGAAACCTTAAGAAAAGTTTAAATTTTACCCATCAATGAAAATGAATATGGGACTGGTAAGAGAGTTTAGTGAACAAAAGGGCTTGTTGTTCAACCTGACAACTTCAGCTTGATCCCTGGGACCAACAAGAATAGAGAGAATCAACCATCTGGTCTTTATATACATGCGCGCACACACATATGTACACACATACACACACATGTACACACGCACACACGCACAGAAAATGTCTCTGTATATATAATGTTTTATATATATATATATAATTTCTATTCACACCAACTCACATAAATATGCTTAAGGACTTGGAGGTACCCATGAACCTAATTTTTCTGTAATCATGGTGATATACCATGAGATTGTTTATTATCAGTACAACCAACACTGACCTCTTTCTTGTACAGACCCCTTAGTTAAGTCCTGCTGAGTTTTAATTTTTTGTTCACTCTCTGAAATCTTTGATCTCTACTGAAATACACCTAACTTCCTCTACTGTCTTTATTATATTTGCCTCTGAATCTTGGGATACACAACTAATGTCTTACTGCATTGAATGTATTTCCCCAAGTCTTCCCCTGTCTGATTCTCTATAGGCAGCCAACACAAGGGTAATAGTGTCAGCGGGGCACACTGAAGGCAGTGCAGGAGAGATGTTGAAGTCCTGTGCTTGAAGGGACTAACCAAGCCTACGAGATAGATAAGGGCTACCAAAGGAAAACTAAAAACTGCTTGGGTAGTTCCATGTTTTGCTGCGAGCAGGCGACAGCAGTGGGACAGTTATCGGCCAATCCTATAAGCAGGGAGATGGCTGCAAAAGTGCTGCTAAGAGAAGTCATTGGCCAGGGAACAGGGGTTGATAAATGGCAGGAACGGAAGATGACAGATTAAGGAAAGGAAAGAAATCCAGTGCCTTGAGCAACTCCAGGAGCAATCGACTTTTGTCTGAATTTTTAAACAAGCATCTTTAGGTAGCACCTCCATGTTGCCACTCTTAAAGTGAGAGCAGAAGTTTCTTAGTGACAGCTGTGTTGGGGCTGGGTAGGAGGACAAAGCTCTCATCTAGCTACGAACATTCAGGAGGCAGACGTGTTCACACTGCTCTTGAAGGTCGTCTCCCGAGGCTTTACAGCCCTTCTCCAGGAGGGCTGAACCTCTTCTCTGAGGCTCACATCCCTCCTGCGCCCTAGCCTTTTCTTTTAATAGTGCATTCAAATTGTGATTCAGGAATTATTTGTAAGATTACTTGGACAATATCCACCTCTCCTACTCTCTGAGAACTAAGGCCAGGTCTCTTTTGCTTCCTGAAAATTTCCTCAGCATCCAGTTCAGAATCTCAAATCTAAAAAAGCCTTCACTGGCTCTTTACTGGAGGATGAAGAATGACTGATTTAATTGATTAGGCGATTGATTTGTTTATTTTTGTGTGTGTGTTTTATTGAGACACTGTTTCTCTGTGTAGCCCTGGCTGTCCTGGAACTTACTCTGTACACCAGGCTGGCCTCGAACTCAGCGATCTACCTGCCTTGGCTTCCTAGGTGCTGGGAATAAAGGCGTGCGTCGCCGCCACCACCACCTGGCTGACAATTAATTATTTACGGTAATAGATGGTAGTCCGTGGTGGCAGACACAAATTTAATGTATTTCTTTAGTGGTGCTTAGGAACAGTGGTTAAGCCACACTGGGTTTGCTCTAAGATTCACACACACACACACACACACACACACACACACACACACACGTCTTAGTTAGGATTTAGCAACTTTGGAAGGGAAGGCTTTATTAGGCTCACGCTTCCATATCATCATCCAAGGAAGTTAGGACAGGAACGCAAACAGTGAGGAACTTGGAGGTAGGAGCTGATGCAGAAGCCAGGGAGGGCTGCTGCTTACTGACTTGCTCCCCATACCTCGCTCCGCCTGATTTCTTATAGTTCAAGATCACCAGCCCAGGGACAGCATGACCCACAAGGGGCTGGACCCTTCCTTCATAAACCTCTAAGTAAGAAAATGCCTTATAGCCTTGCCTACAGGTCGATCTTATGGAGGTATTTTCTTAATTGAAGCTCCCTCCTTTCAGATTACTCTAGCATGTGTCAATTGACATAAACTTTCAGGTACAACTGACCCCTGTTAACTTGACACATAAACACATCACTTTTAAGCCACAACCTTTCCTTTTTCATTCATCCCCAAGATCTTAAATTAAAAATATAAATAACTTTAAGAAATCCCACAATCTTTGCAAAATCAAACACATTAAAAGTTCAGTTTCTTTAAAATAGCCAATCTCTTTTAAAATCCAAAGTCATTTAAATTCAAATGCTCTCATCTGTGGGCTCCTGTAAAATCAAAATTAAACTAAATACTTTCTTACTTCAAAAGGGGAGAACCAGGGCACAATCCCAATCAAATCAAATCAAAACTAAACTCCAACAGTATAAATAACCCCAATGTCCAGTATCTGGGATCCACGTACCAGGATTCACAATCTTCTGGGCTCTTCCAAGTAGCTTGGGTCATTTCTCTGTCTCTGCCCTCTGCAGCACACATAGCTTGTCTTCTAGGCTCTGGGTTGGCTCCACTCCACAGCTGATGCTGTTCTTGGTGGTCATCCCATGGTAATGGCATCTCCAAAGTGCCGGGCTCTTCTGCAACAGCTAGGCTGCACTTTCACCAATAGCCTCTTGTAGGCTTTCTTCATGGTGCCAAGTCTCAACTGCTCTCCATGACCCCTTCATGCCTTCAAAACCATCTGGGTGACTCTTACACTACCAAGTTCAGTTGCCAGTAGGAGGTATAACCTTGGCTGCCTCTGCAACGCAGCTACTGTGTGCTGACTCTCTGGAAATGCTTCCCACAAGATTTCACCTCAATGATGCTGCTCTCTTTTTTAAATCACAGCAGATTCTTCAGCCCCAGCCAGCCAGCATCCACTGTCCCAGCAAAGCAAAGGATTTACTTTAGTATTTCTGGTCTTTTGTTAATCATAGCAGATTCTTCTGCCCTATCTAACCAGAACCACAAATTCTTCACACACACAAAAAAACCTGATAGGGACTTTGCTTCCCTCTAAGACTTCTCAAGCCAGGCCTCCACTATCTGCTCTTCTCTCAACACTCTCCCTCCCCACAGCATGATATTTTTATTAATTATCTAGCAATTTTATACAGTGCAAATGATCACAATTGCCTCCCACTCTCCCCAGGTATACTCTCCCTTGCCCCTAAAACAAAACAAAACATCAAGTCCAATTTGTGTTGACCATATACTCATTGGAACATGGTCAAAATCTCAGTGGCCTGCCCCTATTATAAAACTGAGTCTCCCCCCTGGACCTCCACCCACTGCCAGAAGCCATCAACTGTGAAGAGCTATACTTTAGCATCTTTATCACAGTTTTAAGGGACTCTCTTCGATAGCTTCCTGTCTGGACTGTTTCTTTTTTGTGGGGAGGGGATTGGGAGCTTTTCACAGAAGCCTTCAATGTCCATCCTTCTCAGCTATGAATCTGCAGTCATGGATACCTTTGAAAAGGAAGCTTTCTTGCCCATAGCAGCCATCAGCAGCTTGGATCCTGGGCCTCCACATGGTCTCCCCTGTTGATGTCTGTGGTCTGTGCTGCCTCCAGAGGCCATGTTGATGTCCGTGATCTGTGCTGCAGTCAGAAATCATGTCAGTGTCCATGGTCCAAGCTGCCACTGCAGGATCTCAGCATTCTCGTCTTCTAGGTTCCTATGGAACAGCTCACTCAGCTCTCGACACTCAATGGTTTTTCTAACCCAAAGTTTCAAAGTCTTTTCACAGTCCTCCCCGAAAACAACATGGTCTGGTCTGTCACAGTAACACCCCACTATCTTGGTACCTACTTGTCTTAGTTAAGGTTTCTATTACTGCAATAAAACACCAAGACCAAAGCAACTTTGGTTTGGGAAGAAAGGGTTTGTTTGGCTTACACTTCCATATCACTGTTCATCATAAAAGGAAGTCAGGGCAGGAACTCAAAGAGGAACCTGGAGGCAGGAGCTGATGCAGAGGCCATGGAGGGTGCCACTTACTGGCTCGTTTCCCATGACTTGCTCAACCTACTTCCTTATACCAAACAAGGCTGGCAACACACACAAAATAGGCTGGGCTTTTCCACATCAATCATTAATTAAGAAAATTCCTTAAAGGCTTACCTACAGCCTGATCTTATGAAGGCATTTTTTTTCAAGTTGAGGCTCCCTCCTCTCAGATGACTCTAGCTTGTATCTAGTTGACATAATATATATATATATATATATATATATATATATATATATATATACACACACACACACACACACACACACATAGGCATACATACATACACACACACATATACTGGGTAGTCACAAACAATTCACTTATGCTCTCATTTGTAAAATGGGAATAATTATGGTCTAGGGTGGGGGGGTTTGGGTTGGGTTGGTTTTCGATAGGGGATTACCTATGAAACAATTTTCTGCAAAGCCAATGTCTTAAGTCAGCTACCATGTACTCTTACCCACTCTCCCTTTCTTTACCTCATGTAGAAAGGTGTAGAAGTTTTCTAGAGTGGGAAAGCACTTCCATTTTAGAAGCTATAAATAGAAAGGGGTGGATCAGAGGAAGGTTGGTGGTGAATCTGAGATCCTGGGAAACTCTTGAAACTGTGTGTGCAACTTTCAAAGAATACGAAGGGAAACAACATCTCTGTGAACTGTAGCAACCAAAGATTGAAATGAACAGCGCATTTGTAACATTTTAAATGCTGTGATGATGTAGTGCCTGTGAGCTACCTGACTGGACAGTAACACTTTTGTCACACATTCAGCATGGTGAGAAGTTTGGATTTTTGAAAGGTATCTTGAGTCCACTTTAGACTTCAAAGGGAGATCCTATATTAGGAAAAATTAATGCAAATTATAGAGTCTTATTACTGAGGATTCTGACTTAAGCCTTATATAAAAGAAGGCTTCTCAAATCTGTTTGCTAGGTTTATGATCCTTTGGTTAAATCAATCAACCAACCAACCAACCAACCAACCAACCAACCAACCAACCAACCAAAGGTAGACCTGTTTGATTGTCAGAAACTTCTGACTCCTAGTCTGAGAGTAAATATTGTCTCTCAAGCTCACTGCCAGTTTTACAGTCTTATGGTGATGTTGTATAACTGCAAAAAAAAAAAAAAAAAAAAAAAAAAAAAAAAAAAAAAAAAAAAAAAAAAAAAAAAAAAAAAAAAAAAAAAAAAAAAAAAAAAAAAAAAAAAAAAAAAAAAAAAAAAAAAAAAAAAAAAAAAAAAACCAACACAAGACAATCTTGTTTCTTAAACCACAACAACCATAATATTGCGACCTGATGTTTTTGTCCTCTGATGAGTTCATGGCCCACAGGGTAAGAAAGAATCCACTGAACATCTGATCTGCCGATAACCCCTTCCTTCTAAAAGTAAGCAGTCTCACGAGGGGTTCACTGAAACATTCCTGTTACTTCACAAGAGACAGTATAGATGGCCTCAGGGTTAGTATAAATTAAGTATTCCATGAAGTTGAATTCATACACTCACGTAACTATTAAGAGTAAGATGGAATCTGAAATCAAGATGGCTTTGTCTGTTCTGAGACTGGCATATTTCAGTGCTTCCTTTCAGCAACAGGAAGTGAGTGGGTTCCTAGATTGCTAGGGTGCATGAGGGACTCCTGGATTCTTCATACCTTCAATTTGGTCGTTGAGGGAGCTATGCCTACTCCAGGTCAAACTGTCCACATGAAGGATGAGGGACTTTGACAACTGGCTGGTATCCTCTAAGTGTGAGAGTTCTAGAAAGTTCAGCATGAATCTACATAGAGGATATACTAACTCAGGGCAAGATGTAAACTAAAACCCATGACCGTCCCCACTTGCTTTGTGCAAAAGCAAACAAAAGTTAGAATTTGTGGTGTTGCCTGGCTCCCCGCATGCTCGGCTAAAGGAGAAACGAGGTCTATTTACCATTTTCTCAGAAGTGTGGGCTTTCCAAAGATATGGCAATCACTTTACTTTCACATATATATATCTTGGTTTAGTCATACTGAAGAGGAGTTGGTTTTGAAATGTCAAAGCGCTGGCCTCCGGCAAGTGGGCGCAGTTCCATTCCTACCAGCAGAGTGTGGAAGCAGGCTTAGAGAGGAGGCGGGGGCATGGAGCTGGATCCCTAACCTGTGGGCTCGCCCGCCCTGTACTGAGTGGAGCTATGCATGCTTTGCAATGTAAGCAAAGCCCAGAACACCCACCCAGTCAGCCTGCTGTGTCTGCCTTGATCTTGGAGTCAGCTTCTGGAATTTGCTTCCTCCATAGGATGGTTTCCGCCGTGTTCCATGGGGGCGAGTGCACAGTTCAAAACGCTGTACAATGTGGCCTCAGCATGGTGAGCCAGAAGCACGTGACAGACGTGTCAAAAGAGACAGCTAGCCCTCCCTTCATGCCTACGCAGGAGACTTGAATGGCATCCTAGGCAGTCCTTGAGACATTCCAAGCCTGTGACTTTTAATCCCTGCTGTGCTGCGTGTGACCCTCGGAAACCCCCTTAGTGTTTCATTCTGCATTGGTCTCCACATCTGTAGGCATGGAGGCCCAGTCGCACAGCTGGTAAAGATTAGCAGCGTGTTACTGTTGAACTGATGGATGAGAGGTTCCCTGCTGCCTTCTCCTTAGAGAATGGGGAAGGTTTCTACGGCATGAATCTGTTTAGGGCTTTGGATAGACCCTCAACTCAATCCCTTGCTCATTCCTAGATCAAATCCTACCTATTCCTCCACTTATAACCATCTCTGCCAGCTTTTCAGCAGTTGCCATTGGACAGCAGGAATGGGCAGAAACCGCAGCAATTGAGATACTGAAGCATGAAGAAAATGGAGAGGTTGGCCAAACTGGATGTGGTGGCCCATGCCTCTAATCTCAGCATTTGGGAGTCTGAGGTAGATCATGGGTTTGAGGACAACCTGGGCTACATATCCAGGCTATATCTTAAAAGAACAAAAGCAAAAATGAGGAAGTTGGCGCTGGAAAATAAGCATGTACCAAGGAAGAGAGGTTCAGTATATGTCTTAGGGACTCCATGGGACTCAGATGGAGAGACCTAGGCTCACATGCTCCATGAAGCTGGGACATAGTTGTTCTCTCCCTCAGCCAATGGAGTGAGCACAGGTTATCTGAGATGAGGCTCTCATGGCACCAGCAATAGCCATTAAAATTCATGTCATGTCCAGTTTATCACATGGTGTCATGGACACCTGTTTGTCCCCCTCTCTGAGTTTCTAGTGACTCAGAGGCAGGGATCTTACATCCCAGGGCATTTAAGGAAGAAATGTGTGCATGTCGCTTGGCTCAGTGATCAGCATATAAATCTAACTGGTCAGTGTTTAGGAGACACAGTATTTTTTTTTAACCTAACACTGGTGAGCCTTTGAAACTTGTGCCTGGCCTACCAAGGTGCTTTGACATCCTTAAGACTACAAAGTAAAGAATGATAAGAAAAAAAAACAGCCATATTTTGTGTAAAACTCCAGGTAATATTGTGGCTAACTATCCAGAGTAGTGTTTCCCCTTTATTACAGACTGGGAGGTAACTCACAAGTAAGTTCTCATAACTCTCCCTGTGTCACCTTGTGTCTGAAACAGCCCGGAGACTTTGTTCTCAGCCAAGTGAAACTGAAACTCTTTTACTTCCCGATGAATGTTGCTCTTCTCCATCCGCTAATGTTTCATTGAACCACTTAGATCCCCCCTTTGCTGTAGGTCAAAGATATTGGACATTGACGTGATAACAGAAGGGACTTGCACAGATATTTATTCCATTGACATAAAGGGAGGGATTGATTGTCTACAACCAACGCTTTTGATGGCCCCTTTCTTAGATGACAACAGGAGGTCAGTAGTTCCCATTCTGACCCCTGAGAGTTATGATCAAAATGAACTACACTGCTAGTTCATCGAAGGTGTGTGTGTGTGTGTGTGTGTGTGTGTGTGTGTTACTCTGTTATATGAAAGATATCACTCCTCAGACACTGTTCCACTGTCCATCATTGTTTGCTTGTTTGTCTATTTGCACCTACTTCTGCCTTCTCCAGTGCTGCTGGGATCAGAAACACGAGCCACTGGTCAGGGCTTTTTAAAATTTGGGTTCTGTGGGTCAAATTCAGCAAGCACTTTTTCAACTGAGCTACCTCTACAGCTATTCTGTTGTTGTTGTTGTGATTTAAAAAAAAAAAAAAAAGAACCCAGATGAGTTCATTATACGCCAGACATTGTTCTGAGCACTTTAGAGCCATTGACTTGCATTAGCCGCTTGGTTCTAATTTTAGTATATGTGCCGCTGAAGTGAGCATTAGCCTCTTAATTCCAACAAGATAGGTACAATTAGTGTTCATGTTTTGCAAACAAGGAAAGTGAGGTATAGGGGTTAAAGCTTCCATGAACTCACACAGCTCTGCCACAGAGGAACACTAAAGAGTGGCTAAAAATGGCACAGCTTTTCTTTTGAATTTTTGTATGTATTTATTTATTGTGCATGTGAATGTGTTTGAGCATGGCAGTGCCACAGGGAACATGTGGGGACTGAGGACCACTTTCAAGAGTGGACTCTCTCTTCTAACTCTGCAAACTCTGGTTCCCAGACTTAATCGAATGTGCTTTTACCCATTAAGCCATCTTGTTGGTCCTTCACAGAACTTCTTGACTTAATAGCCCCATTTTTGTCAATAGTCTGAAACATTATTATACACAGCTTTTATTACTAGTATCTGAAACGGCTCCCTGCCTTAGGGATATGCATGTATATAAATGTCTTAGTTACGGTTTCTGTTGCCAGGATAAAGGCCATGATCAAAAACAACTGGGAGAGAAAATGTGCATTTCATCTTACAGTTATTGTCTATGATGAAGGGAAGTCAGGGCAGGAGGAACCTAGAGGCAGGAGCTGATGCAGCGGTCATGGAAGGGTGCTGCTTACTGGCTTGCTCTCCATGACTTGCTCAGCCTGCTTTCTTATACTATCCAGGATCTCCTGCCTAGAAATGGCACTGCCTACAGTGAATGGGTCCTTCCACACCAAGTCTAAATCCAGAAAGTACCCTACAGACTTGCCTACTGGCCAATATGACAGAACATTTTCTTAATTGAGTTTCCCTCTTCCCAAATGACCCTAAGGTATATCAGGTTGACAAACAGCAACAGCAAAAACAAAACAAAACACCCAATGGATCAACCAAAACACCTAACCAGAACAGTAAGTAAATAAATAACAATCTCAATGCCTTGTGTAAACAAGCCTGAAAAACACGATAGCACGATTTCATACTTATTCATTCACCTTCTTGCTCCTTGGAGAGTGTTTTGAGGGTGATCTAGGGGTTCACTGCACATTCACTTAGCTGACTGGACACCATACAGTCGCTGGTTTCTGTTTGCAGTTCTCTCTCTCTCTCTCTCTCTCTCTTTCTCTCTCTCTCTCTCTCTCTCTTGATGCTACTGAGCATTTAAATGAGTTCTTTTAGATATATTCCCATTTGCATTCACTATAGACAAAACTTAGTGTTCAGAAGGTTGCGATTTAGCCTGTGCTGCACTCATAACGAACAGCCATAATAGCAAGAAAGAACATTTCCCAACTGTCTATACAGGTAGCAAATGCTGCCATCATAACTTAAGAGACAAGAAAGCAGTCATCAGAATGCTTTCTGTGGTTCCAACTAAAACCCTAGTCTATGGCATAATAAAGAGTGTCTTGAGTCCTGGTCAACGAGCTTTCCAGAGAAGAAACTGGCTCCATCTAACAAGACAGTAATTTCTGAATGGTTTAATTGAGGTAACAGGAAGGCTATTCTCTTGGCAGGATGCTGAGTGTGTAGTGGGGAGTGGTAGCTGTTGGTTGCAGAGCAGACTGAGTCATACACATTGGCCACTACTGTCAACTTAATTGGTAGTGTAGATCCTGCTTCTAAGACTTCAACCCAGCATTTGGTGTTAAAGCAAGTATCAGTCATCCTCGGTCTCTTTGGTTCAGTGTGTAACTCCTCTGACATGGTGGCTTTCTCTCTCCTGTATATGCATTTCTTCTACCCATAGTGAGCACCTGGTAGTGTGTAGACTGCATACGGCACAGTGTGACTCTCAAAAGGGAGAGGGGTTTGAGGCTGTCTACTGAACAAGGTTTCCTTTCTATACCTCCAAACAGCTTTCCTTCAATGGATAATTTGAGGTTTTCTTTTGAAGAGACATGAATAACCACTCCCTAATATGCTAATGGTAGAATTTTAGGATTTGAACCTTGGCGTCAACCTCTTGCTTGTGGCATTTAAAGTTACATTTCCTAAAATGTTGAGAGTTGTGGAATTTTTGTTGTTGTTGGTTTGCTTTCTGGTTGCTTTAATTTTTTTCCTTTTATTGAAAATATTTTTCCATATAATGTATCCTGATTACAGTTTCCCCTCCCTCTTCTCCCAGTTCCTCTCTACCTCTCCTCCAATCCAGATTCACCACCTTTCTTGTCTCATTAGAAAACAATATCCCTTCTAAGGGATAATAATAAAATAAGATAAGACATAACAAAAACCAATAGGACAAAACACAACAAAGAGAAGGAAAAAAAGCCCAAGAAAAGGCACAAGAAATGATACAGATGCAGAGGCCCACTTTTTCGCACACTTGGGGGTCCCATAAAAATACTAAATGGAAAGCCATAATATATACATAGAGAACATATAGAATGAAAAAAAAAAGAGAGGACAGGACTAAATAAGTAAATAAATAAATAAATAAATAAATAAATAAATAAAACATTTTAAAGCCCTGAAAGGACAGGATGAGACAAGAAACTTCCAAAAAGGGCCGTTGAATTTGTTTTCGGTTGGCCATCTACTGCTGGGCATGCAGCCAACCCTTAAGAGTAGTTTGTTTCCCCAGTGAAACCCTTGGAGAAAACTAAATTTTCATTTGAAAGTGGTTATCAATTGCAAATTGCTTTGGAGTTATGAACTGGGGCTTGTGTCCACTTCTTTAAGCTCTAGGTCCTCAGCTGTTATGGAAATGTGCAGGCCCTGTGCGTGCTGCCTCAGTTTCTATTGTTATCTTGTCTGACTGGGGAGGAGTGGTCTCTGCATTTGTTCTCATCTGGTGCAGAAGGAAGCTTTCCCAATGATGATTGGGCAAGGAATCTAGCAGAATGTCATTAGGAGACATTTTATCATGTTCTTTAGGTTTCTGGGCTATCTAGTCTCAGGATCGTGCACATCCAATCTGTATCAGATATGGGTTCCATCTCATCAGTCAAATCAGGTATTGGTTGGTTACTCCTGTAACCTTTGTGCTACTATTGAACTTACACATCTTGTAGACAAGACATTATCATAGATCTTAGCTTGTAACTGGGTTAAGTGTTTACATTTACTTTCTGTAGAATTTATCCTTTGGTAGTGTACCTTCCTGTGCCAAAGATACTAGCCAGTATGGGTAAAGGTTCTAAGTCAAGCCCTAACTTGACTTCTCCATGTTCAATGAATTATTCAGGTGTTATCTTCATCAACAGGGCTTTGACATCAGTTTATGGAGAGCAACCCATAATCTTGGCACCAGTCTGGGTTGTTTGGGTAAGGGGTCCCAGGGACCCCTTTAGTCTGGTTGCTTTTTAATGCAGTCATTGACAAAATTGGGTGTTTCCACTAGGGTCCTCCCACAGCGGAGTCTGGCCCTATGAGATGCTGAGCTAGCCTGGCCAATTCCAAGAGATTTTGGACTCATCTACCTGATTCTCCCAATTCCTTGACTTTCAGCTGATATTCTCCACTAGCATCATAATTATGGATCACAGAGGTGGAGATGACATCTGAAATCCCCTCTTGAATATAGAATCTATAAGCCAGGACTGGAGATATAGCTCAGGGTAGAGACTTACATAGGCAGAAAAATTGGAACAGGGCATGGGTGTGAGAATGGGGAACTGTGAGAGGGGTGGAACCACAGGAGCTGGTAGAGGTATCTGAGACAAATGTAGCATCACCACCACCTTGCCGGCATGGAGTCCTCCCACCCACAGATAACAAGAGAGTATGGCATAAAGAAGTGTGGATGGACCCTTCTTTTTGTTAAAGATGGGAACCTCCTTTTCTGACATTGGAAAGGCATTTGAGGGTCAAAACACACTTTGAGTGAAGAGCTTCTTTTCTAGTTAGCTTCAGCAGCCAACTTAAGCCAGTCCTGATTATCTGAGAGGGTCTCAGTTTAGGAGATTTCCTGAGTCAGATTGGCTTGTGAACATGTCTGTGGAGCATTCTCTTGATTCTAATAGATGTGAGAGGGCCAAGGTGGTGTCATCTCTGGGCAGGTGGGACAGGGTAGTGTAAGAAACATATCTGAACATGAACCTGAGAGCAAGTTAGTAGGTAGCATCCCTGCATGGTTTCTGTTTCAAGTTCTTGCTCTGCTGGAGTTCATGCTCCAGCTTCCCCCAGTGAGTGACTCTAAGATGACATAAAGTCTTTTCTCTCCAAATTACTTTTGATTGTGGTGCTTATCAGCTACAGAGAAGCTGACAAGGGCATCCTCTGAAGACTTGCTATTTCATAACCATCACCACATAATCATTAGCTTCAGAAATGGCCCTCCTTCTTAGGCAGAAAACAGAGTTTGTTTATCTCTGAAGTTGGCCCCTGGGATGTCAGCAGACTAGCTTCAAAGAAGACTGGCAAGAGCGCTGTGGCATACTCTCATAAACTTAAATGCTTTATCCCAACCTGTTGGTACTGGTTGAGGAGGTCATTGAACTATTAGGAGGTGGAGCCTTGCTGGAGGGTATGAATCACTGGTGGTGGGCTTTGAGAATTTAGAGCCTCAACCCACTTCCAGTTCAGTCTGTCTGCTTTCTGCATGCTCTGGAAGATGTGATCTCTCAGTTTCCTGCTCTGGACACCTGCTCCCATACCTTCCCACTGTTATGAATTCTCTCCCTCTGGCACTGTAAGCTAAAGTAAACTCTTCTTTCTATAAGTTGCTTTGGTCACAGCAACTGAAAAGTGACTGATACAGGGGTTTGTGGACACTAAAGTATAGGGAACACACACACACACACACACACACACACACACACATACACACTGGGTATAGAGCTAGCCTCACCAACCTCTCTTTAAACCAAGGCATGAAACTTTGAAGCCTAAATTTTTTTCAAGGACACTTCAGTATCCTCTAGCCACCTGCAAACACGATTCCACGATGCCCTCTAGGAAGAAGTCCCTTCAGGTGCTGCTTCATCATTTTAGTGTTGTCAGTCTCTATGCTCTCAAATTTAATGGCTCCTCACTAAAATGAACATCTTTATTTACATAGCAACTGATGAGGGTAATTTGCTTCAAATAGAAGTTATGACTTATAGGACCATCTATGTGCTTAAAGCTCTCTAGAAATGTCATAATTAAGCTGTTACAAGAATGTCAGCTGGCAAACTGTCTTATATGCATGGTATTAGTCATGTATATGCAACTTTACAGTGTTTTAAGTATTAGCACATGTAAGTGATTTCTCCAATGGTCGCTCCCTTGAACATAGCGCTATGGTTTAGGGCTTGACTGTTCCCCAAGGGTCCGTGTGCTGTATGTAATGTGCTTGGTCCTTAACTTGGTGGTTTTGGAAGGTGATGGAGTATTTAAGGGTTGGGGCCTGATGTGGGAGGGAGGAGGCTTTAAATCATTGAGATATGGCCTCTAAGAATGTCAAACCCTGCTCTCTCTCTCTCTCTCTCTCTCTCTCTCTCTCTCCATCCTCTTCCATGATGTGTTACAGACCCAAAACAATGGGTATCAATCAATCACAGACTGAAATCTCTGAAACCATGAGCCAAAATATACATTTCCACTGTATAAGTTGATTCTCTTAGGTGTTTATATAGAAAGCTTGGCTTTCACTTGATATATTCCACTAGCATCATAAGGTGTTATCCTTATGATGCTATCTCATTATCCATTACTGTTCAAGACTTCACCTACAGTCATTCACCTCTAATTATGATCTGTCCTGGGCTTGGGAGATAGGCACATTTAAAGTCCCCAGCTCTTGTTGAGTCAGTCCCAAGGCTTCCATCCCCTGGAAGGCTTGCTCAGTATCATCCCTGGCAGTTGTCACTGATTGAAAGCATGTTTTATTCTGAAGCTGAGATACCTGGGGCTTTTCTGAGACTGAAAGAACACTCCCCCTAGAACTGGTAGGTTCCTTCATACAGTAAAGGACCCTCAGATGCAAGCTAACCATTTAGAGTCCTTACTGTAAGGTTGTTAGGTTCTCTTAGACTGGACCACTGTCTATCCACCATCATCACCATGGAAGCAGGTGCTGGACAACTAAAATAGCCTTTATTTTCTAGAGCTACTTAAATGACACAAATAAGCCAAAGCTAAGATTCTAAGTCCAAGCCTCCCATGATGCATCTAGAAGAAACTATGTTCAATGTCTTTTCTCCATCCCTGTCCCCTTGATTCCTAATCCATGCTGATGCATCCTTATGTGACCCCCACGGTGTGGCATGCCTTCTGTTTCTGGAGATCTGTAAGCAGAAAACTGTCCTTCTTGCCCAGAGTCCTTTCTGAGTCTGGGTGTCTGAGCTCCACACTTCACGTAGTTTAAAGTTAGGACCTCAAGTCTCCAGTCTCTACCTACGTGAAGCATCTCTGTGCCCACTGGGCTTTCTCACATCATGGCAGCTGGCTTCCCAGGATATTTATCCCAGGAGAGAGCTAGAGAGATGTTGTATGGCCCTTCTCACTGCTGCTTGGAAGCTACAGAGAGGGAGTTGTCACTGTGAAGTCCAGGCTGATCCTCAATCTGTGACCATCTTTCCTCAGCCTTCTGAGTGCCAGGAGGCACCATGCACAGCTGTAGTCTCCTTCTTGTTGGTAGACTTTAGTCAGTAAGGCAAACCCACTCTCGAAGGGAAGGCTGTTAGACCATGTCTCGAAGGAAAAGCGATAAAGGAACTGGAGCCATGATCCACTCGTGGGTCTCCAGCAAGCTACTTTATGAACAGTTCTGCTCGGCGCCGACGCCCCGTCGCCCATAGCTTATTTTTTGCCACTTTCCTTTCACGATTTCATGGAGGCAATCTGCATATTCAAAATTTGTTATTTCTTTCAATATTTTATGGCCCCTGCATAGTAATCTTTAACGCCTCAAATTTCTGGGTTAAATTGTTCAAAATATTTTAAATTCGAATTTGAAAATTAAGTTTGTCTTCCTGTCAAGTTGTTTCCTTAGCACAAATTTGAGGAGTAATATACATCCAGAGAACTGAATTGTGGTCCAAAATTAAAAGTAAAAATAGACATTCAAAAGCCAACCTATTAAAATGTAAAAATTAGGCTCTGTGAATGTGGAAAGTTGTTACTAGGCTTTTAGCTACAGCACTACTTAGATGACAGGAATTTATACTTTTTGTGATTTAAATGTTAGTTTGATTTTCATTAATTTAAGAAGAGAATGTATTGAAGAAAATGGTAGATGGGATATTCAGTCTCTTAACCAACGTACAACAATTAGTTCAAAGTTCTTGATAACCACTTTTAAAATAGAAGAAGGAGGCAGGAAGAGAGAGTAGAGGACAGAGGGGGTGGGAGAGGGGAAAGGGAGGGAGGAAGAGAGAGAGATTTAGTTTCACTGGCAAATATGAACAGCAAAGTTGAGCCCTCTACGTACCAACTTCATAAAGGCATCTTGAATGGGCTAACCTCAGCCTCAGGGAAGGGCAAACATTGGCACTACAGAAAAGAATTAATTAACTCTTTAGACATAAACAAATTTAAATGAGGGTTCTGTCTTGAAATGAAGGAGGAGTATGTAGGCATAAATGTCAAGTTGAATAATAAAACCAAAGCAATCAGGGAAGTGCAGGGTAAAGCCCAGAGAAACAGGAAGTACTCTTGAAGGAAAGATGCTTGAGGAATAATCCCCCAGCCCCTCCCTCTTTTATAGACAGGCTCCATGCATGGAAACCTTGCAAGAGGCAGTAACTGGGACTCAAAGGGTAATCTTTGGATCTACAGGTTCTGAAGTTTCCATCCGTTGGGGGATTTTTCAGTTCCTCGAGGAAGTTCTGGCTTTGTACCATGATGAAGCCACACAGTTACAGAGGGACCCACACCGAGTATGATAAACAGAAGACTCCTAGGTATTCAGTCCTCCTGTCTGTAGAAAGGACTTTGTAACATCAGCCAAGCACTCACTATCTTAAAAGTTGCAGGACTGCATGAAGATCAGGTACCAGGGACAAGCTTGCCCAGGTCACTCCGTGGCCTGCGTCACTGACTCTTTGCTGAAACAATCTGGTCCATCTGCCTTTCTTTATCAAGGACTCTCTCTTTGTTGTCATTTATAAAATGAAACATCTTTATTTTCTCCTATTTTCTGACCATCATTCATGCTGTGCTAATTTCCTTGCTGGAATCACAGCTATTTAAATTTTAGGGCCCCTTGTTGCTTATTATATAACTCATGGGGCACTCTGACCCTAGAATCTTGTTCTATTCCATTCACAATAACAATAACCAATTGTAAGTTTTTTTCCCCTTGAATTAGACACTGGCATCTGTCCCCAGTTTTAAGATGCTATAAATTACAGTATAATTCAGAGTGTAAATGGCACATTCTTTTTGGTGTGTGTTAGAAATATTCATTGTATGTGTGTTTTTATTTCTTGTATTACTTTAAGTTCCTAAAGGAGAGGACTGTTTCTTAAAATTTCATCTTTTGAAGTGTTTAGTCAAGAACCCCCAGAAACCTTCATCAACTGTGCACTAATATGTATATTTTGTGTCCCTCATATCTAGTATAATCTTCTTTTGTACTCTTGCATATTTCCATAGTGAGACTGTGTTTCACACAGTTTTTTATATTCAACAACGGACATTTAAGATTCATGCAAAAATGTTTTTCGAATGAAGTGTTAGTTGAATAAAGACTGGTTGACTAGGTGGTTGGGTAGGTAGATGGACAGATGGATGGGGAGATGATAGATTGGTGGATGCATGGTTGGATGAGCAGTTGAGTAGATAGGTCAGTGAATGGATGAGCACCAACTCTTAATATTAACCAAATTCTTTTTCAAAATAAGCTTGGATTTACACAACGCTACTCTTCCTGCTTTCCTTTTAGGACATCTTTAACTAATTGGATATCCTAAATTAACTTGTAAAAGTTATGAATTGTTCAGAAGTGTTTTCATTTACAAGCGATTCAGGAGGCTGTGCAACAGGGATGTGCTGTGAGACCCTGGCCCAGAACTCTCCTGTATCCCACACAGTGCCCATCACACACTGCGGGTCTCTCTAAGAGAACCACCAAAGTCCACTTCTCAGTTTGTTCTTATCCTAACAGCAGCAGAACACTCTCCAAAGAGCTGCTTTAAGGAAGAAATTGATCTGAGGAGCAGTAGGGAGGGGAAGAAGAAGAAGCCCAGAAAGGAGAACCCAGCTGCCTGCCGCCATCTTGGCCATGCTGTGGCACCGGCCAGAGTCTCGGTTTCCCCATGAGGAAAATTAAGGCCACGGGCTGATTTGTTTCAGGAGTTCCTTCCCTCTCTAAAGTGTCCTGATTCTAGGTGTGCCAAAACAGATATTCTATCGCTTCATTTACAAGCTCTGCACAGGAAGCCAGAAACCTGTGTCCCCTGCCTCATTGCTTGTGGGATACTAGGCCAAAGTCTCACATTAATCTCAGGAACTCTGTTTGAAATCCTTATGAAAGTGTGGACAAGTTGTGTATGGACCAGGATGTGGGGAGGGACAAGCAATAGAGCAAGTATCATTTCTTACTCTAGGCCATTCGTAAGACATGAAATTGGGTCACTTGGTAATTTTAAAGCCTTTATAATATTTTAAATTCAATTGGTTCTAAAACATACTTTTCCCGATTTCTGGGCTATTTGTTTGATTTCTGTTGTTTTTGTTTTTAACTGAAGGACTGTGAGGTGGGAGTATAACTCAAGAGAGATTACATGTGTCTTAGTTAGGGTCTCTAGCGTTGTGATTAAACACCATGACCAGAATTAACTTGGGGAGGCAAGGGTTTGTTTCAGCTTACCTTCCAAATCACAGTCCATCCTTGAAGAACATGAAGGCAGAAACCTGTAGACACAAACTGAGTCAGAGGCCATGGCTTGCTTCTGGTGGCTTGTTAAGTTTGTTTTCTCATGCACCTCAGGATTTCTTGCTTACGGGTAGAGCCACTCACAAGGATCCGGGTCTTCCCATATCAATCATTAATCAAGAAAATGCCTCCCACGGGCATGTCTACAGCCCAATCTTAAGGAGGCATTTTCTTGATTGAGGCTCCATTCTCTCTGATAACTGTAAATTATGTCATGTTGATAAAAATCTACATCCAGTTCAACATGCTAAGCCTTCATGAGGCCTTGGGTTCTCTCCACATCTGTAAAAGAATCCTTGCACCTGTGTAACACCTATTACTTTTCTCTTCTTCCCTTTCCTTCTCTCCTTCCTCCTCTTCCCCTTCCTCCTCCTCCCCTTCCTCATCCTCTTCCCCCTCCACTTCCTCTTCCCCCTCCTTCTCTTCTCCCTCTTCTCTTTCTCTTTATCTAATCTCATGCTTTCAAAGAGATGTGTGCATATTGTTGCAGTTGTCTTCTTTGATTTTGAACCATCATAAAGTATGAGCAAAGGAAAGGTGATCAACAGATTTGGGAAGAGGAAAAACAGCATTAAAGTTGCGTTTCAGGGGAGCTCACATGCACGGAATAGGAATTGTGTCATTCGCCTGGGAAAGAGAGTAGCAGCAAGACAGATGTTTCTCTCATTATTTTTGTTTCCAGTCACACTTGCTGTTGCACATGTCACCACATAAGAGTCCAACCAGCACAGAGCAGGACAGCAGTGTGCTGCCTGTTTTTGTGGCTTCCCCAGCACAGGAAGCATAGCTTGAGTTGCTTGAGTCTTAGAGACATAGATTTTAGTGTACATATAGTGCGCAATTGTTTGTTCCCAACCTCATGAGGCAGCACTGGACTATTCCCTGCCCTCCTAGTATCTTATTGAGTGGCTCTTGGTGGGTGGACATTTGGTAAGAGACTGAAAACCAGACCACCCCCCAAAATGGGTGTTTTTCCCCCTTCTAGTTTACCTTAATGCACATTCAATAAAGTTATATGTTCTCACTGCATATAAGCACCTTTGGACCTGGTAAGAAGTTTCCAAAGCTTCTCTCTGTCTCTGTCTCTCTCTGTCTCTCTCTCTGTCTCTCTCTCTGTCTCTCTCTCTGTGTGTCTCTGTCTGTGTGTGCGTGCATGTGTGTGTGTGTGTGTGTGTGTGTGTGTTATGCAGGCATTTTATTGTACGACATACATATGTCTGTATGTTTGTGATGATGTGCACACGCATATGTATATGCATGGAGGGTAAAGGTCAACACTGAGTGTCTTTCTTCATTATTCTTCACCTTAGTTTTTTAGGGAGGCTCTCTCACTGGCCCTAGAGCTCACTAGTTAAGTTAGGCCTCCTGGCCAATGATCTCTGTGAATCCACCTGACTCCAGGCATTCCAGCTCTGAGGTGATGGACCCTTCGCACTGTGCTCAGCTTTAAGTGGATGCTAGAGACCTGAACTCAGTCCCTGTGCATTCAACATTTTCCCAATTGAGCACTCTCTCCAGTCCTCTAGCTCTCTTGTTCAGAGAATGTATCTTTCCTGGGTTAACTCAGAGTCGCCCTTGCAAACACACAGAGCTCCCGGAAGTTCAGGAAATGCTGCATTCTTGTCTGTGTTGGGCAGGATTTCCTGCAAAGGGTCAAGAAAACATACTTTCCCAATGGTCTTTGTTTAAATTACAGAAAGCCCTTGTCTCCAGTTGGAGAAGCTGTTAGTCACTGCCATAGCAACAAAGGGAGATGGGCAGACCACTCCTTGGCACTGTTCACAAACCCTTAATGGTCACCTTCTCAACTAAAGCAAGGGAGAGACCTATGTGTTTCTGAATCTGCCCCCATGGCTTGCCACACTGCCCCAGTTTACCTCATTGGTAAAACAGGACAACTGGAACCAAAAGGCGTGAGAAGACATGAACTGACATGCTGGAGGTCTAGTCTGGTCATGAGTGTTCCTGCTCAAGACATCCTCACCACCTGTCTCCCTCCTTGTGAATGATGGAAAGGAGTACCTGCATCTAGCAAAAGCATCAGGCAGAGTCAGAAATAACCCCATAAATCTCAGAGTGACAGTCTCAATGTCTTGCACATCATAAATTCCTAAATGGGTTAGTAAGGGAAAGCCATCAGGTGGATAACTGGTCTAGAATGTGAGATGCCTGCTTCAAGGTCTAACACTAATCTGGCAACAATGAAAGTAACAATTGGAGCAATGAGCAGAGGATCTTGGATGTGACTCCAAAGATCTGTAGGGCCCAAGTTCTGTCCTCAACAACTAGAAGCAGCTGGCTCCTGGCTGCAGGTGTCTGCGGGTGTATGATTGTTAGGCCTTCCTGTAGGCCCTTTAAGGAGCTTGTCCTGTGGTGACATCATAAGGTTTGTTTGTGGCTATTTGGAGGTGGAAGTCCACAGTAAATACCCAGGGCCATTTTGCCCGTCAATGTTTCCCAGAATGGCCCCATTAGGAAGCTGCTTTTCAAAGCTTTCTTTCCCTGTGTCCTCAGAACAACCCATTTGCTGTGTAGCTGAGTGCAAAGCAAAGGTCAATGCCAACCCAGATACCAGGGATGAAGAAGGCTTCTAACAAGGCTAAAAGCAAAGGTAAGTGATATGGAAAAATATACTCAGAAAAGTAGATTGCCACTGGTCTGACTTTTAGAAAGAGTTAATAGTAGTCATCTCTTGAAAAAAAAAAGGCACAGTCAGTCATAGGCGTAAGAATCTTAGAATTGTGGTATGGTAGCTCAGAATTTTCTAGGCCAGGGAGGAAGGGAAACTTCTTGCCATATGGCCACTGATAGGACCCTTTGATCAATAGGATCTCCCATCACTCAATGAAGTTACCAGAAAAAAGCTTTGTGGGTTAGTTACCTTGAAGGGAAACAGTATATCAATCAACTCCAGTCTGGAGTAACTATATTAATATAATTAATATGGGGGTTTATATTTTCATTCATGCACTGTTTCAGAAATTCTGGTTACTTTAGACATTAATAAATTGACACAGGAAAATTTCATGTGTGCACACACACACGCAGACATACACACACACACACACACACACACACACATCTTTGGAATAACTAGAGTAGAAAATGGAATCTTCATTTCAGTCAAGTTCATTGTAAGGTCTTAAAGCCACCTCCTTCTGGGCTCAGGTCAACTGAATGACCCAGGCCCATCAAGTGGAGTGTCTGTGGTCCCAGACACTGTCCATTCTCTTCTGCCAGGAAATTAATTAGGGAATTCAGCTTTCAGTTTGGGTTTCTGAAGACACACAAAACTTATAAAAGATGACTACCCACTTTATAAATGCCTAAAGATGTGATTCAGTTTACATAAATGTGTGACAGTTAAAGCTATGCTGCCAAAAGGCAGGATGGTCGTGACCATTCTTGGAAGGTGAGAGCTAGTGCTCTAAGAGATTCAGCTTATTGATCTGGGTACTGGTTACAACAGAATATTCAGTTGCAATCATGTGATTTAGTGCACACTGTTTGTTTACAAGTTACATACCAATAACATTTAAGCTGATAAGTGATACAGAGCTGAGGTCAGAGGTACCCCCACATCAGGATACAGCCTGCTTTATGAAGTGAAGTTTATAGCGGGTTGAGATTGATGGGAGCCCCGTGAATCAGTGATGCCCACTCATTCCTGAAACCTAGAACAATTCTTGGCACATACCAGGCTCTCAATAAACAGTTGTCAAGAAAGTGAATGGATTGATGAGTTAAATATGCACATTTTCCAAACAAAGGATTCAATAACACAGTTGTGTGGATCAGACAGCCGGGTGATGCTTCCATCTTGCCGTGTCCTGAACTTACCTCTCGGGAGCCATGTTATAGTAAGTCAGCATGGGCTGCGATGAATTTGTCCAGGGATTTTAAAGCCTCATGATGTGTATATGCAGATATGTCTGTGGGCATGTCTTAGATCTCAAACATCCTCAAAGGCTATGTGTTAGATGTTCAGTCACCAGGCTATTGGGAGGTGGCAGGTCTTTAAGAGCTGTGACCTAATGAGAAGAGGTTAGCTAGCCCATTGGAGCTAGCCCCCAAAGGGATTGTGGGAGCACAGATCCGTGTGCTCACTGGTGTCCTCTACAGCCACAGTAAACTAAGTAGTTTTGCTTCACCACCCACTCTTGACATGAGGCTCTGTATCACCAGGCACCAAAGTAATGGAGCTAACTGACCATGGACTGAGACCTCCAACACTAAGATAATATAAATCTTTCCTTCCTTAAATTGATGACCTCAGGTAGTCACTGTGGCAGGGAAGTTGGCTGATGCATCTACACACCTGCCAGTACCCACGGTCTCTCAGTTTGGATCCATTTTTGTTTGGTGGATTCCATAAAGGCTAGAAAGAAATGAGGCAGAGACCCAATTATTTCTTCAAATGGTTACAACCTCAGTTTGTTCAAGTGCGTTCTAGAGTGTGAACTGTTCAAGGGCATTCCCCATCTTTACAAGGGCCTAACACAGAGGTTTGCATGTGATTGATGGTCAGTGAGTGTTGGATGAATGAAGGAGTTCAAGACGGTCATTGCGTGGCTTACTCTATCACAGAAATCTTGCTGCATCTACTTTGTGTTTCTGAACACTGCAGTAAAGTTCTAATCTGTTTTTCAGGGTTAAGGGCACAGAGGAAGAACACTGCCTGACAGGTTGAGTCTGTACTGCTTTCAACAGTGTCATCATAAGTCTAGGCCTGGTCTTTATGGGTCAAGACAACAGGTTATGTTATATTAGTTCATGCGGGAATGATGATCTATGGAAAATGACTTATAAGGATCAAGTGGCCCACCTATGCACACACTAAGAAGTGACTTTTGATCGCTTAGAAGCCGATGATACTTGCCTACTTCTCAGACCTGTCTCCAGCCTGCTATTTTTACTCCAACTTCTACCATCAGGCTGACCCACATCTTACAAAGTATCTACCTCTGGTCGCAGGGTCTCCAACACTTCCAAGAGTGTGCAGGGTGAGCTCATCAGCTTCTGGAGGAACATGAGCATGGGTCTGGACAGCAGCCAGGTCAAGTCCAGTGTTGGGGGTGATCATGGTGAACCAGAGGCTGCTGTGTGCCTTGGAACTAGAGGTGGACTCCAATAACTAGGCCATGCACATTCAGAAGGAGAAGACCGAAACCCTCAACAGGAAGTTCACCTCCTTCACCCTCAAGGTGTGCTTCTTTTAGCAGCAGAACCAGAAAGCAAGTTGGGCCTCCTGCAGCCACATAAAGTGGCATGAGCTTGAAGTAATACAAATAGCAAATGTAAAAGCTACATCCCTAGTCTGAGGTGGCAGTTGGACTCCTTGGGCCAGAGGAAGCTATAGATGGAGGTGGAGCTTGGCCACATGCTAGCCTGGTAGAAAACTCCAAGAAGAAGCAGAAAGATGCCATCAACCAGACAGGGATGGAGAATGAATTTGTCTCCCTCGTGAAAGATGATGATGATGCTTACACAAACAAAATGGAGCTGGAAGCTGGCCTGGAAACACAAATGAGGTCAACTTCCTCAGCAGATTGATGAAGGGAAGATCCATGTGCTGCAGTCTTAGACCATGTCTTCTTGGTCAGATCCATATTTCTCTATGGATTCTGGGGATCCAGGGGCATGCTATCAATGCTTGTACAGTATACCTTTTACCTACTGAGCCATCCGACCCAGAAAAAACGTGATATTTAGACACATGTTGACTTAAAATGAGAACAGTACATCAATTTTTTCTTTTTAAAAAAATTTCTAATTACAATTTTCTGGAAGAATTAGCATGAGGTTGTTGACTGATGATAGTCAGAGTAGAAGGAGCTAGATGATCTTGAATATGCATTTAAATTTTATTAGCACCTTCTGTGTATAAAACAATGTAATACAACCTAGATAGCTTCTGACCTCTGGTATCCATGGTTATTTTTGTGAAGTTTATATTAATGTTTTTAATGTTACTGATGAATTAATCAAGGTACAGAAGGGATAACTGATAATCCTAACTTCATTGATAGGCATGAACACACAAGTAGCTGGTGCTTGATTAGATCAATGTATAAGTTAATTAGTCACATGGAATCGGAACTCAGGCACTCTAGGTTCAATCTACAGTTTCGATGTGATAGCTGTGTTTTATGGGCAACACAAAGATTGACTCAGCAGGTCAGTTGGAATAGCTTTATCAAGGAGTCTTCCCTGGATTGTGATAGAAATACACGGACAAGTGTATTCCCCATGCATACACTCATCCATTGTGTCAATAAACCTTAATAACCATGTACTATGGAGCTGGTGCTGCTTGTTAAGTACTCTGAGATTTAGATAGATGGCAAGCCAAGCAGAATGAGGAATTTTTACCTTACATGGTTATAATGAGAAGCTACCAATGCTGATAGGGACACGGGAGTTCAGTCTAGGGGAGAAAGGATAAGAAAGCAAATGACTGCTGCAGAATTGCATGGGAATTCATGGGTGAGCCTTAGAAAATTGTCATTTTTTAAAAATCACTTTTTGGTTAACTTTAATAATTATTTTCCTTTTAAAATGGTTTTCAGGGGCTCAGGAAATGTCTCTGTTGGTAAAGTGCTTGTTATCATGCAAGTGTGAGTTTCTGAGTTCCCTACATTAGGAGTCTGGACTCTCTGTTGGTAAAGTGCTTGTTATCATGCAAGTGTGAGTTTCTGAGTTCCCTACATTAGGGGTCTGGGCATGGAGGCTGCCATCTGTAACCACTGCGTACTGAGGGTAGGAGGAAGGAGGCAGAGGCAGGAGGATCTCTGGGGCTCACTGGCTAGCAAGCCTGCAGAGACCTAAAGAAACCACTGTGTACTGAGGGTAGGAGGAAGGAGGCAGAGGCAGGAGGATCTCTGGGGCTCACTGGCTAGCAAGCCTGCAGAGACCTAAAGAACAAAGTAGAGATTGACAGGAGAACTTGTGAACACACCCACACAAACACAAGCACATGTGTACATCCTGTGCAAACATATACCACCTACAACCAGAGATAAAAAAATAAAATAAAAATAGTGTCATTTCACTTCAAATGTGTGCAGGTGGCAAGGGGTGCAGCTCTGTGTGGTCACAGAAGGGAAATATACAACACTACCATGGCTTGGCGAAAGATTCCTTCCCTGCAGACAGCGGTGAAGGGAAATGAAGCTTGCCATCTCCTTTCTCTGCAGGCCTTTCCTCATCTGGGAAACTGTCACAAAAAGAACCTAAGGCATCTGTGCCTTTGTCTCTGTGTTCACAAGCACCATCGGCTACAAGGCTCTAGCGTTGCTGTGTGGCCCAGACCCTCCCAGTAGAAACACAAAGCCGGCAAAACCAGCCATCTCAGCATGGCAGGCAAGGTAGATATTTTTGGTTGGAACGTTACCAAAACACAGCTTTGATTCAACACACACACGCAAACTTTGTTTTTGTACATCTCTCAAAGCTGCTTATAATATTCCTCAGGAAAGGAATCCACACACAATGTTGAAACCACATGTCTTGGAAAGGAGTCAAAAGATTTATAGCTCGGAGTAGAGAAGTATTAAAATAGCATCTCTATCAACCGTAGCCATCCACTGAAGGATCATGCATCTCTTTCAGTCCATGGGTGAAGGCCATGCAGGGGTTGGCTGACAAGCCATTTTCCTTAAAGATAATTGTGGACACCTTCCAGTGAATCTAGGTTTTGTTTTCTATCCATGCACACTGATACTATCAGAAACTCATACTTCATAAATTCCTTTTGGAAACTTCAAAGGCCATGGTCATCTCCAAAACCATAGTAGACTTTGCTAATCAGACATTTGGCATATGTATGAAACCTAAATACACACTGGTGTATGAAGTCCATTTGGCTTTTATGTATCTGGTTTATTTTCTTGGTAAATACAGTGGTATAGTATACCACTATACTCCATCGCCCTTGATACCAGCGTGTGCTCACCACTGAGACTTGACCAACAATTTTGAAATCATGTCTATAGCTGCCTAACATCTGTTAATTTCATCAGCAGCGGAGCCTTGAATTATCCATTAACCAGTTAAGAGACATTTTATTAAGGGCACAAAAGAGAGTATGACATTCTTTCTTCACTCACATAAATATAATGACTTTCTAATGGCAAGTTTAAAGTGTTCATTTGAAAGCATTTGGGGATGGGGAGATGCCTCAGTTGGCAAAGTGGTTGCCATGGAAGCTTGAGGACCAGAGTTCAATCTTCAGGACCCAAGTGAAAAGCTGAGCATAGTGGAACCAGCTTGTTATACCAGTGTTAGGGAGGTAGAGACAGCTGGATCCTTGAGATCCATTGGCTAGCCAGACTAGCCTACTTAGTGAGTTCTAGGTCCTTAAGAAACCAAGTCTCAATAAAATGTGGACACCATCTGAGGAATTTCACCCAAAGTTGTTTTTGAGCTCCACAGGCATGCTCACACATGTGCACACTCACTCATACATGAACATGTATACAAACACGTATACATACACTCATACTCACAAAAGAAAACATTTTGTTGTCATTTGCAAAAAGCACTGATTTTAAAAAGAATGGCTTTCCCCCAGAACCTGGCACTATGCTAAGCACAGCACTGTGACAAAATGCCTGTGACCTTCAGCTTAAGAGGAAGAAAGGTCTATTTTGATTCATAGATTCAGAGGTTTGGGTACTGACTAGCAGAAAATGCCTACTTCATAAATTCCTCTGGCATCCCCCAAATCAGACTCTACCAGTCAGACATCTGACATAGGCACAATATTTTATGCTATTATAACAATGTCAGTCTTTCATTAAAAGTCTAATTGCCATGATCATGGGTGATGTCACTCTGAGGAAGAGGGAGGTCAACTGAGTAAATGTTCTTCTTAGTAGGTTGAAGTTAAAAGTGACAAACCTGATTTAAATCTTTGAAGGAAAGCAATCTCTTGCATGGTTGGCAACAGCTGGACTTTTAATATCCCTATATATTCATTTCATATATATTTAATTTAGCATATAGTCATATTCATTTATGTTGATCTATATGATTTCCATTTCTTTCTTTTGAAACTTTCTTTGCATGTTTGTGGGCATGTTCACATGGCTGTTGGTATACAGGTATGTACATTGTATGTACATGCATGTATGGGTGTGCACACATGTGCAAATGTGTGTGGAGAGTAGAGACCAACCTTAGTAGTGTCATTAGAAAAATTCCCACTTTTAAATATTTTTTACATTTATCTATTTATTTTGTGTATGTGTGTGTATGTATGTGTACATGTGCATACATGCATGTGTCATGATGTGAATAAGAAAGGTCAGAGGAAATTTTGTAGGAATCAGTTCTCTTCGTCCATTATGTGGATTCTAAATATTGAACTGAAGTCATCAGACTTGGCAGCAAGCACCCTTACCCACTGAGCTAGCTCACTGACCTAATCCTTACCTTTTGAGACAGGGTATCCTGGTGTGCTTTCTGCTACTGTGGTTAAGACACAAACAAAACCACCTGGGGAGGAAAAAGGCCTATTTCGGGTTACAGTTTAGAGTCCATCATCAGAGGAAGCCAAGGCAGGAACTCAAGGCAGAACCCAGAGGCAGGAACCAAAATAGAAACCACAGAGAAACATGCTCACTGGCTACTTCCTCTGTTCATGCTCACCCCATTCTCTTATGGAATCCAAGATTACCTGCTCAGGGGTAGCATTGCCCATAGTGGGCTGGGCCCTCCCACATCATTAATCAAGACAACGTCCCACAGACAAACCCACAGGCCAGTCTGATGGAGGCAATTTTTCAACTGTAGCTTCTTCTCCCCAGGTGTATCAAGTTGACAACCAAGATCAGCTTTCCCAGCTCACAGCTCCCAAGTCTTCTGTTTTCTTTCCATAAAACAGTCCAAACCATTAAAACCATATGGTCAGGTTCTTCACACACAGCAACACCCCACTCCCACCAAAAGCAACTTACAGATGAAAAGTTTATCTGGGCTCATGGTTCTAGAGAGAGAGTTTATAAGTAGCAGGGGGCGTGACAGCATATGGCCACAGCAAGAAGGCTGAGGTTACATCTTCAACTCAAACTAGCAGTAGGGAAAAAAAAATATGAACTCTCAAAGACCACCTCCATCAAGGCCCCACTTTCTAAAGGTTCCATGATCCCCTCCAAAAGTTCCACCAGTGGAGGACCAAATGTTGGAATAAATGTGTCCATTAGGGACGTTTCTTATTCAAACCATCACACAAAGTCTCTCACTGGCCTAGAAGTGGCCAAATAGGCTAGGGTGGTTATCCAGTGAGCTCCAGAGATCCACCTGTCTCAACCACCTCTGACTGCGATTGCAAGTGTTTGCTGCCACGCCCAGCTTTTTATGTGGATGCTGGTCTTCTGATTCATCATCTTATGCTTTAAAGACGCCCATCCCTCCCACACCCACCCATCTCCACTCCTTCCATTCCAATTGTACTCTATAAAGTCATATCACCATTGGAGAGGAATACCACTTCTGAGGTCCCAATACTGTACTGGAAAATAATCACAGTCACATGCCAAGGTGCTGGAAGAAAAAAATAAGAGATAGCTTTCTTGACCAGCCATACTACACAGCATCGTGGGAATGTTCTGTCTGCATTGAGGTTGCCTAGTCCAGCTTGACCTTCAGTTATGGGTAGAGCCAGCCTAGAAAGAGTCGCTGCCATTAATTATTCAGTCAGGGTTTCAGAGATACAACTTTTAAAAGTAAAATACAAATTTTGTCTAGATGTGAGGTACTTTTATTCATCTTTATGTCCAACTGGAAGGGTTTTAGATCTAGTCAGTCTCACAGTTCACTTTCATGTATTACTCAGCAGATAGCACCTGCTCTAACTCAGGACCATGAATTTATGATACCAAACAGTGGCTCTCCATCTTCCTAATGTACAAGTCTTTAACACAGTGCAGTAGTTCTCAACCTTCCTAATGCTGTGACCTTTTAATACAGTTCCTCATGTTGTGGTGACGCCACAACCACAAAATTATTTTTGTTGCTACTTCATAACTGTAATTTCACTACTGTTACGAGTCTTAATGTAAATATCTGCTATGCAGGGTATCTTATATGTGAACCACTCCCCCCCCAAAAAAATGGGGTTTCTACCCACAGGTTGAAATCTGCTGACCTAGGGGGATCTTCCCCACTTTTGCCTTCTTTGATGAAAGAAATAGAAATAAACAGGAAATTTTCCCACAGATTTAAAAGATGGTTTTTGAACAACACTAAAGGTATTGATCTTGTTGTCTAGTTTGTTGTGAGATATCAGTACATTGACCAAAAAAATGGAGGTAATAAAATCCAGATTTTTATATTACCTTTAGCTAAGTTACTAAATGTGAGAGAATATTATCATACTCTTTAAATTCTAAAGAAAGCCAAAAGTTAACAATAAAAATCTGAAGTTGAATACTTTTTTTTTTTTTAGACAAGGTTATGTTTTGCAGCCTAGAACTCAGGATCTCCTAATTCATCTTTTCATTGCTTGAAAGCAGAACTGAGGGGCACTTGGAGAGCAAAGACAGAGGTGCTAAGCAGTCAGTTTCACTTACTCTTTGAGGCTGTATCTTCATTTCTCCACAGCCATATTCTTCTCTGTGTTGCTTTGAATTTTGGAGAATTTTTCCCCATCATCTGTGTGTCCTAGAGTCAGTTACTGATTCCAAATAGAATTCTCAGATATGAGAAATAAAAAGGAGCCCAAGTGGGCATCTCTTACTGTTTCCATCACAAATGACCACCGGACTTAACCACTTAAGACACATTTATTATCTTACTCCTGGAGCCCAGGGTGGGCTTGGTATCCAAAGGGCTTCAGTTCTTCCCAGAGTCCTCGGGCGGGGCAGAGTTGCTCTCCTGGCCCGTTATGGTGTCTAGATGTCTCTTCATCCCTTGATCCTGAGTCCCTTCCCTCATTTTCAAAGCCTTGAAGTTGAGTCGGGACCCTCTCATGTCACGTGGCTCCCCCTTCCTCTTGCTCTTCCTCAGCCACTCTCCTCAGTTCTAAGAACTCTCATGACTATCCTAACAGGCCACCTTGAGAATTCTGGATCATTTGTCCATTACAAGATACTCAGTGACATCTACAGAGTCTCTCTGTCATGTGTTCAAGGGAGTTTAGGATACAGACAGATGTTGGTTCTGTTCCTTGGGTTCTGAGGCTGGGATAGTAGAAAACTTAGCCAACAGATGTGGGTCCTTAGTTTGATCCCCATGGTCCCAAAACAGCAAGAATATTCTTCAGGATATAGTGAATTCTTCCTGCTGTAAAAAACGGTGTTTTGTCAGTTACAGGAAGCAATCAAATTTCTCCAAAACTATACCCAGAATATTGAGTAGATATACATGGCAAAGAACAGTGGAAGCACCTACCTCCCTGGGTATGACCTTCCAGATGACCTGCCTATTAAAAGGACAGGGAGAATCCACAGCCAGTGAGCTAGCTCAGTCAAACAGGGACCATGTGTTTCCCGGACTCCCCACCAACTGCTATTTTAAGGCACTGTGAGGTATTCAGCATTGGTCCTCTAAGAGTTACTGTTACATTTGGAAGCTTTACTTTTAAGCTTTATTTTTAAGAATATTTGATCCGTAGGGAAGAAATGTATGTCCTAAATTTGCTACACTTGAAAGGAACCAAAAGGGCAGCCAAGATTTCTTTCCATTTGACATTATTCTAGTTTCTCCTCCCAAGAGACAGACACTTCATGGGTCCTCATTTTGGATTTTGTTAACCATTTTCTCGACGATGAACGATGGATTGGGATTTCAGTAAGCCATACAGTTTAAAGTCCTGCTTTAAAAACAAAACAAAATAAAACAAAGGAACAAAAAGCCCCCTAAAACTTGTAATACATTTTCTTACTCAAATCTTTCCTTTCCTCTCTCCCACTCTTCTCTCCTTTTTTCCCCTCCTTCCTTCTTTCCTTTTCTTTCGGGGGTGGGGTGCAGTTATGAGGGCTTAACCCTAGGACACTGTGCTTGCTAGCCGCCCACTCTGTCACTGAGCAGTACCCCCAGCCTGAACATCCTCTTTTCTTATTTTCATAATTTAGGATTGGTATTACGTGTAATTAGGATGGTGGCAATATTCTGACAGCGTAGGCTGGGCTCCATAATTTAATACCTTTGTGGGATTCACCCTGTTTTGATCAGAGGGAAAACTATATGCAAACAGAATGGCTGCAATTAGAAAGGGTATGCGGTTAATTGGTCAGAAGTTTCTGCTAAACAAGGCATTCCACATGTAGATTTAATACACCTGGAAATGCTACCTGGCATTCCAAACTTGAAATGAGAGCAAACAGTGTCCTTTTGGGCTCCTTAGATAGGAGTCAAGACTAAAGTGAGCGAAGGAAGATTTATTTCTCTGCTGGGCAAATGGCACAGAATTCCCTTTGATGGTAGACCTATTGCCAACACAGAAAGAGGCTCAGTGTCCTCCAACTCTGCCCTTGATCATGGATACATTCAAAGTCACAGTAAGGATAAGTGTAGGACATGTGCTGTCCACATTTTCCTTCTACTAAAGCATCTTGGACAACTGCACAGGTGGTTTTACTTACTCAATATGTATGTCTAATTGCTCAGATGTTACCTGCGTGATAGGGAGAGCACATAATCTTGTGTAAAGTCTCTTCGTCCCCCTCCTGAAGGTTGCCTGCACCTTCTTTAGCACAAGCCCCCTTTTCTGCATGCAAAGGCTGAAGCCTGCCCTGTTCCTGTCTCACCCTTTGCCATGCAAGTCTCAAGAAGCTCCGGCTGACAAGGGGTTGGGGGAGGGTCTGCCACCAGCTGTTGCTAATAAAACAACTGCAGCCTCTGCCTCAGTAGCTTCCTCTGACTTCACATCCCTGTGGTGTTGGCAGTAATTGGGAGGGGAGTTAAGGGAGCATTCTTTTCTCCAGGGAGACAGTAAGAATATTAATATTAATGTGATTTCTGTTCCCTCAGATGGGAAAGGATAGAATAAAATGTTTTAAGGGAAGCTGATCAATCATTCCAATTCTGGCAAGAAAATGATGCCTTTGCGTTTAAGGAAAAAAAAACATCTGGGTAGAATCAGGGGTGGTTTAAAAAAAGGGGGGAGGGTGGCAATCCCAAATTCACTTCTATGATAGAGTACGCATTTGCTCCTTCTGAGACCCTTGGCCCCATGGGGGAGGAAGGTAAAACTTTGAAATACATCCCTGGAAAATTCAGCACTTGGATTTCAGTACTCCTTCCGTGTCCTAGGGCTTCACTGAATTATTACCAAAGTCCATGAGGGTGTCTGGGGTGGTCGGTAGGTTACTGGATACGGACGACAGAGTGGATGCGCCATGGCCTTTCTGACCTTGTGAACCCACATCTGCCCACCGAAGCACTATTCTGATTTCTGGGCAGCTTGGGAAGTGTCGGAGAGCACAAGCCCTTCAGAGCTGGGAGGACACGGAGCCCCTCCTTTCAGAGTCTGGGAGGTTGCTGCTGGCCTGCGATCTGGGCAGCAGTGCGGGCCGCACAAAAGACTTCGGAGGTGGGCAGATAGACATGGGTTTCTCAAGACTTGAAAGGTTTCAAGGTTTTGTTCCTGGAAGTACAAGTGGAGCCTTGTGTGGGAGACAAAGATGTGTGGGCTTGGGGAGGGGGTAGGGACAGTCTGGCCCTTTCAGTGTCCCCTTGCTCAATAGTGACGGGCCCAGCATGGAGACATTTGTGACCTCCGTCCCCCTTGCCAGATGCCAGACGGCCATTAGTTAACCAGAGAAGCGACCTTTCCAGTGACATTCCGCCACCCTTTCACTCCCCCTGAGGAGGCTTTGGGAGTCGGAGCTGGAGAGCAGAGCAAGGTGCAGATCAGTGGGGCACAATAAGCTCACAGACCGAGTTTGGGAAAGCACAGGAAGGCAGAGGCACCAACTCTAAAGCAGATGGAGGAGGAGGCTCCATTCAAAGAAGCTTTCTGTCTAGTAGGAGTTTTAAAGAGCGTCGTGAGAGCCCAAAGGGGATGGATGGCTTGTTTTCCTGAAGAGCGTTTGCATGCCCGCTATCCATACCCCAGCCTTTATATTTTTGTATGAGTCCCTGATTATCCGAACCCATAAAATCTTTTGTTACTTTCCTGCTACTTTCTGAGACTCAGCCTAAGCTTATCCATCTCAATATCTGGCAGAGCAACCTGGGAGTCTCCCTTTCTCATTCTCCTCAATTCTCTGCCTTCGCCTTCTTTACTCTGTCTTTTATCCCCAACTTGGTACTCTTTCATGTTCTATTGAGGAAAATTTAAAGCATCATTAACCACATTGAGAAAGCCTTGCACTGAGCGATCCTGTTGTTTAGAGAGACTTGTTTCCCAGTCAAAATGTCACCTCTGCACTGCCACTGAGGAGTCACCTGAGCTGTCCCTGCACATAAGAAGTTTCTGATAAGTTTTCAACCTAATGGGTGAGTATAGAGTTTTACCATCCATCTACTATGATCAAAGACCCCAAAAAGATTCCATACAGTGCCCCACGGCAGGAGGCTGACCTCGTTTAAGTAGTCAGATAAGTACATGCCACCTTTCATTTTCTAACAAGATGACTGATTCAGTTACCATTGTTCCATCTCTGAACCACACGCAGGTGAGGCACTTCAAAACTCCTGGGAACACGCATCCTTACACGTGGTTTCTAAAGAAACCCTATTCTACTCTTTAGTACATGATGTTATTGCTATGGAAACGACGATATTTTAAAGAAGAACACTGGAACTTTCCAAATACAGTATTTATTCTTCTGCTGCTAGCAAAATAATGTGTTTCGCCTAAGAACTTGTTAGGTGGCCTGCAGCTAAATATAAAGAGACAGATTCTCGTTGTGTGTAAATCTATGGGAAAATTTGGACCACCAGCTTTTCAGGATACATGTGAAAGTAAACTCCCTGAAAAAAAATTCTAGACATAATTGGGGGTCTTCAATGAGGCACTTAATATGTTAGATTTTCTTCCTGAGGTAGAGAAGTCACTCAGATGTGGACCCTGGGAACCCCCTCTGCAGGTTCCTCGCTGGTGATGCCCCAGGGGTTTCAAAGGATCAATGTTGCTCAATGCTTCAACCATCTGGTTCAGTGGCCCCAGCTTTCCTGGACTGATGTCTTATTTAATCAAGATGTTGAGGGACAAATTATGATCTCTTAGGCTAAAAGTAACAGGATAGGATTGCCTAGGGGATACCAAACTCTTATGTGCACCTTCCAATTTCAGCATCAGCCTGCGCTATCCACCAACAGCCCTGCCCTCCTAAATGATGTTGGTTTGTTAGTTTGTTCATTTGTGGTGCTGGGGACTGAGCCCAGGGTCTGGCACACAATTGTTAAGTTTTCTGCCATTGAGCTACACCCCAAACCTCCTGATCTTTAGAGTACAGCTCAGTATTAAATGATGTAGCTTGGGTCTTAAATGCCCTTACCCTCTGTCAAGACCTTTATAATGGAACTTGGTATTGACAATGTAATATTGTCTAAATAATATTCTAGACATAATTGGGGTCTTGACACTTGACACTTCTGGAGATAGTAGAAATTTTAAGAGGTGGGGTTTGGCAGGATACAGTTAGATCAGGTGAAAGCATACCTCCCAAGGGAATTGTAGGACCCTGGTGTCATCTTCTTCCTTCTCTTGTTGGAGGTGTGCCCCTCAACACACCAGTTCTACAGAGTTCTCCAATTTTTAAAGTTTATTTTAATTTCTTATGATTATTATGAGTGTGTGTGTGTGTGTGTGTGTGTGTGTGAGAGAGAGAGAGAGAGAGAGAGAGAGAGAGAGAGAGAGAGGAGAGATTAGATGACAACTGTCAGGAGTTAGTTCTCTTTTTCCACCATTTCTTCCTGGGGATCAAACTTGGTTTCTCAGGCTTTGATTGCAAGCCCCTCGACTTGCTGAACCATCTCACCAGCCTGAGTTCCCTATTTTTATAGGACTGCCTTGAGGATTACATGAGAACGCATACAGGAGACTTATAGCAGGCCGTAGTAAACACGAATCTCTTCTATTCCTTGTTAGTGTCAAATAAAGTAACCACCACACCCTGTCCTCATATTTACTGTCCCCAGCCTGTTAAGACTCAAGGTTGTTTTTGAATGCTCGGTGGCAAGAAGAGTTATGGATCCTGTTTCCATGGACATGGTTCACGTTGGCAGACATCTCTCTCGCTAGCACTTGAGCTCAGGCATAAGAGTTCACCTGGCAAAAGCTGCCTGTTGTTCACGATCTTGGCGTCTGAGATGCCTTTCATGTGAGCACCCCAGGAGAGTCGGGAGCGGTGATATGAGCGAGTATGTGAATTTTTACATGTTGGAACATTCTGAATTTTCAGATCAGAGAGTTTCACTCTAATAATAGACTGACGTAGACAATACTACACGCTACCCTGATGACGTAGCTGAGAGAATCACAGATCTTCTAATTTTCTGTACTCTCTCTACACTGCCTGAATGGTTGGTTGCGTGGCTTCTGTGACCATGTCTGTGGACCCACATCTATCACAGGGTGTCTCACATTGATCCCCAGAGTTTGCAACACTCAGAAATCTAGAAGACCTCCATCACGAAAGAGGAGTTGGCTTATTGGTTTAAATTTGTTTGTCTTTCCTGAGTTAGATGATTTCCCCAAGTTTTGATTTTACTAAAGATATATTTGCATTTACACAGGGGGATGAAAGGTTTACTCATGTACTTCCATGTTTACTAAAAAAAAATACTCAGTGAAAATATTCTTATTTGCCATTTTAATTGGGCCAGACATAATTAAATTCCCAGTACAATAAGCCTCAGCATAAATCATGCCTGTGTAATTCTCCAAAGCTTTGTTCAAGCCACCTCAAGGCGCATCAGCCTGCAGCCTGCCTGTGCTTTAGTGGACGCATCACCTTCTTCACTTGCATCACCTGCCTCTTCTTGGTTCTCTGTTCCTCATCTGATTAAGACACCATGCCCTTTCCTGCCCTATCACACTTTCAGGGCCTTTCTTTTAGTTCTCTTAAAGTTAGATATGAGATCAAGAGTATGGTCATGCCAGGCATGGTGGTACATGCCTGTAATACCAATACTTGGAAGGTATAAATAGGAGGATTGGAGTTTAAGGCCAGCCTCAGTTCCATGTAGAGTGTAAGCCCAGCTTAGGCTCCCTGAGATCCTGAAAACCAAGAAGCACAGCTCAGGAAGGACCAGCTAGCCAGAAAGCAATGTGAGAACAGGCAGGAGGGTGCGTCCCAGCCTTCCGAAGAACTTGGAAGTTCACGGAAGCTTCTATGCTTCAACCCTCTCCTGCTTGCCTTCTCTCTTGCTGTGTCTACCTGGGGTACCGTTCTACCTATTTCTATGCCTATAAATCCCACCTCCCTTTAAGACCCAAACAGAATGGACTTCTTTTTTGTTCCTGATAACCTAACCCAAGTAAGTCCTCATATGCAGGTAGCATCTACACCAGCTTTCCAAAGGCATTTTAAGCACAGTTATTTTTATGATGTACACAATAGGAGCTAAGTCAGTATTGGGTAAATGAGTACATTGTGGGTGATGTTATCGAGAAAGCTTGAATTGGGGGGGGGGGGGATGGAGGAAATCTGAAGTTTTTGACAGGTGTGGTGGCACACAATCACAATCCCAGTCCTCAGCAGGGCCACCCTAGGCTAGAAAACAAAATATCCTGTCTTACACACAGAGAGAGAAAAGGGGGAGGGGAGTGTGTTGTTGGGGGAGAAGTAAAAGGTAAAGAAGGAGGAAAATGGAAAGAGAAGGCGTGGGGGAGGGGAAGAGGAAGAGGATGGGATGTGGAGGATGTTGAAGCTAGAAGGGACATATTTGTTTTTCAATTATGGGAATAGAACACAGGGCTTCACTCATGCCAGGCAAATGCATTTCCACAGAACTATAGCCCCAGTTCAGGTAAGTCAATTCCTGTCTGCATTGCAGCCCCTGCAGACCCAGCATGCACTTTGCAACAGACCTGAGGACTGAAGATCTGTTCTCTCCCCCTCCCCTCCCTCCTTCCTTCCCTCCCTCTCTCCCTTGCTCTCCCCACTCCTGACCCCCCCCACCTCCCCTCCCCCGTGTGTTTACATAGGGGAATATATGTGTGTACTCCTTCTCTTCCTCTTCCTCCTCCTTCTCCTCTTCCTCCCCCTCCTCCTCCTTCCCCTTCATTTTCTTCTTTAGATAAAGTCTCTCACTGGTCTGGAACCCATTAATTCTACAAGGCTGGCCAGTCCGAGATCCCCAGGGGACCTCCTATCTCTGCCTCCCCAGCACCGAGATTCTAAGCATGCATTTCTGCATTTCTATGTGGGTTCTGTGGTGCTCTCAAGTTATCACATTGCAAGGCCAGCTCTTCACTGTCACCCTGCCCCATTCTTCTCAGTGTGCTTCATTTCCATGTTTAGGATTTTGGCAAATGAACATATTTTTTTAGATACTAGTGTAAACATTGTTTGTTTTCAAATTCTAGCTGCCAAGTTCTGATTCTCAAGGTCAAAGATAAACCTTTTTCTAGTCATAAGAAGTTATTAGAGGTTTTCTTTGTGTTCCCAAAGGTCCATCCCAACAAACATCTCACCAAGCCAGGGGACAAAAGTCCAGGCGATTAAGGAAAACTGGTTAAAGGCCTTCTCTTGTTTCCTTTGTATAAGTTCACATGGCATGTAAAGTCTCATCACATGGAATGTAAATTCTCATATGCATCCAGTTGGAAACAGCTCAACTGAAGATGCAGGAACCCCTTTTGCTGTTTATGAGATACGCCGATGCTTACCTAGGCTTAGTTTTATTTAACTAGACAATGTTAGGATGGCATAGAAATCCTCAAACACCACAGGCATCTTCAGGTCAAAGGACAACCCCTTCTTAAGAAGTGGCTTGAACGTGTTTGAGGGATGCACGCTTTGTCATTGCATGACACACTGTGGTTCTCAATAGAGCTGGAGAAAAGGATACCTCCAGCCCGAAGACTATATACTCTCCAGGAACGTCAGGAACTCTTGTGCACCTCCAAGAGGCTTAGTAGCTTCCCACAGATCACCATACTCAAACAAGACAAGGGGGCATTAGCCTACAGCAGAATTTCTCAGCGGACCTCACGGGAACTGTAAGCACATAAAGGTAGACTCAAAAGATTTACAAAACGATGTAGCACATTTCAGTGGCACAAGTTAAAGTTGGATGTCCTTGTGCTTCCCTACTGTCCTAGTTAGGTTTCTGTTACTGTGAGAAGACACTGATGAAAACAGCTTGGGGAGGAAAGGGCTTATTTGGCTGATACTCCCCCCATTACCATCTACCACTGAGAGGAATCAGGAAAGGAATTCAAGTAGAAACAGAGGAAGGAAAGGCTTGCTCAGCTTGCTTTCTTACACAACCCACGACCTCCTTCCCAGGGGATGGCACTGTCCACAGTGAACTGTGAATTCTTATGCCAGTCAGTAACTAAGAAAGTACTCTACAGACAGGCCCACAGACCATGCTGATGGAGGCCATCCTCCAGCTGAGGTTCCCTCTTCCCAGGGGACCCAGGCTGATGGAGGCGATTCTTTACCTTAAGGTTCCCTCTTCCCAGGTGACCTGCTTTGTGCCAAGTTAACAATAACCAGCACATTGTCTGTGCGAAGGAGCCACAAGACTGAATACAAAAGGTTAAAATATATTCCAACTGCTTCATCAAATGAGCAGACTTTGTATCTAACGGGGACCTGCACGCATCGCTGCGGGAGGGTTCCACATGGAAATGAGGAGTCGGCGACAGCACCGGTTTGCAGCTACCTAACACAACTTGTCTCCCCAGAATGGATATTTTAATCTCTAATTTATTAAAAGATGAAATGTTGGAATGTTGGAGAGATTGAAATCATTTGTCAGATCACGAAGTCCTCAAAACATTTCTCAGCCTTAATAACACATCTGCTCTTAGAATGTGGTCTCTTGGTAATAGCTGTCTGAAAGTGTCTGAATTTAGGGATTATTTGAGACAACAGATTTCCTTCTATTTGGAATTGAATGAGGCATCTGCTCCCTCCCTGTTAGCTTTGTGCGATAGTCTCAAGGCATTCATAAAAGGCCAGATCATTTTGAACATCACAAGAAAAAAAAAAAGACCCCTGTAGTTGGTGCAGATTCAGGAAGAGGAACTAAGAATGTGTAAAGGTAGTGGTTGATGTTTAGAGGTATTGTTCCTGTAGTTTGTTCTATAATTTTGGAGTAGGGGGCTACAGTAGCTCATATTAAAGGAAGGACACAGTATTTAAAAAAATCAACAATTGAGGGAAATCTTTTGATAGAAATCTCAGTAGACATTCATGTTTTATCTCATTTCATTCAGCACAACCAACAGAGCTCAGTGGAAATGGGCCGCTTTGATCATTCCAAAGCCCATATGCCAAATTAATGCCCAGCAGAAAAATGAGTCTAGAGACAATGAAAAACCCACATACAAATCATGCTCTTCAGCTCACTTCCCAGAGAGCATCTCCTAAAAGATGAACCATCACCAGCTTCCAGCCTATCAAAGAACAAACACAGGGAGCACAAAGGGGTGCAGGGCGGAGCTTGAGCACGCTTAAAGGTGCCTAACCTATGAGCGAGAGTCTGGTGTCAGCCTGTCAACTGCAGGTATTTGTTCAAAATCATCATTTGGTGATCTGGGGGAATCGTTCAGTTGATAAAACACCTGCTGCCCTCAAACATGAGACCCTGCGTTGGATTTCCAAGCACGCATGTAAAAAGCTGTGTGTGGTAGCCATACATCCAAACCCAACATTGGGAAGATAAAGGCAGGCAAATCCCTGGTGTTCCCTGGCCAGACAGCCCAGTCAAGTCAGAAAGCTAATGTTTCCCCCTGAGACACCCTGTTTCAAAGACAACTCTGAAGGAACAACACCCAAGGTTGGATTCGGGGAAAGAGGAGCTGAAGAGCTGCCAAGAAATCACAGTGTGTGGCAGAGGATCTGAAGACCCAAGGCAAAAGGGCCCCCAAGGGGAGGGTGATCACTGGTGACAAATATGAAAGAAGGCCAGCAAGTATGGACACCCTGGAAAACGGAAGGCAATTAGACAGGTGTTCCACCTCTGGTTACTCTAAAGCAACCAGTGCTGCCTGTACGGGCGGTGATCAGCCAGCTGTACTGTCCTTAGGCAGGGCCTACTGTTACACTTCATTGTCATATTTATGTTTGCAAAGTGTTACCATCTGAGAGTCTAGCTCATTACTGTGCATGCATAGTTGTACATGTCCGTGGTCTGATTTATAGGAAGAGAGTTAGTTTTAACAAAGTTGCCGTCTGCAAGATAAGATGGAAAAATTTCAAAATTCAAAATGAATTTACTCAATGATAAATATCCGTGTGTGTGTGTGTGTGTGTGTGTGTGTGTGTGTGCTTACTTTTACGTCAGGGTTTGTGTGCATGCATGTTTATGTGAAGGTCAGAGGTCAATCTCAGAAGTTGTTCCTTAGTAGCTGCCGTCTTTGTTTTGTGAGACAGGGTGTCTCACTAGGATCTGAGGCTTGGGCTGGAAGATCCACAAACACATCCAGGGCTGCTTGGCTCTAAATGTGGCCCTTTCCAGTCCTCCCTATGGCTGGAAAGTACCCCTGGCATTTAATGGGGAGCAGAGGGAGGAGGAGGCGGCGAGAGGTGCAAGAGCCGAAACTGTTCCACGGGAACACAGATGGATGCTCGCTCTGGCAAAATGCAAGCTGCACCACACTCCTGAGAAACAGTCTTGAGCCCCTTGCTTCCACCGGGGGTTGGGCTCCTACATCGTCACCAGGCAGCCCCTCACCCCACCCCAGACATCTGTCTTACCTCCTCTAGTGTTCTGCTGACCCGTCATTGCTGCCAAAGGACTCCTGACATCCACCCAGAAGCCTGGCAACTGTCACCTTCTGCTTCTTTCTCTTTTATGTACCCGAGTGCTTGGGCTCTGCTGTTCTGTGCACCTACAGTGCCTTCCAGTCCTATTTCTCTGTCAGGGACACAGCTAATCCTTTGCAAACACCTCTGGTACTTTCTGTTTGTCCTGGTGGGCTTTCCCCACAGAAAGGCTCCCTTTACAATATACCTGTCACTTAGTCCTGGGCATTTACATGACAAATCCTGCCTAGAGGTTGTCATTGCTACCTTCCTTCCATTCCCCATGCTCTCCCCACTCCACAGCTCATTCCATTGAGGGTGTTGTCTGTTGTGTTTTCTCCTTCAGTGTTTTGGACACAAGGTCTCACCACCCCAAGGCTGGTTCCTAACTACAGTTGTCCTGATTCGACCCCCACCGCACCCCCTGCTGGCATCACAGACACCTAACCAGCAGAGCAGGCATGCTCTGGCTCCATTGCACTTCCAATGTTCTTGTTCCCACACAGACCCTGCTTTGTTGTGATGGAAGCCCTAGTCAGCCACGGTGAGCAGGAGCTGTGTCCTGGCGGGGCTGCCAGTGCCATGTCCAAGGATGGAGTTTGGCAGAGGGAGCACTATCAGTATAAAAGCTGTACCGGGGAGGGAAGGAGCCAAAAGCAGGATGATGAAGGTTAAGGGGTGCTGAGCACATGCCTTTGGACTTTTTGATACCGATGTTTTGATGCGAAACATACAACCAACAGTGTCCACACATCTAGACTCCATCACTCATCATACCTGAAGCCATCACTGGGCATGAAATGACTATGCCTTCATGCTGCCAAGGTGAACATGGGCCTCAGTTTACAACAATGGCTCCTGATAACTGCATTAGAACCTTGGAGGGGCTTTATAGTGATGGATGTCCAGAGTCCATCAGTTGGCCTGTGGGTAGGCTTGCCCTCCTCAGGACTAACTCACAAACAAGACTGAGCACCGTTTGACAAGCAACAGCTGCCCATGCTTGCCTGGTCTCCCCATCTCTCACCCTGTGAAACTACCAAGGTCAAACAGCACCATCCAAATCCGGAAGGGAAAAGACTGGCCCTGACAGAGATGCTGCAGTATATAATCCCAGCACTCAGAGTCTGAGGCAGGAGGATTTGCCAAAAGCTTGAGGTCAGCCTGGGCTACACAGTGAGTTCTAAACTAGCCTGGGCTACAATGTGATATCTTGTCCCCCAAACAACACCCACCCCACACACATACCATACAGAGACAGACAGATAGACAGAGACAGACACATAGAAGGAAAGAGAGACAAAGGCAGACAGACAGGTGAGGAAGGGGAGGAGGAAAGGAGAGAGAGACAGAGATGGAGAGAGAGAGAGAGAGAGAGAGAGAGAGAGAGAGAGAGAGAGGAAATATAAGACCAAAATATTAACTTTTAAAGGGTAGGAATATTGCTTCTTATTCTTTTATTTATTTTACTTTTACTTATCTGAGTTGGGGGAGGGGGTCTCAGTATGCAGCCCAGCCTACCCTGGAACTCTCTAAGCCCTTGCCTCTGTATTTACACAGCAGGGGTTAGCAGTATGAGCTGCCCCACCCCACCCCACCCCTTGTTCCTAGCTACCTTCATCTTTCAGCATCGGCTCTAGACCTTCTGTCCCAACACAGCCCATCTCCCCAACAGGATTGTCTGAATTTGCATATTTTGTCAACATCTTCCCAGACACCTCTGCCATCAACTCCATAGTCTTTTCCTCCCACTGGCAGATTCTAAGGGGAGCCTGGGGGAAAAGGAAAGATCAGAATACTAATTGTGTCTTTCTTTAACATTGTGGCATTTAAGTCATTAATAATATTTTTTTAGTTGTAATTCGAAAAATACTGCACTCAGACAATCTTTTTCTCGATGCCTGAGTTTTTAGGTGCCCTCTCTAAGTTCTGCACAGGAAGCTCAGCTGTTCCTGACTCCTCTGCTCTCTTCTCTGATTTCCCCTGCTGCCATTGTCTCCTCCAGACAGGTCCTGCTGGAGAAGCCATGTAGAGCATACCCTTAAACCCCACTTTCAGCAGCGACCTAACATTTGTCTGCTGTCCAGTGTCCTGTGGGGCTTTCCCCAGGATATCTGTTAAGGCATCAAGGTAAGGCATCAAGATGCAGTAATAGCCTGCCAATGTTAGTGACTCAAGAAACAGCCCACATGTCTGCATGCCATTCCATCTTAGCTTCAGTCTGGATGCAGCCGAGTGCTTACCTACCTAGCATGGGAATCCGTCTGCAAATAAGCCTTAGCTACGCAAAGATCTGGGAAGTACATGGATAGGAAAGTTCAAAGGGCATTAGACGGGTCAATGGTGGCTTGGTGGCTTGGTGGCTTGGTGACTTGGTGGCTTGGAGGTTAGTCAGTGCAGCACCTGGCCAGTGCTGGACATTTAGCTTCACCACCACCATTTGTAGCTGTGGAAGACCCTCTCTATTCACACGGTCAGCTCCTTCTTAGTAAAAAAAAGTCGATCCCTCTCCCTTAGTGTGAGACACACAGCTATCAGATCACAAGGTTCAGTATTCCTGAAGCATGTGGCAGAATAAATTAGTTTCTTCTCCATAGAGGATGGATACATAGCCCGCAGAAAGAGAAACAGATGTGACCCCGAGGGTGATCCTTCAGGGGCTGAGTGAGACCTGCTGATGCCGTCTGGAAATTGTGTGGGTCGAACATTTGGACCATTGGATTTCAGGCTTCTGGAAGTTCTGGTCTCTGCTCCTCCCTGGCAGCACTGAACTGAGTTCTGGTGTCCAGAGATTGGGCAGCTGGGAATCTGGGTCAAACCTGCTTCCTTTCTCCTCTGTGTGTCCTCCCTCCCTCACCTCCCTTCCAGCCACTTCCTGTTCTGTTTCCACCCCAAACCTCCTCATAAGATGAGCAACAGCCTTCATATCCCAATAAATTATTCCTCTGTGTGTATGCCCTGCTACAAATAGTCTATATATACATTTTTGGGCGGAGCAAGCACAAACTTTATACATAGGCTGGTCTGGCATCTTCTAAATTGCAATAATTTCTCTGAGATTTGGTCACTTTGAGCACTAAATGGGTCAGTGAGAAATATATTTTTAGTATATCATGGTTCTTGAATCTCCAGTGTGATGCTCTCCAGAGCTGATGGAACTTTTAAAAGAGGGGCTCAGGAGGAGATCGTTGGATGATTTAGGGTGTGTCCATGAAGGAAACTGCAGGATCTCAACCCATTCCTGTTTCTTTTAGTTCTCTCTTTATTTTTGATAATCATAAAAGGTGGGCCACCTCTAAAATATGCACCCATCAGGATATACTGAGCAGTCACAGGTAGAAAACAACAGAACCAAGAAACCATAGACTAAAACTAAGACCCAGAATAACCCATTCCTTCTTTGAAGCTGATTTTATCAGGCTGTTGCTGTTGTTGTTGTTGTTGTTGTTGTTGTTGTTGTTGTCACAGGGCAATTTGTTACAGTGGCCACAAGTAACTAATACACCCTCTTCTGTCTTCTTTATACTTCTGGAGTTGTTTTATCATCTTCTTTGATTGAAACTTCCTCCCCCTCCTTTATTTTTCTTTATGCTTATTATTTATGTTTCTATAAAAGACATTCTATAAGTGTTGTGACATTTGAGCTCACCAAACTGATGGCTCTCTGGCTAACAAGTATACATTTTTGACGGGACAGGATATAGTAGTCAGGAAATGCTGAGATCCACTCAACCACACTGCTCAGACAGGATGATCACAGAGAAAAAGCAAAAGGTCTGGAGGGATGGAGCAGCAGTGAAGAGCAAGTGCTGTTCCTGCAGAGGACCCACCTTTGGTCCCCAGAGCCCACATCAGGCAGAACACAGTCACCTGTAACCCCAGCACCAGTGAGATCTCACTCGTCTGCCTTCCCCTGGCACCTGCACTTATGCACATGTGCACATGTACATACACACAAAGTTAAAAATAGCACAAATAATTTTTTAAAGAGGAGTTGGGATTCCCTAGGACCATGCTGGATGTTGGGGTACAGAGGAGGCTACCCATGGGTCACTGGTCTGCCGTATCTTCTAGCAAGGCCTCTTCTTGCCCACCAGCTCCCTGAACATACTGGCATCAATAGACTGTTTAGTCCAAACATTTCATTTACTGAACAAAAGATCTCTTCTGTTAAAAAGTAACAGATGAGCATTCTTCCACCATCAGTATCTGAAAGACTCAGAAAGAAGTTTGAAAACCATTATCTACTTCTCTAAACAATGTTTAAGAAATCTACAATGAAGCAGGGAGACAGTTTGGCCGGCTCAAATGTTACAAGAACACATATGGAATGTATTTTATAGAAACATAAATAATGTACGTAAAGAAAAATAAAGGGAGGGGTGAAGGTTCAATGAAAAAAGACGACAAAACAGAAGTATGAAGAAGACAAAAGAGAATGTATTAGTTACTCGTGGCTGCTGTAACAAATTGCCTGCTGGGTTAATGGCTTAAAGCTACAGGAATATATAGAATAAGAATTCTTAGGCTGAGATAGGAATGTCAGCAGCTGTCCATATTCTCCAAAGGACTAGAGGACTCTGCCTAGGCTCTGCACTGACTTGTAGTGTCCTCCAGCTTACCTTGGCAACCCGCTGCACCATCCTCTGTGTTAGATCTCCTCTGGCTCCTTTTACAAGGCTGTGTGTGATTACAGTTGGGGCCCGCCAGGATAATCCCATGTTCTTAATGCAATCATATTTTCAAAGTCTCTTTTCCCACATATGTAATCAGCATGAGTTCCAGGGATTAAGACTGATGCTTCCATGAACCTTACTTAGTCAGTCTACTGTAGGGGCTGAGACTGTGATAACAGCTACTACAGAGGACACATTTAGACACAGACATGAGGATCAAAGAAGAGCTATGCCTGTGTCTTAGGGGTAGAAAAATTAATTAATTAATTAATTAAAAACCAAGTTAGTTCTAAGTGCTTCCAATTTCTCCAGGAGGAAGAACTGCTTTCACATTTAAAATGGCTGGACACATTCCATTCACTGATAATTAAAGACAAAACTAAGTGAGTAGTTACTCTCTCTCTCTCTCTGTGTGTGTGTGTGTGTGTGTGTGTGTGTGTGTGTGTGTGTGTGTTGCTTAACACAAATCTCTATGTCAGGTTCTCAAAGAAATGGCAAATATAATCTCAAGACTACCAGAAAAACAAACAAGTGGACCTCACTTACGGCATGTTCCTTTGTTCTTCAGGACGTGCCTTCACATCACAACCTCTAAGAGTGGACACTCTCACCGTGAGCCTTCTTCCCCCCCCCCCCACTGCTGCAAATCCACACCTCATGTCTCTTTCTCCTTAGTTGCCAGGTTACCCAGTGCCGTCCATGACCCTTGGCACACAGGAAACACTTAATTGGTGTTTGTTAAATGAATAATCATAGGCAATGCTTTCCAGGACTTCATGTGTACAGCACTTTTGGGGGTGCTTTATGTTTACCAAACCTCTTAGGGGAATGGGGAGGAGGGGAAACAGAAAGAGAAGAGAAAATGAGAATAAGAAAAGTATAGGAAGAACAACTGTCTGTTTTTTTATATAAAGGGGATAACAGAATATAAGAAAGATGAAAACGTTGAAACCCTGATGCTTATTCAATACAAAGGTTTTGAATTAATTACGAAATGGGCATAGGGTGTGAATGATATTAGGTCACTTCAAGCTTGGTACAGATTTTGAAATTAGTTTTCCCTGTACCTGTCATGCTGGTATATGAACAGAACAGGTACAAAACAAGGACGTCCATGCCACAAGCTGCTGTAGATTTAATATGGGCTGGCACAGTGCTTTGTAACTTTAATTTTTTTTCAGACTCCTATTTTTAATGATGGTTCTTAAATGCTTTAACCTCCATTTTAGCCCACCACCCACTAGAGGGTGGGAAAGAAAGGATACGGGGGAAGTGGACCTGTTTAGAAAGGTTCTTGGGAGCAACTCCTGTCTGTGTTGTCTAGAAATCAGCAGTTCAGTTCACAGGTCAGCAGCGGCAGCTCGACCCAATCACAAACATTTCACGGACACACCAGCAGTCCAGCAATGGTGGCACTACCAAGGGAAACAGCCAGGCCTCAGCCTCAGCATGGTCAGGAGGAGGGATCAGAAGGAGCTACAGGAGAAGTTCTGGGCTGTGCCTCTCTCAAGCGAAGAGAAGATCAGCAAAGACTTGAGACCCACGAGCGTTGCACAGCTATTTGTACCAGCAAGCCAAGCTCTGCCTCCATCACTGTCCATTGAGTCCCATTTATACCCTCCAGACATCACGTGTCCTCCACCTGCCTCGCCTCAGCACGTCTGTCTCAGCTGACATCACTCTGCCAATCAGCCTGAGTTAGCACAAGTGTCAAGAAACTGCAGCACACCACCAGAAGTATTTTGATGCGCTTCTCTCTATGGAGTCCTGACAAATGCAGCTTAAGAATGCAATGTAAGGCAGACCAATACATGCCTGTGGTTAGCAAAGAATCCTTTAGCACATGTCCTTTCACATGCTTGATTTAGCAGAACATTCTTTCATCAGCTCTTTGCCCCAGCAAAACACCATCCAACCGACTTTCCAAAGAACCCTTAAGTTTCCGCCTCAATGCTCCACAGAGAAGTGTGACGATCTCACGCTCCCATTGTAGAAGGAGAACACACCAGTTGAGGGGAAAATAGAAATCACAGAGAACGTGACAAAGCAGAGAGGACAGGAGTTCGTTGACACTGATGACATGAATCAGTGACTTGAAATGTCAAGGTTGTTTTTTTATTTGTTTTGCTTTGCTTTTTACTTAACTACCTATTGCACACCTCACCTTGCAGTATCCACAGTAATAAAGAAAGAATGAAAGACTTGGCCTATATTGTGCTTAACAGTGAGCATTTGCGTCTCCTTTTCCCTTCAAGCATACTTTGCATGAGACCAGCAATGGGTGAGCAACAAATTTAACACTGGACAATCTGCTTTAGGACAGGACAAACTGTAGATACTGGCAGAGGAAGGGTACTAGCCAGATGAATTAGATAGAAACTATAATAATATGATCTTTTTATAATAATAGTTAATAATAAAAAAGTATCTTATGTTAACACTATCTTTTTGTTGTTGCACGATACTTTTAGCAATTCCTTGAGAATTTCATACATCACATACAACGTATTTTGATCACGTCCAATCCTCCCCGTGACTTCTCCCAAATCTACTCACCCCACCCCCCCACCAGTCTTATGGTATAACAACTGAACCCTTAGAGTGTTGGACTCACCCAAACACTACTACCAGGGGAGCAGAAGAGTGTCAGCATGCTGTCTTACACATGAATCTACAAAGGACCGGGGTGATCAATGGATTCACTGAAGGCCACGCCACTGATAGAAATCAGAGGCCAGTCACAAATCCATGCTTACTGATAGTTAACAAAGCCTCCCTTACAATATCTGTTTAATATCATTCTAGAGATGCCTAAAGAAAGACATGGTAACTGTCAGAAAATGTCCATTTGACTGTCCTGAGATAAAGAGAAGAGACTACTTGTTAGTGACCAGAAGTGCTAGGTGACAGCTATAGGCAGGTGATTTTGGATGAAATAGGGTCTTGGGGGTGGGTGTAGGTAGAGGGAAAAGGCTACTCTAGAGCTGTCATAGACAAAGATTGACTAGAAGATTAGTAAAATATTCAGGAATAAGATGAGATGCTTGTCCTGGCACATCCATGAAACTCGATTCGTTCAGTTATTCCAAGGTTAAACACATAATGATTGACCGAATGCTAAGCTGGGCACTGAGAGCCATCGTAGATTCTTAAGATGTCTCAGGGTTGGAAATCACCTCAGATGCCCTCCACAACTTTAGAAATCGTGAGTGTTTGACATTTTTATTTAAACAGATTTTGAAGACATTTGGAGAAACACAACTGACATAGACGCAGAGACCTTCACAACTGACGGATCAGTTGTGCCCACCTCCGTGCTGCCTCGCTTGCCACACTGAATGGACATACAAAAAGAAGGCATAGCTCTGAGAACCTCACGTTCACCTTCCCAAACTCGAAACAGATGATGTGTTGGTGTGGTGAGTGTTTTCTTTCTCCTTCTTTCTGAGCAAAATCATCCCCTTTATTCTCATGCAATCTCGAATGTGAGCTGAAATTCTGAGAGAGGTCGGGTCAGTTCAGTCCCCATGCCTTTGAAATTTTGAAAAGGTAGCCACGTGCTTGTCCGGGGCCTCTCAATATTTGCATTTCTAAGCCCTATAAATTATAAGCATTTGTTTTATGGAACTTGGAAAGATTGCTGTTTGTCTCAAATTACACGGGTTCTGCCGGCATCCCACCAGAACACAGAATGGTAGAGCATATGAGATAGAAACCTGACACTCAGTTCTCTGCGATGTGTTAAACAGAGAGGGAAAAAAAGAGAGAGAGAGAGAATGTACTGCTGTATAAAAAGCTGGATAATCAGTCTCAGGCTGCAAATTAAAAGATTAAATTAGTCAGAGGAACAGAAATTGTGGGAAAGGTCCCCCAATTCTGAACATCTGAGGGGATGCAGGAGACAATGAAGTGCAATTCGATGCTTTTAACCTGACCTTGAGTCTACTTATTTGTTTTAATTTTTACTATTTATTTATTATTTATTTAGTGGTGGGGATTAATTCTAAGGCCTTGTGCAGGCCAGGATAGTTCTTTACCACTGAATTACACCAAGCTATTGAGTTTATAATCTAGATTGACAATGGGTTTTATGCAGACCCGTAATGCATCTCTAATTCCCCTAATGTGTTGATGTATGTTTGGGGCATTGGGTAATTGTTGGATTTTTTTATTGTTTATTTTTTAAAAAATAATTTATTTATTTTTATTTTGTATACATTGGTGTTTTGCCTGCATTTATGTCTGTGTGAGGATGTCAGATCCCCTAGAACTGGAGGTACAGACAGTTGTGTCACCAAGTGGGTGCTAGGAATTGAACCTCAGTCCTCTAGAGGAGCAGCCAGTGCTCTTAACTGCTGAGTCATCTCTTCAGCCCCTTTTGTTGTTAACTTAAAATACGAAATCCTTCCAGTCCTGCCATGTAGCATAGTGTTCTCAATGACTGAACACACGCACACGCACACACATTTTAAAGAACCTAAATCCAATGGCCACGTCACATGTGGTGAGCAGAGGTACTGTTTTAGGTGTAATAGGCCCTGGTAGCTTCCACGCCTTTTCTGTGGATATGTGATCAAGAGCTTGTTGCTTCCTATGGGGAAACTCATAACACCTCCCTCAGGACTCTGTTGTGTTTACACCTGTAACCCCAGCGACCAGGAAATAGAGACAGGAGGATTGTGAGGGTAATGCCAGCCTGAGTTACATACTAAAGTTCTGTTTGAAAAGAAGAAATAGTTGAGAAAATTAGGTTTGACGGTGCACAGAAAACATTCAGTCCTCTGTCTATGCGCAGCCGACCCTTGTAAATGTTACTCAATGCTCCATAGGTTTAGACACTGAGCTGTGATGGACTTGGGGAATAACCATAGATGGTCCAAGTTTGACACTGGTTTATGTGAAGCCTAGCTGACCTCATTGGGTGCCTGAATCACTTCCTGTAGTAGAAAAGCTCTGACAGTGCCTTTGGTGCCTTGGCAAGGGTCACGTGGATAGAGGGCTCTTGGAGAAGAGCAGCTTAGGACAGAGACAGGCAAACTGCCATCCAAACTGCTGTGGAAAGAGCATGACTTCCATGAGGAAGGGCACAAGAAGGGGAGAGTGACGTGTGTCAAGCTGCCTGACTTGCAGTTGGTTCTGATGTGAGTGTACTCTGAGATGATCAGTGGAGGCAGTGGGGTTGGGGTGAGTCGGGAGCTTGCTCGCGGGCAGCCTTTGTGCTGAAGAGCGCTCATCCTACCCCCATTTCAGAAGGCTTCATGGTATGCTCGGTTCGATGGAGCGGGAGTCCGGGAACATGCTTCCCTGTTATTTCTCTGCTTTCTGAACTGCTGCTAAGAAGCAGAGGACATTTTAAAAGGATTTCCGGAGTTATGTCACATAACAGGCTGAATGCTCTCAGCGAGCGAGGAAAGTACCTAGCTTCCCATAGCTCTGAAGTCTCCGCATAGTATCTTTTCAGTAGCTGTGATGGAGATGCTGCAAACACAGTACCGTGGTCACAGTCACGCATGTGCGCATGCTAAGGGCTAGCATGCTAAGGGCTAGCATGCAAGCACTTGTCTGTCCTTCCTTTGTCCTTCCTTCCTTCTCTCCTTCTCTGCACCTCACCTGCAGAGGACCTGCGTCTTTACTCAGCCTTCCCTCCTGGATCCTTTATAGTTTCTCAAGCAGATCTGAAATACACGCCCAGGACAAAAACTTACCAATGCACAATACTGAACGAGGTATTCATGAAACAGTGAGAAGGGAGCTTCCTCATTATATTTTCAAATACTATAATTCATGTGTATGAAAGTGTGCACATGGCTAAGCAGAAAGCAGGGATTGTCTGTTGTAGCTGTGGAATCACAAAGAAAAGTTTTGCTTTTCAGAACCACTCTCTGGCACAGGGAGATGGTGTAGTTGGTGAAGTGCTTACTGCACAGACGTTAGGACCCGAGTTTGGATCCACAGCACCCACGAGATAAAGCCAGGCATGGCTGTGTGTGCCCGCAGTCTCAGTGCTGGGAGGATGGAGACAAAAGGATTCCTGGGGGCTTGGTGGCTGGCCAGTGCAGCTGAATCTGTGAGTTCCAGGTTCAATGAGAGACTCTGCCTTTAAAAATAAGGTACATAGCGATGGAAGATGACACCAGGGCTGACCTCTGGCCTCAGCGTGAATGTGCACACATGTGTTTGCATACCCACATGCACATGTGCGTACACATCCACACACACACATCCCCTCACCACACACATACTCAGTGATTTCTCAGAGTAAGCCTCACTCACTCCAGTATGTGCCAACTCAGTATACAGGATGCCGAGGCTGCACATTTCTCTCTTCTCTGTTGCTTTATACTACCAAGGCACTCCATACAAGGGACAGCATCGATTTCAAACTCACAACCACCGGTTTCTTCAGGGTAATTAATTACACTCGTAAGTAGATAGATGTTCTTCCCAAAGTAACAATGGCACAGGGGAACAAATGACCGTGGCTTCCGGACAGGGCATCAAGAAGGGAGAAGCTGGACGGTCTGCTCATCACCATCAAAGCCCAAACAGGGACATGAAGGGTTGTGGTTCACTGCAGTTCTTCCCCCCACCCCGCCCCACTACAATGCCATCTTCTCTCTTGACAGAAATGGAACCTGCATCAAAAATCTCCTGAGAGATGTCATGTGGAATATATATATATATATATATATATATATATATATATATATATATACATATATATGATGCATTTTGATTCCACTTTGAGAAAGATGCTGCCAAGCTGCTCTCTGGGGAATGGAGCCTCGATGAGGAGAGGAAGGCTTCTGTGCTTGGAGATCACAATGAATAATCATTCGGTTCACACCTAGACTGCATCCCAAAGGCCACAGCCACCCAGGGGGGAGATGATCACATGGAGGAGGGCATGTGAGCTGGCTAAGGAGGAAAGCCCCCAAGAAGAGCAGAGGAGTAGAGCAGTCAGGGACACTGGGAAGAGATGAACAACAGGGAAATAGACATCGGGAAGCCTCATCAGCTGTAATTCACATCAATATTATCTTATTTTTGTACATGTGAAATATCTTTTTTTTTTTTTATAGCCATAGAGTCCCATGAAGAACAAGATAAATGCCGTTTGGCTGTTGGGGGGGCGGGGTTCTAGCACCTTTCTATGTGGGTGTGCTTTCTAAATTCACGAAGCCATTGGGAAGTAGAGGCCAGCACAGGAGAAGAAAGACTCTAGATGGGTTCAGGCCAAAATAAAAGCAGGAAGGAGGGCATAGGCTTGAAATGTACATGGGAAAAGCAACAAGGGGTCTGTGCCCAACTCAGTGAGGAAAGGTGATCAGTTTCATTAAGGCAGAGACATTCTCATCTCCCCAAGTTTAGTTTTTCTTTTGTAAAACATTTAAAGTAATAATTTACTTGCTATTCAATTATTTATTGAGATAAAGCTCATTATGTTGCCCAGGCTGATCTCCATTGCTGGACTTAAGGGATCCCCCGCTTCAGCCTCCCCAGAAACTGTGAGTGCTGGCGTGTGCTGCCATGCTCTTTGTTCTGGGAAAAAAATCCCTTGGTTTCCATCCTCCTCTTCCTCCTCCTCCTCATCACTACCAGAGTCTAGATATTCTCAGCATGCCAATGTTCCCGATAATATCCCAGATGTCAGTGGATATTACATTATGTAGTGTATTTCTTCAGCTATGGTAGGTGCTGAAGAAATATCCACTGGCTTGGGTGTCACCCAACACTTCCCTAAGGACGTGGTGTGCATCAACCCAGGAAGCCAAAGGTAGAGGGAGAAGAAATAAAAGCTAACTCTCACTAGGTGTGAGTCTCACACAGTCATCTCTAAGTGCAGACAGCTGCCTGCTGTGGCCAGAGGCTCCCCACCACAAATGCCTGCATGTTCCTCCAGCTTCCAGAGAATTCCTGACACTGGCCCAGCAGATGACATTTGCCCTGGAAAAGTAGCCCTAATTTCTAACCAATTTTTCATTTATAATTTTTTTTTCATGAAGAACATCTAAAAATATGTATTTACCAAACCATTTCTCTTCCCATAAAAAGATAGATTCAACAGAAGGAGTATAACATTCTCGGCCCATGCAAGTATTCAAGTTCCCACATGCCTTTGATAAAGCCAACACCAAAACGTGCCCCAGGGTTACACAAGCAACCCAAGAGCTACAGAGGGACCACGCCTTCTCGAGAGGGGTTTTCCTAGGAAAGAGAGGAGAGAGAGGCATCACATTTTATTCACATGTAAGAGGGTTCTGGAGATCTATTTCTTCTGCTTTGTTTCTTTTTCTTCTTTAAAGACATTTTTGGATTGAACATTTATCACTTTGAAATATGACATTTTCAACAGTACTACTGTTCTTATCAAATTGTGACAGTTGCTATTATTATTATTATCATTATTATTATCATTATCATCATTATTAAAGCCTAAGGCTCTGTGTTCTCTGTTGTTCTCTCTGCAGCTTAATCATGGACTATCCTTGAAAGCACTGCTCCATTTCACTGTTCATCTGAGTTAAAGTGTTCAGAATTCAATATCAACAAGCACTAAATGACCTTTCTAAATACACCTAATTTACTGCATCCATTAGGTTTATGATAATAAATAAAACCTCTGCAATGCTTCATAATAGCAGTAACGCCTTTCAAACGACTCTGCACTTAATGGCCAATTTCAGAGCATTAAATGTTGTTAACAATCAATTGACTGGGTACCACTGTGCTCCTGTTTATAAATATCAAATTATATAGGTCACAGTGTTACCTTTGCAGGCTAGTTGCGGAATTTGTATCAATGTTCTGAAGAGTAATTGCTAGACCTTTGATTACAGTGTTTTATTAGAAATGAGAAAATTCTGACTCTCTGAAGGTCCCAGGATCTCTCTCAGATACTCTCTCTAACTTCCCCCCACCCCCTCAGGATCAGGTAATTAAAAGGGTATTGATGCAGAGGGAAATGGAGCACCACATGACTTGGCAAAGTGTTTCTGTAAAGTTCTGTCCTGTAGCTGTGGATACAAACTCAAGCTGATCATGTGCAGAATTCCAGCATGTCAGCCCACTACCCCTCGGCACAGCCAAATGTTTCAGCAGCTGCCCTTTTGTCCTGTTTCTTAAATAAACAAAGAACAGATACAAATTAATGACCTAAATTTATGGCAAAACACACTGCCTTCCCAGAGCAAACAGCCTTAAAAGAACAGATGCTAAACTAACGTTTCTTACCCACAGACCCCCAGAGATCATTCCGGAGAGCACTTCTAGTCCATAGAAGTGAAACTACTCATGTGTTAAAATGTAACGGTTTTGTGCAATGTCACGTTTACAAGCCAATTTCGTAAACTCAGGGTGTGGCCGGGAAGGCGCCATGGTTTGTTTGGTGGTCTGATAGTCCTGTCCTATTCTAAGGGTCTCAGCTGCTTTATTTCATGCTTGCATTTTTGGGGGGGGGCTGTCCCTCACCCCCAAGAAAGATCAAAAGGCCATTGTCTTCTAGGATAACATCATCAGAATGGTAGAAAACCTTTGTTTTAGCTTCTTCATTATGGAATGAGAGCTTTAGAAGATGGGGCATTTCTATGGGACTCGGTACAGGATTTGTTTTCTGCATTCTTTTTTTTTTCTTCTTACTGTCTGTTTTCCTCAGTGCCAGGCACACATCGCAACTGCCCTCCCCTCAACAGGAACAATGAAAACCCGAGAGCTTCAAGGCTAACTTTGCATCCAGGGATGGAGCTAGGTCACCTCCAAGCAGACGTTAGAGTGAAAAGGTACAGCAAGCTCGTTGGCCACACGCCGTGCACTCTCTTTATCCCACACTGTACAACATTTCCAATCTTATTCAATAATTTAATATACATTTTCTTGTCAAGCTTCTTGGCAGCCGGCTATGCAGCTTGCAAGATGGACTGAGAATGCCACAGGTGGGCTGATTAGCGGGTGGCATTTCTGAATTCGAACAAGCTGTTAGCATTATGTCTGTTTGCTTTAGGTACAGATGTGAAATGATTTGACAGTAGATTTCAAAAGTGTGTGAGTACATTTTTTTGTATGTCAAACTATGGAAATCTGTGTTATTTTTTAAAAATTTCACACATTGATAGTATGTATTGTATTTCTTAATTTCAGAAAGTATATGCCATTGGCATAGCATAAAAATTAAACAGCACTATCCATAATGTCTAAAATGAACAGATTGGATAAGCATCCGCCCCCGGTTAATCAGAAAGTCTTATCTCGTGCTTCAGAAGAAGTCAGAGGTTGGAATATCATAGCCAGAAATGAGAATCTTTGCAAAGTTTGTTTTAATTGGTTTTACAAGTGTGATGGCGATTTAAAAAAAAAAAAAAAAGGAGAAAGAAAAGAAGTAAAAGGAATAACAACGACCACACAGAACAAATGGCGTGTGGGACATTTGCCAGTCACATTAAGTGACATCTGCCCTTGTCTAAAATTTCAAAGGTGATTTCAGGACTTATAAGGGAAAGTCTGTTTGACATATAAAAAAGAAAAAAGTTAAAATTAATCTTAGGAATTTAAATTTCCACGTGTGTTCCGGCTACCAGATGAATGCGAAAGCTGAGATGCAGGAGCCTGGTGGTACCGGCAATCCCAGGTGACTGGTGGAGGGGTCAGTCACAGCAGTGGGAGTGTTCAAAGGGACGATTCATTGCCGACGCCAGTGGGCACAAGTCCACTTTGAAGCTACAGTTAGGATGGCCCATTGTTGTCTGATGTGTCTGCTCCCTGAGTCCTTGGAGAATCCATTGTCAATATATTCAGCCTCATTTCTGCCCACAGAAGAGTTCGGCAGAAGCAGTAGGTGGCAGAACACTTCCATCTTTCCCAGTGTCCTGGTTCCATGACGGTGCCTACAGGGGAGGCTTGAGCCTGGTAGAAGTCCATACTAATCCACTGATATATTAGCTTGTATGCACGGGAACACAGGAAGCAGGGAGGACCCCAAAGAAACACTCGATAGAAGCCTAACACCTGTAGGGAGAAGAAGTAGAGAGCTCTGGGTAAAAGAGCCACTCACCCACTGTCACCTGTCATTACAGCTGGTACCAGGCAACAGGAGAGAGCGGCTCCCATTCTTCTCCATCATTACCATGGGTGTAAATAGCACTAGGCAATCTTGAGGAATAAGCTAACATGATGCTCCAGTTTTAAGATAAAGACCCACGGCTTGGAGTGGGAACGTGTCAAGGAATTTTACAAACTCCGTTTGTTCGTCTCAGTGGATTTTGTGGTTTCCTGCCCCCCACCCCCAGGGATGGGAAAAATGTGGGGAGAGCCATTTGCTTGTGGCTGCAAAGGTGGTCGTTGAAGCTCCAAGTCTGGCTTAAGATACATTTTTTTCAAGGTCAGATCCATTCAATTTTATTCTTTGAACATTCTCTCTGTGTCGCACAGCGTTCTGAGAACAAGCATAGAAGAAACTGGAGCAGGACCTTGGCCCATAGGGGCCTACTTTCTGGTAGGAGAGGCCAAATCATACAGACAGACAGACAGACAGACAGACAGACAGTGTCTAGCATGGTAACAAGAGGGGAAAAGGCTATGGTGGAAAAGAGGTGACCAAAGGGGACATCAGAGGTAAAGTAGGCTGTGAAAGCAAAAGTCTCTTTGAAGGGAAAGAAGCAGCCACCTTCGTTGGCTCACACCAAAGGCACACAGCTAAACACGAAGTCTTGAGATGGAAATAGCCTAATGAGATCTCGAAACATCGGGTCAGCTTGATTGATACAAGAGGAGCTAGGAGCCAATGGTCAAGATGCCATGTGAGGTGGAGTGTGGGGCTCACTCAGAGAGTGAGCTAGAGAGAAAGAAGGCACACTCAGGTGTTATCACGGAAGCCCTGATATCATGACTACTCCTCATAAGCATGAGGCAAAGCATCCAAATTCTACACAACAGATCTACAAACAGCTTTGGGAGCCTAGCTCACTGAAAATGGGTTCTATTATGCAACAAGCCAGAACTCGCTGACATAGCATGGATTCAAGTCCTGTGATCACAACACTGGAGTACTGCTTCAATCCTGGTTTTCCTGGGCACTTGTCTCTATCTACCTCTTATCAGGTGTGTGTATCCTTTCCATGCATTTGGAAGTCAGTAATTTGAAAATTTGATCATCTTAGCCCCTAGACCTTCATTAATACCATTTTTCTGATCTTATAATTGGTTCCCAGTTATTTAAATACTTACAAGTTATACATTATGAAATAGTAATCAAAATAAGAAGTCACAAGGGAAGGGACATGTAATATGGAATCCATATAGAAATCTTCAAGGACCCAACCCACATGAGGCTTTGTATTGTTACACCTTGCCCTTCATACCATTCTGTAGGCATCTAACAAAACCTGCTTAAAAGGTATTTTCATCATCAGAAGAAAATGGACAGCTAAGAAAACTTTTCACATTTTTACATTCTTGATACGATTGGAATGCGGGTTGTTTTCTCCTTCATCAAAACCAACTTCTAAAAATAAAACACGTGGCTCCATCCTGGATGTATGGAGCTGGAATGTTCTCCTGGAAAAGCATCTTGGGAGGGGGGATTGTTACGCACAGAAGCTGCCCTGAGTATCGTTCCCCAGTTCAGGGCTTTGATGAAGCCCACACCATTCAGAGACACAGAGAAAGAAATCAGGAACTGTAAATACTTCTTGACCTCTTCCATTTGTCCAGCTGCTGTGACCATGTCAGCCTCCCCACCGGAGCCCAGCTGCTCCACACTGCCCTGTGTGTGCGCCTGGCGTCCCTCATATGCACCGCTGGTTCTTACAACCTGCAAGTAGTCCCTGAACTTCATACTTATCTCCTTTATCAGCCACATTCCATAGCCACCAACTGTGTCCATGTATACGTATGACCTTCAAAAACCCCAAATCAGGAAATAAGTACCAGTCTACATTTATTTTCAGAACAAGAAAAAGAGTCTCCTTAAAAAAACGAAACAAAACACACACATGCAAAACAAAACAAACAAACAAAAAAAACTTTCAAAAATAACAAACTCTGTTGCAATGTGTGCCTCTCTGCTAGGAAGTGGATGCTGCTGGCTTGTCACGGCTAGGGCCAGCACTTGAGTGATGCATGCAGGGAGATGATAGATTTGAGCTGATCCATCTCCTCTCCCAGGTTGCCTGGTCCCCTCTGTGACCAATGGCAAGTATTTGTGAGACAGCTGGCTGAATGAGGGGTGAGGGAGCCTGTGTTTCTAGCTCACCGGCCTCTGCACAGATCAAAGGCTCATTAGCATTTCACTCTCACCAAATCAACTTATTGGCTCAGATGATCTGTATTGCTTTAAACCTTTCAACAGCTGTAGAATTTGTCAACTAGGCAGGGTTAGGATCTGGTTTTTGACACTTCAGTACATAATCCCTACACTACAAGTACCATCTCCGTGGTAATTCTAGGGTTTTGTGTTTGGTCTGGTTTGTTTGGAAGAATAACTTAAAAAAAATATATTTCCCAAGGTAATAAAATGCTAAGTTTGGGTTATAAATGTGATGTCTAATCAGAAGAAAATTGAGGGAAAAAAAATCTTCACCTCACACATCAATCAAACTCCTCAAAAGGTGAACTCAAAATCTCTGGAAAGAAGTCCAAGGCTGGGGAATTACAGACAATGTTGCTTGTGCTTCTCTCGGGCTGTATAGTGTCACTGCTTGTGGGCTCATCAAGCATCATTAAACTGGACAATATGGGGGATATTGCCTTCTAATTCCCAATTCATTATTTTTCTATCATTTACATGTGCATTTGTGTATTTATCGATTGATTTATGTTGGATACAGGGTCTTATTATGGTGCCCAAGCTGGTTTCAAACACCTGTGTTCAAGCGACCCTCCTGCCTCAGCTCCCAGACAGCTGGGATGGATAGATCTGTGTCACCAGTCTGCTGGGAATTCAGTCCTGTCACCTGATTGCTATGGAAACACAATCTCCTTCCTGTGCCTTCCAGATAGAGAACGAATTTCCAGAGCCAGATATATGTCTCTTAGATAAATTCTGGAATCATTTTTTTTTTTTAACTCAGAGACTCTTTTTACAAATGCAAATGGTCTGGTTAGAAGGCCACTCACTTTTCCTAGCACGGACACTGAGACAGAAGTGGGAACTTTCAGTTTTGTCTCTGTTGGACGGAGGCTCTTCAGTTCTCTGTGTCGGGTGTACAGTCTTTTGAAACGGGAAGCACATGGGCTGCTTTGCTGCTCTTTCTCCTTTTAAGAACCGACTGGTTCCCTTTTTGGGGTGGCGTGGAAGGGAAGGAAAGTAGCAGCCTGCTTTCCACATGGGTTCCAGACGCGTGTTTTGTGTATTCCAGTTTCCAGCAAGGCCACAGCATAATACGAACCGTGAAGCTGACATTGCAGTTAGGGCTGAGAAGGCTGTGCCCTCCTCACCCTCAGGGACCCTTCCCTACCAGTCTGGTTCACTGAGAGTCTATCCTGAGACAGCCATATGCTTAAGCTGGTGGCATCAGATAAAGTAATGGAAACGGCCATTTCCCAAAATGAAATCATGAAAACTACATAAACATCTCTCTCTCTCTCTCTCTCTCTCTCTCTCTCTCTCTCTCTCTCTCTCTTCTTTTAGGCTTAAAATAAAAAAAATGTAAAAAACCCTCACGGTGCACGGCGAGCAAGCAAGAAACAGCTGTTGAGAAGACGGCATAATGGATAACAGCTCTGGCGAGCAGCTCAGAGAGGATGGCTCTGTGGTCCTAGGCAGGGGTGAGGATGCTCCTGGCAGGGATAAGGGAGGACGAGAGGATAATCAATCAAGTCAGGAATGCCAACCATTGTGTTTGCAGTGAGGACTTGCTTCTCAGTGGGCTGCATTTTCCCACTCATAATTCTCTTCAATAGGACACACACACATAAACACACACACACACACAGAGGGAGAGAGAGAGAGAGAGAGAGAATGCCTTAAGGAACGACCTTTTTGCTACTCTTTGCTAAGCATACCATCATTCATGCAAAGGCCCAGTCACACTCCCTTAGGATGCATGACCAACATTAATGTAACTTAAAAATGACTTGAACCTATGGTCCCAGCTGCAGAGATCGCAGAGGTAGGAGGATTGCTTGAGCCCAAGAGTCAGAAGCCTGGACAACATATCAAGATTCCATCTTCTCTGAGAAAAATAAAAGGGCTGGGTGATCAGTGTGTGGTACAGCAGAATCTGGGGCAGGACTCCAATCCTCAGATCTATGCCCCACCCAAAGGAGATAGATGAAGGAGACACTTGAGCCAAATATTTCAGTGTTTCCTGAGCCCGTGTGTTTCAGAGTATCCATCCTGAGATCTCTTTTTCTCTTTTATAATGACCCCTTGTGTAGCACTTTTATATGGATTAAATAATATGTCTACTATTAAATGTCTGTTCACTTTCTTAATAGTTTAAAACCTTTCACTGCCATATCTATCAAGAGTCTAGCCATACTTATTTATACAAGGTTAAATTGTTCACAGATTAATCTGCCGTACACGACTTAAATGATGTTAACGAAATGTGTCACCAAGCCTAGTTAGCAGCGTGCCTTCACATCCAGATTGAGCATATTGTTAGCACTGGGTAGTTTTTTTTTTAATCCTATGCATTTTACTAAAAATAGTCTACCAAAAGAAAATCTGCTGTAATTTAATTGTGCTTTAAAAAAAATACATCATCTGCCAGGAATTAGTTACATTAACATTAGAATTTGAAACTATGTAGTCAGCAAAAGGAAACTCCCCATAAAGGAAATGTCACCTGTGTTGAAGAAGTAGCTGGATGGAAGAGGGTATGCTTGGCACGCAGCAGGGCCCAGGGGGCTGCTCCCAGCACCAAAAAAAAGGGCAGGGGAGGGGTGTGCTAAAATGCACTCTCGGTGGGGGGCAGTGAGGGAGCACATTTACCTGTCTTTCCACCTTCCTTTCAGTGGGAAACAGAGAAGATCTAGGGACAACCTGGAGCTGAGGAGGTGGGGCAGGAAGCTTTGCTGGGCATATGAGATAGCCACATCCTCTCTACACAGCTGCCCCAGGGCCGGCCGGCACAGTAGAGCAACAGCCTCCCACCATGGGTACCCCACCACAGGCACATGTCTAAGGTGACAGAACTGTGCCTTCAAAAGCCGTAAGACTTCCCCTATCTACAACACTGTGCCTCTCAGAGGTCAACAGCCTTACGTCGTCATCCAGAAAATGCGGGGAACCTCGGTTTTCTTCCAGCATACGAGCTTGTTTTAACTTATCAGCAAGTTTTGATGTGTGCTGTTTTCTCTTGCTCCCCACCATGTTGAATCAGCGGCTCAGGATCAGCAAGTTTAGCCGATCCAAACTGGGGGGACTGGGCAGGAGCTCCCTTTCTAAGGTGTTTGCAAAACATTTGGGAGAAAAGGGTGGGGAGACAAAAGAAATGAAGGCAGAAGGGGTACAGAGGGAGAGAAAAGGTCAAAACAATGAGCAAAAACAAAACAAACAAACAAAAACCAACAACACAAACAAACAAAAGGTATATTGCCTACTTGGGATGGATTCCTGGTTCTGTGTGAATTTTTTTTAAAGGGATCTTTTTTCAAATGTTAAGGAAACAGTTCTCTCTGTGAGGATGCACCAAAATGTCCTAGACAAGTGTGGAAGGAACTATAACAAAATTTTAAGGTTCACAAAAGTCAGAAGAAGAACAAGGAGAGCCCACAGAAAGGGGTAATCTTGACACTCAGTTGGACACTTGAGATTCAAGGGACACTAGAAAGACGATGAAAGGAGCATGTGTCAATAAATCTGTATTATTTGGCCACATCATCTTCAGCTTACTTGAAATCGGGGTAAGCCAAAGCTAGCCTGAAAACCTCAACAAAAGGATGAGCTTCAATCCTATCTGCCTGAAATCCTCAAATGGTCAAATTCCCTCTCCCTGCTAACCTGCCTAACCCAGCCCCTAACACAGTCTGTATTCAAGGCAGAGACAGTTAAGAGCCTAAGAAAGCAAACTTATCATAGCTGTGGCATGAGAAATGTGTCCAGACTGACAAGAACTTGTCTTCTGTCCCCTCATACTCCCAGAAACAGTAATAATGACACAATCGAGTCTTGTTGAGCAGTTTTTAGGTGCTAAGTTGAGCAATGCGCTAAGTGACTTATACCACTGCCTCCTTTGCACCTCATGACAATTCCACGACTAAGTCACCATTACTGTTGTCCCCTGGACAGGTGAGTTTTAAGCAACTTGTTTAAAGAGCAAGTCCAGTTTGTTTGCCCCCAGGTTGCCTGGTCACGGAATCCACACTGTCCCACAATACTGCTCTGAATCACAGAACGGGAGTTTCTAGCAACAGGAAAGAGCTGAGGTTCTGGAAAACTGGAGGGCTTAAAAGAAAAAGCATTCAAGGGCTGGAGAGACAACTCTGTTGGAACAGTTCAGCCTGGCAAGATGGCTCAGCAGGTAAAGGAGCCAAATCCCTGAGTTAGATCCATGGATCCCATCTGGTACAAGAAAAGAATTGATTCTCCCAGGTTGTCCAGTGACCAATACATGCATATGATGGTATGTGTGCTCCTATATACATGAATGAATGAATGAATGAATGAATGAATGAATGAATGAACGTAATAAAAAAGGAACAGCATTCATTATATTCACTTATCTGGGCAGCCTGAAGTTTCCAGGCTAACTTGTGTTATAATGTACTTCACCTCAAAGTCACATTTAGAAATTCCCATTGTTGTCTCAATTGTAAGATCAATCTCCACCCTCTATTTCCACCTCCAGTACCAAGGTTTTAATTCTCTCTACAGTAACACCATGTACCATGTAATCAATTAACCCAGCACAAGTATAAAATCTTCACATCATTTTTAAGCTTTACATTTATTTACCTATTTAATTTCTCTCTGTGTGCACATTCATGAGTGTATGTGGCATGGATATGTGTGTATATAGGTCAGAAAAACTTGTGGAAGACAGTTGTCACCTTCTTCCATGTGACTCCTGAGAGTTGAACTCAGGTCTTCTGTCTTGCCTGAAAGCACCTTTATCCACAGATCCCCACACTGGCTCCTTCAAATCATTATTTTAAAACTATTGAGCCTTAAATTACTTTCTAAAACTAGAGTAAAATAATAAACAAAGAAATAGCTTTGGTTTGAGGGCAGTGGCAGCTTCAGACAAATTGGCTTGACAAGACTCTGGAGTTCCTGAGAAGGACACTTGTGTGATCAAGAAAGATCACAGAACTCCAAGTCTCAGGGCAGACAATTCTGCTGCTGAGAACAGAGACTTAGGGACACTCAGGATGAACATGTGTGGGCAAGGAGAATCTTAGAAAAGAGGGAAGATACTTGGAGATTTTGTTTGGTTTTTCTTTTAGCATAGGAAGTTTCTGTCTCAGAATCTGCTCGTGCAATTCAAGGAGGTCCCTCTGCGGCCCTCAGGTACAGGTTCCCAAGAACTGACCTTACCCAGGGTTTCTGGGATGACAGAAGGCCCAGCCGGAGATGGGATGACAGCAGGCTGCTTGACTAACCGTGGTTATCACGGCAGATGGAAAACTAGACAAAACTTTCCACTGCTGAACGAATCTACCACAAAACTGCTCGATGAGACAGAAGGATGTTAAGGATTACTCCTTACTTAACGGAATAAAATTGCTAATTTTTACCCACCCTTTTGATAATTTTCACAGGTCTATCTCCGGTGACCTATGTTTTAAAATCAAACCCCTCCATCTCGTGTGGAACTTATTACAGGGATGTGTGACAATTACCCATGCTCAGGGGGCAGATTTCTCTTTAAATGCCTGCTTCTGGTGTCTGCCTGATAGAGGGCCTCTCCTGGGTACCACTCAACAGTCATCCGCGGGACATTCCTGCGGGTACACACTCTTGGACTTGCATTGCCGAGAGAAAGTGTGTTTTACACCCACCGCCAGAATGCTTTTTGATCATTTTTGGTTGTTTTGTTTTGTCTCTGCTTTTTGTTTAATTTCGTTTACAGTTCAAATAGCCTCAGCAGAAGCCGACCATTAATTCTGGGAACCAGAGCCAGAATCTCCTTCTAGCCCTTCCCTCCCCAATAGACAAGTTCTGCACTGACTGGGAAGGGCCTTATTCAGTCTCCTTCCACTATTGCTGGAAGGAGAAAGAACCCCGTTGTCCCCTCACGTCTGCTGCAGGACAGGGGCCCGTGAGGGCCTCGGTACACTCACTGGCTGTGAGACAGAGGGAGGTGGTCAGAGCCAAGGCTGCGAGTTGCAAGGAAAAGCTCCCTTTTTCGGATCCAAAGAGCCTTCCAGTGCTGGGTAAGGATGCCAGTGAGTGCTGGAGCTTCGAACGCTGTGATCCCTCTTCCCCACACCAAGGGAGCCCCCTCCAGCAACTTTGCTTAATTAACCTGTTCCGTGATGCTGGGAAATCCCCTTAGCTGAATAGCCCACAAATTGAGCCTGAACGCCCAGCAGATTCTTGTCGTGTATGCCATTCAGAGTATTAATTATACTACTGAACCCTCTGTGTCCGCTCTGCCGTTAAAAAACCAGAATTCAGGGCCGGGCGTGGTGGCGCACGCCTTTAATCCCAGCACTTGGGAGGCAGAGGCAGGCGAATTTCTGAGTTCGAGGACAGCCTGGTCTACAAAGTGAGTTCCAGGACAGCCAGGGCTATACAGAGAAACCCTGTCGCGAAAAACCAAAAAAAACAAAACAAAACAAAACAAAAAAAAACAGAATTCAGAGGAGCATGTATTTGCTAAGCAAACCCACGCACAGGAATTGTGATCATGAGAGGTTTTGAGTGAAGGGTACCACTGCATGCCTGTACACTCATGTTTCAAAGGACAAAAGTCATGCTAGGGAGATGGTTCAGCAGGTGAGACAGCAAGCATGAGGACCCAAGCTCCAATGCTGAACACTAGTGCAAACAAACTGGGTACAGCTGTTCATGCCTGTGGCTCCAGTTTGTGGCTGGGGCACAGAGATAGGGACTTTCTGGAAGCCCACCTCGCTCCAGGTTCAGCAATGAGCCTGTCTCAAGGGAATTAGGTGGAAAATAATAGATCAAGACAGACAATTACCTCTATACAGATATACACACACACAATCACACATACACATGGTCTCGGTGTCACAGTGGACCCAGACACTGCAGAAGGCACCCAATCTCAGGTATGATGCACACAATTGTATCTCCAACTTATGGTAAATGTAGGTTATAAGTTGGGGCTGGAAAAATATTAATTACTCATAATTGGATCGAGTGTAATAAGTAAAAGTTAGGTCTGTGTGAATGTATTCTTTCTGACTCCCCAAATACCTTAACGAGCCATACCTATCTATCCTTCTTGTGATGGGAGAGGATACAGTGGCTATGTGAAGAGAAGTGAGCTGAATGACATAGCTACAGGGTAGTAAGTTACTATGACAGGGTTACCTGAGGGCCATGTGACCATGACAGTGTGGACTTCATAACAAAAATAGCAGGTGAGCAGCAGGTGGGGCGTGCATACAGTGTGGACAGTTTGAGCCAAAGGAAGGCTCATGTCTAGAGATTTCATAATGCTACCCCAAATGGCATGCCATTTAAAGCTCATGAATTGTTTATTTCTAGAACTTCCCATTTTATTTTATTTATTTATTTTTGAGCTGCGGTTGACTGTGGGTAACTAAAACCACAGAAAATGAAACTGTGGGGAAAAAGAAAAATGGCTCCTGGCGTTTCCTCCAAACGGTCCTGGCGGAAAGGTCAAGACCAAAGGACACACTGGGCTGGGGGTTGAGGTCTAAGTTCCAATTCTCACCCTTACTGGTCACCTGACTGTCTCTTAGGGATCTGTTGCTCATCTCCCCTTGCAACAAGTTCCCAATGTCTACAATTCCAGGGAGGAATTGCTGGGACTGTTACAAAGACCAGTGCCATAAATGAAAGCAGTGTGCAAACACCAGTGGGCTAGCCAAACACAAGGGACAGAGGAATCTTCATCTCGGGTCACCCGTTCTGTGTCTCATGTGGTATGTGCATCTGCTAACCTGTTTCCATCAACTGTGGTGACCCTGGCTATTGACTATTGACCTTGGCTCCACCACTAAGTTAGCAGCGTGGATTTCACACAAAATAGGGAAATATGAACTGGCTCTAATTAAAATCAAATTAAATTAAGAGGGAGTTTCAGAGATGGAGTTCAGAACCTTTCTTTGTTCCTTGCCATGCAACATTGGATAAGTTATTGACCCTCATGGCTGCCGGGTTTTTTTTTGTTTTGATTTGTTTTTTGCCTTGCTTTGCTTTCTCCTATTGCTGTGATAAGACATCATGACCAAAAGCAACTTGGGAGGAAAGGGTTTATTTTGGTTTACACTTCCATGTTACAGTCCATCATTGAGGGAAGTCAAAGCCGGAACCTGGGGGCAGGAACTGGAACAGAGACCATGGAGAAAATCTACTTACAGGTTGTTTTTTTTTTTTTTTTTTCCCTCATGACTTGTACATCCTCCTCTGTTATACAACCCAGGACTATATGCCTGGGTAGGGATGGTACCGCCCACAGTGGACTGGGCCCTCCCATATCAATCATTAATAAAGAAAATAGCCCTACTAACTTGATACAGTCAGTGTGATACAAATCAATGTGATAGAGTCATTGTTTCAACTGGGGTTTCTTGTTCTCAAATGGCCTTAGTATGTGTCAAGGTGACAAAAGGCTACAGTTTCCTTTACTACAAAGTGTACTTGGATTGTGGCAACGACATCCCCTGCACGGGGCTACAGTCATGCTTAAATGGGAGAATGCACATGAAGCCTCTGTTCTAGTACCTGGTGAGTGGTTAGACCAATAAATATGGCACACATCTGTACTCTGATGCCCTTAGCACATGTGTAGATTCCACCATGTACTGTGTGACTAGCGTGTGCACCATTTGTTAAAGCTGCTTTTCCAAATCCTACTCAAATGTTATAATTTCCATAAAGCTGTTCTTAATTGAATTTCAACTCAGCCAGGTGACTTAGAGTGCTGTTGGCCACGAGCTCGTTAACAAATCGATAATGTGTATGAATGAATATGCATATACACGGAAATATATTAAGACAAGGATGTGTCTTGATGTCATTTCTGTCGTTGTGATAAAAACACCATGACAACAAGTCTCTTGGTGGAGATAGGGTCTATTTTAGCTCACAATTTCAGGCTGTAGTCCATCTCCGTGTTGAAATCATAGCAGCAGGGGCTTGAGTTAACTGGTCATATCACATCTGAAATCAAGAGTGGAGTTAAATGAGTGCATACACGCCCATTTGCTTTCTTGCTTGTGTCCAATTTTATTTCTCCATTCTAATACAGTTCAGGATACCTCATCTAGGGAATTATACCACGCACAGTGGGCTGGGTATTCCCACATCAATCAACTTAATGATAACAGTCCACTCCCACAGGCATACCCACAAGACAACTCAAAGCAGACAATCCCTCTTTGTGAATCTCTTCCCAGGAGATTCTAAGTTGTATAAAGTTGACAAAGAAAGCTAATCATCACAAAATATATCGATCAATTGACAAAACTGTGTGCAGATGCTTTAAGGACCATATTCTGACATTTCTTGCTAGGAATAATACCCAGTCCTCACTTAATTCAATTTTCACAGAAAGTTAGCAAACATAACCATCGCTTGTCACAAGAATGACCAGTAACTTCTTTTGAGTAAGGTTAATAAAACCTGGTTTTATTAAATTTCTTATTTTTCCATTGTTACCATGCCCTGGCTGACTGCTATAAACATACAGGTATTCACAAAACGTTAACTGCCTTTTTAGGTGTGAATGGAGAAGCTTAAGTAGTTACTTCTAGATTCTGGATCTCGTTGCTTATTTTCTATATAACTGAAGTCCCCTTATGATACTGTGATTGTACAAGGTGGCTCTTCTCAGCAAAGTTCTCAATTAGACCATCTTTTCCTCCATAAGATGAAAAGGCCCAGCGGTAAATGGCCATGGGTTCGTGGTACTAACATTTTTGCAGTGCTCTGCAAAAATCTTGAAAGACTAGTTTGAATATGTGTTGAGGATAATGATATCATGAAGTTCCAAAGGGGTTGTTGGGTAACTAAAAACTGTATTTTGCAGGAATTTCTGTGTAGGGGAGAGATTTGAATAGAAGAATTTGTCAAAGGTTATCTGGGATACAATCCTGGTGAGCAATGGTACCCACTACTCACCCCTGGAGAGAGGCCCGACAGACTTCTGAGATAAGCAATTGCTTCTGTGTTTGATGCAGGTAGGTCTTCTGGATTCCAGACTGAGAGTCCCCTAGAGTCTGCACAATCCAGAAAGGAATGAAGTCTTTTTCTTAGTTACTGCCAGGGCGATGTCAATGCCTACTGTACTCTCTCACGGGTGAGTGATAGCTGAGTCTAGTTTTCTTTATATAAATATCATCCATTCTCTATTGGTGGAGTCCAAAATCCACTGAGACTCACCATGGCCCTCTTTAAGAGGAACGTCATTGGATTTAGCTACCTTTCTTCAAGGTAGCTAAATATGATGAACAGCACATATATTTTAGTTGAGAAAATGACTCAGCAGGTATAACATTTGTCTGGCATGCATGAGGACCTGAGTTTAGATCACAGAAACCACATAAAGCTAGTTATGGTAGTATGCATCTGTGATCCTCCTACATCCCTGTAATGAGATGGGGGTTAGGGCAGGAAAATCCCCGAAAGCTTCTAGATCAACTAGCCAGGCACATGTGCTGGGGAGGGCAAGGGGTGAGGAAGAGGATTAATAAGAGACTTTTTCTCAAACAAGATAGAAGAGGATCAACACCCAGGGTTGCCTTCTGACACCCACACACACTTCCACTGTGGCACAGGCACACCCACATTTATAGACATGACTGCCTGTGTACATACACATATCTACACACTTAAAAATAAATTATATGTATATCTAAAGAGGTCAAAGGAGAGATGTTTGGCACTTGGACACAATGGCTCTGTCCTACCACTTCCAATTACACCACACACACACACACACACACACACACACGCACACGCGCACACACACACACACACACACACACACACACACACACATACACATACACACACACACACACCACTCTTGCCTCTCCTTTCATAGCCAGACAAGATTCTTCAAGGGAACCTTCTTCAGAAGTAGCTAGCCCAGGCTGTTAAACTGTTAAATAAACAAGTACGACTGAGGTAGACCTGACTCTGAGATGGCAAAGCTTAGATATAGCTATTCCACAACCTACTGATAAGGCAGAAATGAGACTAGATCAAATAATGAAGAAACTACTGGTGCATCCTGACAATCATTGCAATGTGGTAGATAATATCTCTTTTGAGAAAGAAATTATAAAGGAACACCTAGGCCCTTGACCACAGTTTTGAGGGGTTGGGGATGCCTAGCAAACAGCAAAAATCATATATATGAATGGAAAGACTTGGGAAACAAGGAAGTTCCAGGGAAAGGGGATGGAAATCTTCAGAGACCAGGAGGGAGGAAACAGCAAGTGTACAGAGATGTAAAGAACTCTCATGAGTGAGAATGCAGAGTTCAGTGAAATCCAATATCAGCCTCCTGAGCTGAAGGTAAAGGAGTATGTAAGCCAAGACACAATGGAGATCCTCTAGACATGTCTCAGTGGGAGATCACAGTGCTTAGAACTGCAGTCAGGAAAGTAAAAGCATCAGAAAGATAGGAACATGCAAAGGCTCAACCATGAGGAGGCTGAGCCACTGTAGGCAACAGGGAGGGAAGGTGGGGATCTTCAGTCACCCACAGGAACACTGAGCAGGGCACAAGTGGAGAAGGAGACTCAAATACTGGGTCTGGAACACAGTGGCTGGGAGGTGAAGGTGTATGCTGAGTGAGGTAGAGGGGAGGGCTTGGCGTGTGGTGCCTAAGATGCTGGGAGCAATTGAAACTTGGCAGAGTCTCCATATGACTTCATCTGAATTGCATTTCAGATATTAGCTCACCAACTGTTCCGACGTTATTTCTTTGTTACCTACCAGTATTTCCAAAAAAGAGTGTGCACAGGCTTGAGTTATCAGACCAGGGCTGTCCAAGTGGAGTTTAGTCTATCACTGACAAAGTACTTGTTAGAGAAAGTGTTCTCAACAAAGCTGCACAAGGATTGTATCCTTAGACTCTGGGCTGCCTTATGCTAGCCATGAAATCTTGATTTCAGTCTCACTTCCATATAAGCATACACACACACACACACACACACACACACACACACACACACACACACAATTATTCTAAGCCCAGATGCTATCAACTGTGAAGGACTGATACACAGGTATATAACCATGTGTCTTTAAAAGAGTTTACAGATCTGTTGAGGACTCAGTAACCAGCTGTGTTTTTGATTCCTGAGCACAGAGTATGCTTAAACAGTGAGTTAGGCAGTGTTGAGATACGCACTATTAACTGCTGGGCTGTCCCCTTAGCCCCAGATCAGCTTTTCTTCTCTTTGTAACCAAGTATCTGACAGAAGCAATTGAAACAAGGAAAAACTTAATTTGGATCCATGGTTTTAGAGGGTCAGGCCATGGTTGCTTGGTCCTATTCTCTTGGGTAAAACATCAGGGTAGCAGAAGTGTGTGATAGAGGAAGCAGAGAGAGGGAGACAGGAAAGGACTAGGGTCCTCACTTCAAGGAGCCAGAGCAGTGAGCCACTTCCTCTATCTAAGCCCCCTCTCCTAAACCTTCCAGAGTATCCCCAAATAGCACCAATGATAACAAGCCACATAGCAGAATTTGAAAGTTTGTTGTGTTACTTATTAATATAGAGAACTTTGATTAAATTAGTAAAGGTCCTGGTGCCTTCTTACCTGTAAAACTGTAGTAAAAACTTTGCTCCCTAGGGCTTTACAAAAATTAAATAATAAATATACTTCAAGCAGTGCTAAGGACTCACTTATGTTCCTAGTCTATGTTAAGCAGCTAATACACCTTGGCTTTTCTTTATTTTATCTATCTATCTATCTATCTATCTATCTATCTATCTATCTATCTATCTATCTAGTTTTCCAGACAGGCTTTCTCTGTGTAGCCCTGGCTGTCCTGGACCTGTCCTGGAACTAACTCACCCTGTAGATCTCAAACTCAGAGACCAGTCCGCCTCTGCCTCCCCAGAGCTGGAATTAAAGGTGTACACCACTAGTGCCCAGGATCTTGGCAGTGTATTCAAATGTCAGAGTTAGCGATAGGGTTAATTTAATCCCTGTAGTAGTTCCACAAAACCAGTATTATTTTCTCCACTCATATATGAGAACTTCAAGACCCAGAGAAGACAACCTATCTCCGCCAAGTGTTTGACAGTTCCATATGTCTTATTTCAGGGCAGACTGCATTAAAGAAGTATGGCTCTGAGTCTCAAATTGACCTGTAACCCCAAAACTGGAGACAAATTAAAACTGGTCAGTCAGTAAATAATTAGAAAGGATGGGAACCCCTAGTAGCATCCTCTGATTTAAGCTTATCCCACAGATAGTCAGTTAGCGTTATTTGATTGTGATAATAAATTAGATTGGCCAGGTATTTTCCTCTTTTATTTTATGAACTATCCTGGGAGACAAGGCTTATTGAAAAATTAGCTTCTAATTTCCCATGACCAAAACTAGTTTGCTATAATTAATAAGTAAATTGATGGAGTTTTAGACATTGTGAATGAATAATTAGAAGGCTCTGTGAAAACGTTAACAAGAAGTGTGTCTTACACAGAGGTGGGGGGGGAGGGCAGCTAGGGGGCTGCACATGGCAGCTCTGGGCTGCACAGAGATGGGTGGCCTCCTAGAGGACTACTACTTCCCACCCACCAATCCCCTCTGGAGATCCCTACTCCAGGCTGGCTCTCCTCAGGCGCTTTCTTATTCTTCTTTAAAGAGTCTTTTCCCTTTCTCATCCTTTTTTCTTTTTTTTAGGCAGGTCTCACTACGACATAGTTCTGGCTGGCCTGGAACTTGAACTCACAGAGGTCCTCGTGCCTCTGCCTCCTGAGTGCCGAGATTAAAGGTCTGTGCCATCTTGGCCAACTTTGAAGTTTTTATTATTTTTTTTAAGATTTATTTACTTTTATTTGATGTGTATGAGTGTTTTGCCTGCAGTATTTGTAGAAGCTGGAAGAGGGTTCTTGGATCCCTTGGAAATGGAGTTATAGATGACTGTGAGCTGCCACGTAGCCACTGGGATCCAAACTTGGGTCCGCTGGAAGCACAGAGCATGTTCTTAACCCCTGAGCCTTCATGCCAGCCACCCAAAGAGTCTTTTAAATCTCTAGCTTCTTTGCCTTCTAGTTAAGCTTCCACAATGAATTTGGGGCCAGACTTCCTCTCAGGATAAATGTATATCTAGAGTGACCTCAGATCATATGACTAACCATATCTCAAAGCCAAAGCCATCCATGAATATAGAAAGAGTTGCATCAGGCACCAAGACAAAGAAACAAAAATAAGGCTGCAGATATAAAGGGAAAACACATGGGATGGAACAGGACAATGGGGCTCAAAAGATTGCATGCTGGGTAAGGGCACTTCTTGTTCTTGCAGAGAACTAACTGCCTGTCTCTCTGGTTCCAGAAGATCTAGCACCTTCATCTGATCTCCAAAGGCACTGCACACACATGGCCCACATAAACTCTCTCTCTCTCTCTCTCTCTCTCTCTCTCTCTCTCTCTCTCTCTCTCTCCCTCTCTCTCTGTCTGTCTCTCAGTGTGTGTCTCTCACTCTCTCTCTCTCACACACACACATACACACACTACAAACACTCCCACACATATACATACAATACACCACACACACTCACATATACACACCACACACACTTACACACACACATATACACATATAAACACATCACACACATACATACTCACACACACACACACACATACACACACCACACACACTCACACACACCACACACACTCACACACACACAGACAGGTGTGGCTAGGGGCTGAGACAGTATCTCAGTGGGTAAAATGCCTGTTGTGTAAACATGAGGAAACTGAGTTTAAACTCTCAGTCCCTACATAAAAAGCCAGGAGTGGCTGTAGAGGCCTGGAACACTATGGCTGGAGGGGCAGAGATGGACAGTCCTTGGAACTAATTGTCCAGCAAGCCTAGCTCCACCAGAGATCTCTAGATTCAGCGAGAAACCCACCTCAAAAATAAGGTAGAGAGCAATGAGAAGGACACCCAGTGGTCCAGGAGGGAGACCACTGACCGTGAGTTGGGACATTTCTCATGGAGCATGTAGGAGCATCCCGGGTCTGATACTATAGGAACAGGGTCAGGACAGTTATCTGTGTATTTTCTCTACACTGAACTGAAGCCTTTGTTGCCGCTTTTCATTTTGTGCTCCCCATAGAGTCTGACATATTGCAGACACTCAGCAAATACCTGTCAATGAGTGAACCAGTGGGGAGAGTTGCTGGAGATGCACCTGCTGGTACCGCTCTGGCCGCACCCCGTAGCAACCACCTGTCAAACACAAGACACTTACTATGTGCCCAAAGTTGCGCCAAGCATAACGCATGAGTATGTCTATTAGTTAACTGATCCTCACAGAAGTTTTTATAATGGATATCCCCTTAGCCCGTTTTTGAAAACGAGTAAATTAAGACTTCAAGAAATTTTCTATTCTAAAGACTGAGTCGCTACCATGTATCAGAAATAACAATCTGTGCTCCCCTCAGTCCATGAATTTGATCACTCAATTAATTGTACTGTTTTAGAAGCATGATTTTTTTTTGAGCCACAACTGGACTCCAAAAGTTGCATCAAGAGACTTCTTGTCCCCTCTAAGATCCTCAAGCAAGCTGACTGAGGTCATTGCACTTTTGGCAAGGGGCAGAACGAGAGACTGAGGCAGGGTCTCAAGTATCCCAAGCTAGCCTTGAACTTGTTGTGTAGCTGAGGATGACCTTGGCTTCTTAGTCCTTCTGTCTTTACCTCCTATACCCTACGTGCTAGGATTACAGGTGTGTGTCACCACACCCAGCCTCGTTGCCCTTGCTGTGTACTCTGTGGGCATGTCTCCACCAGCATATTCAATACATTGTCAAATAATTAATTATCTGGTTAGCTGGGCATCCTGACAACAGGGACTCTTGTTCACTTACGTTCCCCCATTGTGACTAGCGCAACGCCTGGAATAAATGTAAGCGCTAAATAAATGTTTGCAGAGTTGATTAATTATCAAACTCTGAATAAACAATGGTTATTTAGAAGACATGTTGGCTGGGGTAGATTTTGACTCTGATCCAGGGATTTCTTCATGCAAGACCTGAATGGCCCAGGTGATAGGATAACACAACGGTTTCTGCACTTCTCTGTAGCTCATGTGGGGCTGGATTTATCGCCCTCTGGAGCACAAAGCTGGCCCTCAACTTTGCTGCTCGGTCAACCGGTGACTTTAAGTGTGGGATTGTTGACTGCCACACAAGCTAACTGTGGAAGCCAAAGGCTCTGGCTGGTGCTGGGGTGGGGGATTTATTATGAGGTGTTAACAGGACCTCTGGGTCCCCAAGGAGGGTGAACAGAAGAAGCTAGCAGGAACCAGGGAACATGGTGCTCTACTTTCAAAGCTTTGATGGCAAAATAGAGGATGACACTCTAAACTAAGAAACAAGAAAGGCTTTAGTAAAACACAAACTATAACATTTTAGAGTAGCTTGGGAGTTCAACAAGTTAATTTCAGTTCTGACCTTCACCCTCTCTATCAAGAGGGGGAGTTACCCTCCATTTTATTTATAGTTTCTACTGTAAATAATCTGCTTGCTTTTTATTATTATAACAAATATCTTAAATGAACCCATTTTGAAAAACAGAGTTTTATTTTGACTCACGGTTTTTTGGGGTTCAGTCTGTAGTTTGGGAGTTAGCTTCCTTGCTATGGGGCTTGTCATAAGTTATCACACCTCATAGCAAGGACACAAAAGACAAACAGAAAGAAAAAAATTTTCCATAACCCCCTTCAGGACACACTCTTAATGACCTAGTAGGTCCCGCTTCTCAGAAATCCCACCATCTCCCAATAGCATTGTAGTGGGGTGCTAGCCTTTATGGCCTGGGTATTTGAGGGGACTTTCTGTTCCAAACTGAAATATGCAACACACAGAAAGCATTAGATACTGCATGTGAAGTTGTTAAGGTCAGCCAGTTGTGTAGTAAAGGCTCAAGCAAAGATACTTACATTCAAGCAATTAGAGATATAGTTGGAGCCTGGAGAGATGATGACGTAGCAGTTAAAAGCAGATCCCCGTTTAGTTCCTAGAACTTACACTGGCAGCTTACAACCTCCTCTACTGACTCCAGGGAATCTGATGTCTTATTCTGGCCCCTGCAAGCACCTGTACTCATATGTACCCCCCCCACACACACATACATAAATAAAAATAATAAAGTAAACCCTTTCTTAAATATGGGGGCTGGAGAAATGACTACGCTGTTGAAAGACTATTCTTGCAGAGGATCTGGCTTCAGCTCTCAGTACTCACACTGGATGGCTTACAACCTCCTGTAAGTCCAGCTGCAGGGGGATCCAATGGCCCTGGGCCAGGCACTGTGCTTCTCCCTTCTCCATAGAAAGGTAGACAAGCATACATATGTTCTATGCTCTCTCTAAACTAGGAAAGTGGGCCACAAGCTCTTCTCCCTGCATCCACGTCCCCCCAGCCAATGCCTTCCCACTTGACCATAAACTCAGCCACCACTCTGACTCTGACCAATGCAATGTACACACACTTGAAGCGCGCTGCATGTTGTCCTGTCTGCGTGCTCACAAAGCCACTCGAGAAAGCCAAGCTAGCCCCATAGTCTGATTGTCACTGTCTCATTGACCAAAGCCATCAACTTCAAAATAATATGAGCAAGACTATTTTAATTAAGATCACTGCCAGGCATGGTGACACATGCCTTTAATGCCAGCCCTCTGAAGACAGAGGTAGTCAGATCTCTGTGAGTTTAATGACAGCCTGGACTACACAGTAAGTTCCAGGACAACCAGGGCTACATAGAGAGACCCTGTCTCAAAAAAACAAAAAGTAAAAAAGGAAGAACAAGAAATTAAGGAAAAAGAAAAAGATCACTGCCAGTTATCTACAGGTTGACCACAGACACATTGGAGATCCTACAGAAACTGGCTGAGTGGCCTAGATCTTAAAATAAATCAAACTTATAGAACGTAAGCTCAAAATAAAAAAAAAAAAAAAAGCTTACATTTACTCTAAACAATTAAGTCCTGGGGTCAGTTTCTTATGCAGCAGAAGCTAACTAGCACAAGATTCCAGCCAAGACTGGGGCCAATAAGCTTTTTCTGTAAAAGGCCAGATAGTAACTATTTTAGCTCTATAAGCCGCAAGGCCTTTGTTGAAACTATTCAACTCCGCTGCTGTTGCCAAGGGGCCATAGACACCATGGAGAAAACCAGTCATGGCTGACTTTGGCTAGAAAGTTGTTGTTTGCTGATCCCTGTTCTAACACTGCAAACAGTCAATAATCACACAAGAGTGTGTACCAGCAAATGGCCATTGCACACGAGCAGACAAATCTTACATTCTATTAGAAAGAATCATCAGGGAGCCCACCACAGACTGGTCCACTGGAACCTCCAGGAGATGGCTAAGGCCATAGGAGGAACAAGAAGCTGGGTCATGTGTCCCCCAACTCCACTGTCAGAACAGAGCTCTCCTTGCTGCATCAACTCTACAGCATTCGGGCCTGACCCCAATCTACTCCTGCCGCCAGAGAATGTTCTGGAACAGAGGGCAGCAGCGGCTTACAAAAGAGGCTGACTTAGGAGTGAGGGGGGCAGAAAGGGAGGGATGGTGGCATCCTCTCATACAGAAGCCTTCCCTACCGGGAAGGTGTGGGTGGGAATAAGATGGGATTTTACAAGGGAGAGGACCTACCACTGAAGGGTAGGTGGAGGCCACCTAGAGAAGAAGCTGTGCAGAAGAACATTAGAGTCTAGAGCTGGGTGCAGCTGACGATTGTGAAATTCCCCCTACAGGATCAAGTGCTAAAGCCTTGGCCCTTTTAAGTGGCACTATATCATGAGGTGCTGGGAAATTGGGGAGGGTCAGTTGGAGGAGATAGGTTACTCAGGCATGCCCTAGGGCCTTCCCTTGGCTCCTTTCTCTCTAACTCTTTATCTCTCTGGTTCCTGAACACCATGAAATGAGCCGGTCTGCTCTGTGATGCGATCCCTTACCACTGTCTAGAAACTGAGCTCTCTGATGCTGTAACTCAAAATAAATCCTTCACAAATCAACAGTCGTATGAAAATCCACATCCAATACCACCTGCTCATGGAAGAATATATCCAAGGCTGCTTTAGCAAATTGCTACAAACTTGGGGGCTTACACAACGGACATCTATTGTTCTCCCATAGTCACAGAGGGAGGACATCTGAAATGAACATGTGACCAGAGTTGTGCCTTCCCTAAACACTCTGGACAGGACCTTTGCCTCTGTCTAGTTTCTGGTAGCTTCTGGCCACTGCTGGCACTCCTTGTCCAGTGGGCACCTAACTAGCTTCTGCCTTCATCACCTCATTCCCCCAAAGCCCCTCTTCTTACAAACATTGGACTAAGATCTTTCCTAACATGCTGAGACCCCATAACTGGGTTATATTTGCAAAGCTTCCATTTCCAAACAAGTTGGTATTGTTAAGTAGTAGGAGTTAAGACTCAAATCTGTCATTTTAGGAATTCAGCCCAGAGCACAGAGAGAATGAGGAGGCACAGCTACAGGAAGATTGCACATAGGTACTGTGGTGTCACATGTACCCCAAGGGCTCACCCATTAACACATATTGAGAAGAAAAGTGTCATTGTCATAGAGGAAGATGGAAATAAGCTTGTGGGATTTGGAAGTGCAGATAACATGGCTCATTAAGAGATGAAATGATAGATAAGATGATAGATAGATAGATAGATAGATAGATAGATAGATAGATAGATAAACAGATGATAGGTAGACAGATAATATATAGATAAATAGATGATAGAAAGATAAATAGATGATATAGAGATAGATAAATACATAGATGATAGTTAGGTCGATCAGGGGTTACAGGGAAAGAGATGAAGATGGGCAAGGATAGACCTGAGGACCTGGAGACAGTATGGATCCAGCCCCATCAAGATGCTAAACTGTGAAAAGGAAGAAGTAGGCAGAGACATAGCTTGATGGGATTGAGGGTATTTTTTGTTTGGTTGGTTTTGTTTGCTTCGTTTAAGTAAGACTGACTGCACCAGGAGAAAGGACACCGTTTTTGTTTCGAGGGAGGTACTGAATATGGAGGCCATGAGCCTAGAGCTAGGGGCTGTGACACAATGTTCGATGGATTACCAGAATCTGGCATCTCTGGGAGATGAAAGATGGAGGAGCCTGTGAGCACAGGTCCTGGAATCCTTTCCTTAGTGTTTTATGCCCCATTGCTACGTGAGTGATCCCATACGCTGTCATTACAACAATCTTCTTTGCAACAACCATCCACCCATCTCTCCCGCAGAGGGTGGTGTAACTACGTCTTCCTAGAATTGCCCTTTTGTGTTTCTTTGGCCAAAATTTATCAATAAATGCTTTCTGCAGACCCTGTCTCCGCAGAACTGAGAGGAAGCATCAGCTCTCGGGGCTGGGTAATTCAGGCCGTATTCTGCTGATCATGACTGCACCCTCTTAGGCAGGCTGGACAGGATAATTATCATCATACTACATAGAAAAGCAACCTAGGCTCCATCAAGGTGAGCCTTCTAGAGAGCATTACTGAGTAATGGGCGTTGTAAGAGGTGGGGCCTGGTTGGAGGGAGGGTTTGAAAGGACCTCTTTCCTCCTCCTGCAGTGACAGGAACAGGCTTACTTCCCCAAAGGTAATGAGCCCAGCTGATAATGGACAAAAGCCTCAAAACCCAAGAGCTCAAGGAAACCACCTCCCTTTTCTAAGGAACCTCTGGTGTGTTGTTGTCAGCAGAAAGCTGACTGATATACCCAGGATCTGAAGAACAGGCAGATTCCATATGGTACAGATCATTTTGGTCACACTGGTGACTAGAGCCAAGGATCACGTAGACTTGAGGAGCAATGACATGTCGGGGAAGCTGAGTTGGGGCAGAGATGCAGAGTCCATAAGAAGAACACAGGGGTGGGGGAATGGAACGGAGTGAGTTCTAGAAGGGAATGAGGAGGAATGGATCCAAAATGGTGATAATAGTAACAATAACCTACAATCTCAATGTGCGATGTATGGCTTACAAAGCATTGTTACACAATTGGTTTACATTTAGTCCTTATAATAGCCCTTGGAGAAGCAAGCAGAAAGGTACATTGTCCCCCCCCCCTCCCCGAAGATTATGACTGTGAAGTGAGTGCTCTCTAAGCAGCAATGTACTCCAAAAGAATACTGTGAGAACTCTGCCGCTGTTACCTGCCACCGTCGTCAGACATATATATCCATCCTCCTGGATTGCCGTGGTCGGCGCTTCTCTGCTGACTCATCATAGCTAGCTCAGGCAGGAATCCTCTGTTCACTTGTCTTAAGGTTTCCCACCGCCCCAGCTGATCTCGGCTTCCCCAGCCAGATGTGCATCCTTCCTGCCTTTCTGTTGGCTGCCACCAGTGAAGGAGTAAGAATGAACAGCCCCCACTGGAAAACTCAGTTAGGTGGAGTCCCAAGCTGTCTCCCAAGGATGGACTTCCTTCTTTACAAAATGACTCATCCACCCACCCATTCCTTCAGCAAACCAGGGAATGCTCAGTGTTTACAAGACTCCAGGGTAGTAACCTCCAGACCCCACATGATCCGGGCACACCTCTGCACTTGAAGGTGGAACAAAGTCACACATGATAAAGAGGTCAGGGCCGTGCAGGCCATGAAATGCGGAAAGGGGGACAAGCAGAAAGTGGGGGGGGGGTTCCCTTTCCTATTTCTGTCCCTGTAACAAGAACCCTGGAGTAAGCAGCTTCTGTGAGAGAAGGAGGTTTATTGTTGTTTAATTGTGTTTGTTTGTTTGGGCTCACAGTTTTGGCATCTCCAGTCTATGGTCCCATTGCCCCCGGGGTCTGTTGTGGGGCAGCACACCAAAAAGGGAATGCTTTTTTTTTTTTTAGACTTTTTTTTTTTCTGTATTTTCAGTGTTTCGAGACAGGGTTTCTCTGTGTAGCTCCGGCTGTCCTGGAACTCACTATGAAACAGTTCGAGAACCAGGAAAGGAGCTAGGGTCCCATGACCCCCTTCAAGGTCACATCCACACTGACCTAACTTCTTCCTACTAAGTTTCACTCCTAAGGACTTCACGGAATCCAGTATAAGCGTGGACTGCTAAAGCAAACCTTTCTGCGCATGAGCCTTCCCTGTGCCTTCCCGATGCTATGATAAACTGTCCTGAGGAAGGATGGCCATATTCAGGCCTACAGTTCAAGGGAATATATTCCAATATGGTGGACAAAGAATCACAGCAGGAGCAGGAAGCTGCCCAGCTGTCTCTCCTCAGCAGTCAGGAAGCAGGAAGAGGACAGGAAATGGGGCTGGGTTATAAAATCAGACACAGGAGAAAGCCACGAGTTCTAGGCCAGCCAAGGCTATGTAGCAACATCCTGTCTTAAAATAATAATAATAATAATAAACAAAATAAATGGAGGGGAATGAGAGAGAGAGAGGAAGGGAAGGGGGGAAGGAAAAACAGAGAGGAAGAAAAACAAAGGTTGCACAAGGTATAGCTGAGATGACGTGTAGCCAGTGCACCGTTAGTGACCACCAACGCTATTTCACTTACACAAATGTAGCAGGCTCCTTTGGAGAGTATTTGGAAAGCCCAGAATCCAAGAATTGCAAAGGGAAAATCACCTGCCTCCCCTAACAATGACCAAGTGTTGGTTACTGTGGCTGGTGACAGCCAGCAGGGGTTTCTAAGCAGGCAGCTGCAGTGCCAGCTTTGGAGATAGGCGGGGCTCAGCCCATCACCCTGTCATGACCTTGGGCATACTACTTCACCCTTGGACTCTTGATTCTTCTGTTTCATGGTTTGTGGGAGACAGCAGCTTCCTGAGGTTGACGTGAAAATGAGAGAGCCACTATCAAATGCCCAATTCACAATAGGTCTCAGTGGTCTCAATGGGAACGAGAACAGACATACGGGTTACAGGCAGTGGATGCCAAGGCATATAGGAATGCCCATACAGAGGGAGCACGGAAGGCTGGGAAGGGCAGCAGGATGTCTCTCCAGGCCAAGCCTGGGAAAGCATTGACCTCCACACTCTATGGTTCCTATCTTCCTCCTCTCTCCCTTCCCTCCAGGTTGGGATGCTGGCAGGAAGCAGCCTGTGGGTGGTGTGGAAGGTGTGGAAGCTGTGACAGTAATACCAACAGTAGCTGTAGTAATAGCTGGCACCTTCTCGGAGGATCGCTGTGTGCCAGGCACGGAGCCAAGCCCCTTCTCACCTCCCCCTCAATTCCAAGAAAGGGGGATGGAGGGATGGAAGGGTTCTGCTACAGAAGCTAGGCCTGTGAGCGGTCTCCCGGAGATTGGGAGACTACATGGATGATGTCTGATCCCCACCACCAGACCTTCCTAAACCCACCTCCTTGCGACCTCAGAAGTCTGTGCTTCTGAGAACAACCAAGTCAGTGGGAAATACACAGAGCGTGATACACAGTCCAACAAGACTCCAGCGAGGAGGAGGCTGCTTCTTTCTTAGATTGGAACCTGCCCCCATGAACCTCAAATCTACATAGAAAGCAAGCAACCCCCCCCACACACACACCCTAGCACACAATGTGTTGAACATCAATTAAATGTAAACTGAGTCCCAAACACAAAAAGGAGATGCAGTAAGGCTGAGTTTGCTGGCCAGGATTTGTCCACATGGGAGTCTAGCTCCTGTTAGAAGGCACAGACAAGCTTTGGGTACTCCGGGGCACACGCACTGTCAGAATAATTGATGGTAGTTTTCTCCATCAAACACAGATGGTCTCAGTGGCCTCAGTGGGTCCCTGATCCATGGATGAGGTGGGGTGCAGCCCCATCTTCTTTACCACTCTGAGTAGCACCAAGAGACAGGAAACATCGTAGGAAACAAAACAAAACAACAACCAAAACCAAACCTCATATCCACACTACAACCCAGTTGTGTGACGTCGGTCAGTCACTTCTCATCCCCTATCTGAGCCAGAGATTTGACTATGTTGAAACCCTGCTTTGCGGCTTTCAAATGTGACCCTCTGGTCATTCCAATCTGAATTTCTGGGCCATCAAATCGAGGCAAAAGAAACTGGTTCCGGGCTTCTTCTAGATTCAGCATCAGTCACCACTCAAACTATGGGTTAGGGTACTTATGAGGCTCTGGGGGGAAAGTCAGGCCGTTAAAAAACTGTGTGGCAGAGGCATAAAACCAGTGTGGGGAGAGGGAGGAATCTGTTGCCAAGGAGGAGGGGGTTGCAAAGCAGAGTGAGCAAGATACACCAAGAGGAAAGGACAATTCAGCTTGGGTTTTCTCGAGCCAGGCCATGCCGGCTTGCTCTGAATGTTTGCTGGGTAAGTGATGTGAGAGAGAGAGCCACCACCACAGAGATCAGCTCAGCAAGTGCTTGAGGTTCAGGCCCTCAGACCACCCACCTCATAGCTTGTTGCCTTTGTAGCAGCCATGCTGGTTCCCAGGCACCAGGAAAAGACATCGACTGAACGTTCCAGGTCAGTGGAGAAGGTCCCTCTAAGGACAGGTCTCTGAGGACAGAAGCTGCAGGTGGAGTGGCAAAGAGAAGTAAAAGCTGACAGGCACAGCTGAGCCCAGGGGGTAGGGGGAGTACCAGCCGGAAAGGGGACAGGCCAAGCAAGAGGAAGAGCTGGCACATCTGGATGCTCACGAGGTGCCAAACCCTAGACCCATACATACCCCGCTCATATTGTCTTTAATTCTTTCAAGAGATCTGTGAAGTCTGTATTACTAGCTCTACTTTTCTTTAGAACAGAAAACCACAGCTCAGGCACTGAGAAACATCACAGGCATCAAGAATCTGGGAAACGGAAGGAAGGTCTGGGATTTGAACCCAGATTCTGCCAACATTCTTCCCACCTCCCAGGGCTGTCTCCTGGGGAAGGGCAGTATGGCGACTCAGGTCAGAATGGTGTATGATCCTAGTGCTTCCACCCTGCCAGCCACCCTACTGCCCCACTACTCCAAGTACATTGACTGACTAGACCTATATATAATCCAAACACTTCTGTGCACCCCTTGTTCTGGTGAGAACTTAGCCAGTCCCCTACATTCTGCCCCAGCAGCCATCTGCAGCAATGTAGCTGTGCCATTGCTACCTACCTGCTTCCACAAGATAACAAGGATTTCTTCTGGAATGTACATGGAAAAGACTCCCCTTGCTCCAGAGACTCTATAAGAGCTGACCCCATCCCATCCAGCACCCAGAACACACTCGGTAGGTCTTCAGCCCTCTGTCAGGGGTTGGATGGTGGCTTACTAAAAGATACGTCTTCATCCTAGCACCCAGACCCTGTGAGTGCTTCCTTACTTAGAAAAGGGGTCTATGTAGATATAACAAACTCTGAAGCTGGGCGTGGTGGCGCACGCCTTTAATCCCAGCACTTGGGAGGCAGAAGCAGGTGGATTTCTGAGTTCAAGGCCAGCCTGGTCTACAGAGTGAGTTCCAGGACAGCCAAGGCTACACAGAGAAACCCTGTCTCGAAAAACCAAAAACAAACAAAACAAAACAAACAAAAAAAAACCTCTGAGATACTATCACAGCCTTGCGTCCAATGGCCAGTGTCCTCAGAAGAAGCAAAATGAGAGACATCATTGGTTAGGAACAATGAAGGTAAAAAGGTTAAACTGTAGCAACAGGAACATCACAAACTGGAAGTGAAGAGTTGGGAAGTTTCCTCAATGGAGCCTCTGGAGGGAGCATGGCTGTACCAATCTCTCTCTCTCTCTCTCTCTCTCTCTCTCTCCTCTCTCTCTCTCTCTCTCTCTCCTCTCTCTCTTCCTCTCTCTCATTCTCTCTCTCCTTCCTTCTTTCTGTATTTATTTTGCACTCTAGCACTACAAGACAATGTGTTTAGTTGCTGAGTTTGTGGACATTTGTCCTAGTGGTTCTGAGATAATTAAACACCCTCTTCACGCTGCTCCAACCAGAGTGATTAAGCAGGACGAGGCCTCAGGGTGCCTGGGTCTCCAGGTTATCCCTGACTACAGTGTGTTCTTTCACCTGCTATCTGCTGGCTAATCTCTGTCCTCCCATCCCTTCCTTAGAAAAGTCTCTGGCACATCCTCCAGGCTGGCCCTCACTTGCTGTATATACCCATCCACCACTTCTTATTTTGCAGAACACTCTTGAGGGCTTATGACAGTTTTGTTTTGTTTTGCTTGTTTGTTTATTTCAATACCCAGTAAATGTCATGATAGGGACTTCTGTGTTCAGAGACAAGTGTACAGTAGCAACTTTTTAAAATTGCTCTAGAGACATCTGTAAGGTGCTGGGGGAGAAGCTCAGTCATCGGAGAACCTCTATGGCCCACTCAAAGCCCTGGGTGCCATGCCAGCTGTCTTAGTCAGGGTTCTATTGTTGCGACAAAACACCATGACCAAAAAACAAGTTGGGGAGGAAAGGGCTTATTGGGCTTATACTTCCATATCTTTGTTTACCCTTAAGTCAGGATAGGAACTCCATCAGGGTAGGATCCTGGAGGCAGGCGTTGAAGGAGAGGCTATGGAGAGGTGCTGTCTACTGACTTGCTCTCATGCCTTGCTCAGCCTGCTTTCCTATAGGACTAACGGCCCAGGATGGCATCACCCACAATGGGCTGAGCCATCCACCATTAATCACTAATTGAGAAAATGCCTTAGTGGATATCATGGAAGTATTTTCTCAATTGAGGTCCCTGATAACTCTAATTTGTGCCAAGTTGACACACAAACCCAGACAATATACCAGCCCTTCATTAAATAAATTGGCCTGGTGATTCACACCTGTGATTCCAGCACCAGAGAAATCGAGTAGGAGGATCAGAACTTTAAGGTCATCCTCAACTATATAATGAGTTTGAGGCCAGCCTGCAGTACATGAGAACCTGTCTCAAAGCAAAACAGCCATGCTATCCACTACACTCCTCTGCTTCCTATCCTCCCAACTCAGAATGACTTCTTCATAAAGGCTCCTTCTCTGGTCTGCCCTTCAGACCTTTCTAGCTCTACTTCCATCCTAGAAGACCTGAACAAAGACTTATGCATTATTTCCAAGCTGGCCTAAGCATAGATCCCCTTCCCAGGTCATTGAGGAGCATGCTGTCCAAGGATAGCCTAGATAGCTCCTCCCTTAGGAGTTAAATACAGGCATTCAGAGGGTGCAATCCCCTTCCCGTTGAGGTCACTAGCTGGGATATGATCATCTTTGTCCATGTCTGATTATCTTATCATATGAAGAAAAGCTTATCTTCAGCTAGAATTATGGAAATAAACCCAAGAAATGTGGAAAAAAAGAGATGGAGAAAATGAGAGTTCTGCCATTATCCCAGTCTTCAGGGCCCCTCCCTTTACCTGGTCACTGCAAAGACTACCATTGCCCCTGGACTCCTCAGTTATATGATTTAATAAATTCTCTTATCTGAGTCCCTTTTCTGTCACCAGTGATTGGGTCTTGGCTGAGACAACGCTTCCACTATCTAGATGATATCAACTCAATGACAGTGTCGTTCAAACAGGGTTGGTAAAATTCTGTTTTAACACAGAAGTCAGACTTCGAGGTTTGCTGTGCTCAGAGTCGAAGTTCCTCCATGTTAAGCTTCAGGGCTCACCTTTTGACTCTTTAGCAACAGGGCCTGTGGTGGTTTGAATGAAAATATCCCTCACAGTCTCAGGGAGCGGCACTATTAGGAAGTATGGACTTTTGGAGTAGGTGTGGCCTTATTGGAGGAAGTGTGTCATTGGGAGTCTCATATCCTCAAGCCAAAGCCCAGTGTGACACTTTCTTCCTGCTGTTCACCAGTCTGGATGTAGAACTACTACATACCTCTCCTGTATTATGTCTACTTGCTTTCTGCCATGTTTCCTGCCATGATGATAGATAACTGACTAAACCTCTGAACTGTAAGCCAGTCCCAATTAAATGCTTTCCTTTATAAGAGTTGCTATGGTCACGGTGTCTCTTCACAGTAACAGAAATCCTAAGACAGGACCAAGAGCATCTAGGGACTGTCTTCCATTAAACCAATTTGTGTGGCTCTTTTACTTGGGCACTAGACAGCAGGTCTTCCAGAGTCACGGTCTCTCTCTTTCCAGGAGGCAGGCAGCCATGAGAGGGTCACTCATAAGTTCATAGCCCAGTAGCTAACACCCTGGCTGGTGGTCAGAGAGCAATCTGACTCTGAGGACTTCACGGAACATTAATTCACATCGGTAACTCCTAGCCCCTCCATGGGTTCCTGCATTCCCTAGGTGGAAAACACACCTTTCTCACCTGTGCCTGGGAGCAGCCTTTTGTAGACAGAGAACCATCCTTCTAGGCTTCAAACAAATAGAGCCAATGCGTTTTCTCTGTTCTCACCTCCGACTGTCTGACTATCCCACTGCTGGGCTCACAAGGCACGCCGGTCAGCATACAGTAAAGGGGGAATCCATGTTTGAGGTTGGGACCCACGGGCTGTGCAGAGCAAGCCAGGTAAGAACACCAGAAACATGCACGTGGGGATGCTCCAAGATCATATCAAATGATAAGGGAGGGAGTTGACATGAAAATTAGTTTTTCACAGTGCTTTAACAAACATACATTATTTCACTTAGCGCTTGACCGTGGCTTAGAAATTAACTGCTGTTACACCACAAGGGAGAACATATTATTCTCACTTCCAAATAAATATCTTTTCATAGTTTTCCTTTAAATTCAGTCCAGAAACATGATGGGCCCCTATTGTTTTGTCAGCCTAGCACCGGCCTCATTTCTGGGAACTGTGTCCCTGGCTCCTGGGAACTATTCCTCTGCCCCCGGCCCCCTGAACATGCAGGCCCCTCAACTTGCATATGGCACCACAGGAGTCTGCCTGTTGGCACAATGGGACGCACTCTTGGCCCCAGCCATTGGTGGAGAGGTGGGCACCTGATCCAAGCTGACCAATCAGAGTCCTCCCCCAAGATTTGGGAACTGCAACTGACAAAAAAGAAGTCAGTCTCCCTCTGAGTGTCTGAAAATGAAGACATGTAAATGCAGAAGCAGTTGGCAGCCCTGATCCACCATGTGGACTGAGGGATGGAAAATGCCAATCAGCAGAAAGAGAAGCAAAGGCAAGAGAGGGAGAGCGGATCCAGACAGCATCTGAGCCGCACGGTCTAGCTGCTCCCCAGGCCCAGACATATTCCTCTTTTGGATCCCACTGAATCCACGTAGACTTGTGACAAAAAAAAAAAAAAAAAAAAAAAAAAAAATTTTTGGCTTCAACTAACTTAAGTTGGATTTCTCTCCTTTGCAACCCCAAGAGTTTTATGAGAGCATAGCCCTACTTCAATCTGTGTCAAGCTTGAATTTCTCAATCATTTGTGACTTCCAAATGGAAAAGAGAAAAAAAATCAAAATACTTTAATTAGACTCCCGTAGAAATTAACTTGCACTCATTCATTCTCCTGGATTGTTTCTGCACAGAAAATTCTGGGAGAATTTTCTTCTATCGGGAGTGGATTAAGAACACACTAGAGATATGAGTGTGTCGTGAGATTCTTCATTAAGTTAGTCTTCTTATGGTCTGGTTGGAGAGAAGGCACCGTGTGTGAAGTGAGTGCTGCAGAGGCACCGGAGTTTACTCCCCAGACTCCACATGAAAAATTCAGCATGGTAGCAAGCTCTTCCAGCCCTGGGAAGGTGGAGACGGTCAAGTGGATCCCTGAAGCCAACGGGAGGCTAACCAGCAAGCCCTACCTCCTAGTAAGAGATCCTGCCTCAAAACAAAGTAAGAGCCGGCATAGTGGCTCATACTGTAACCCCAGCACTTGGAAGGTTGAGGTAGGTCAATCACTTTAGATTTGAGAGCAGCCAGCGTGGGCTACATAGCCTGTCTCACAAAAACAAGGTGGATTGCTTCCCAGAAATAACACCAAAGTTGATCTCCGGCATCCACATGCATGCACATACATATTACACACACACACACACACACACACACACACACGAGAGAGAGAGAGAGAGAGAGAGAGAGAGAGAGAGAGAGAGAGAGAGAGAGAGAAAACACAAGAATCACTCTTCTCTAATTTTAAAGCCCATCTGCATGAACAGTGTGGGATAATTAGATAGATGATAATCTATCTAACTTATATAACGTCTGACTTCTAGACCTATAGGAATCCCTTTGGCCACTCAAAGCCCCACAAACCATATCTGAGGAGCAGTCCTCTTTTGTGTACCTTCCTTTGACAGCTGCCTTTTCATACACAAGGACCTGTGATGCAAGGTGGCTGAGAGCTGTCCCAAAAAAGTTCTGTAGAAAAACTGAGACAAACAAACAAAAAAACAAAATTACAAATACAAAACAAAAAACAAACCTTTACAGAACTAATAGGGAGTATACTTAGCTAAGCAAATTCTCTATGTGATCTTTGATCGTTAAAATAACCAATGATGAAGTGTAAAACACATCCGATTCTGTCTCCATCCACTTTCTTAAGAGTGTCAACAAAATAAAACAAACCACGAAATATGTTCTTGGAGTATATTTAGTTAAAATCTCTAGGGATTTTTGCCTGCTAAAAAATAAAAATTAACCCCAAACCCACTGGACTTGACCACAGACAAGAAAACATATGCCTAGCACATGGCTGACATGTGTAAATGTGAATGCGTTTAGATATTAAAATCCCCCCAGCCGGGAGAAGCCCTCCCCAGCCCTAACCCTGCCCAGCCTTATCGGAGCAAGCCTGCCTTTGATCACAGGCACCTCAGAAGCCAACCGGTGTATTAGTCACCATTTCTACTCTAATTGGAAAATATTTTCCTGTTCAAGTTCAATCAGTGTTTCAGCTAAATAGGTAAAAGATACCCAAGAACTGAGAGCTGGAAAGAATCTCAGAGGCATCTGGCTCAAAATGTTTATTTTATAGATGAACCGATAAAGTCTCTTGTTCAAGACAATCCAACTTAGTCAGCAGGAAACAAGAGCGCAGAATTCTGATCACCATCCTTCCTTCTGGTTTCCGGTTTTTAGACGCAAGACCCTTCCAGAGAGCTCCCAAGCCAGCTCTCTTCAGGTCCTGGTCAGTCCTGCCTGAGGCAAAGCTGTTTCTGTCCAGAGAAAGTTCCAGGGCACCGGGGGCTGGTGCTGCTGGGTTGTGGGAGGGCACACCTCAGGAGCTCTGCTTTCAGGGATGAAGTCCGCATGTCCTCATGTCGCCTTTGCACATGCAAGCCTCACGCTGCTGCAGTCCTGCCACGAGACAGCAGAGCTGCAGGAGGATTCCAGAAGCCCTGGGGGATACATTCAAAGGATACCTCGAAAAGCAGAGCTGAGGATGTCACCCCCACTGGAAGGAAAGGGAGCCCGCTGGGGGTGGGGGTGCAGATGCAGGGACCTTGCCCTCCCATGACCTGCCAGCCTCCTTCCACAGCCCATCATTAATTGCGGTGGGGCACGAGGGAACAGCCCAGTGGCATGGCGCACAGAAATCACACTGACACAGCCGCACGTAGAAGAGAGAGGGCCCAGTTGCTCGGCAGCTTGAGTGGGAATGTGAGAAAAATCATGGGGATTTCACAGCGCAGGTGGAGTTCTTCGGCACAAACAACCTTGAGTGTCTTGCTAATCATTAGAGATGGCACCTCTGCTCAAAGTCAAGAAGTGGGGTTGCAGGGGTATTTCTTCCTCTTTGGAAAAGACATTGTACAAATAAGACAAATTTATTTCAGCTCTAGATGTGCAGGGGACCATTGTCAGCTTCCCGGGTGAGAGGTTGGGATGGTATGTCGGCCCCATCCTCCCATCCCACCCATACTCCTCCAAGATTCACGCACACAAAGGGCTAGGTACCCTGCTCTGTGCTCCATCTTCTTTTGAACAGTAGCCATGCCCAGGACGTGTTGTTTTCAGAGCTGCTGCTGGAAAAGCTTCCTCTATCCCTGTCATCTTACTGTGAACGGTTTTCACATTCCTTGTTACCTGAACAGAGGTGGCGATTCCACACAGGCTGGCCCCCCGAGAAGAGAGCCGTTCTCAGGCAGCTCCTATAAATTACCCCCTTCTCACTTTAATATCAAGTATGATATGTATTAGAGTGCAGGCTTTGGGCTAGACTCAAGTTGGAAGGCTGTCAAATAAAACACAAAATAGAAAAATAAATCCGAAGTGAAATTTATGACATGATTTTTTAACTCCCATTACATTCCACTTAACAAATGCATATGTTTTACAATATCTTTAATAATAATTATTAAACATAGTAAAATACTTCCAAACTTGGCTCATTGCATAATTGTACTTCGAGTGAAAAAAAAATTATCTGAGGCCTGTCAGGGTGCCACTTCCTCCTCCCCCAGCTTTTAACAGAAGCAGCCTCCAGTGGGATAATCCAAGCTGTGTTCAAGGAGTTGGCAAGTAGGTCCAATTAAATGTGGTTTTACTGTATTCTGGCGTTTGCATATCTAGTTTGCCAAGAAGTAATCTTTCACAAAAAAAAAAGGAAAGAAAGAAAGAAAAGAAAAGAAAAAAAAGACAGAAAGATGGGGGGGGGGCTGTACTGGCCCAGCATCAGACTGGATGGTATCACATAACTTTAACCATGGCTAAGATAATCTCTTCTTTTCTTAAGTAGTTATGGAACATGTATCATCCATCCATCATATTCCTGTGTGAACCATAAACACCAACCTGTGTGGAGCATCTTACATTTATACATGAAAAGACTGGAATTCATCTCAATAGGTCTGTTTATTTTAATTATTAAACTCCAAGGGGTTAGCGCTCAGCCACCTGAGCTTGGTGTATTTATTCAGGTGTACTCCAGTCGGATTATCTGAATGAGGCTGTAAATGATCCTATTGACTATTAAATACCCACTTGTCGAAGCAGGAGTTGTGCACATTCACAAACCTGGGTACCTGGACCTGGGAGGGCTACTTCTCTGCTTTGCTGCTGAAACGCTGGGCAGCTCCTTCGCTGGTGTTTTACTCGGGGCCCCGAGGCCTTCATGTAGGAGCTGACTCGAGCAGAGCAGTCCTTTCCAGCTAACCCAGGCTCTCCATGAACGGCCAGCCGTATCCAAAGTCCAGATGGAAAGCTGTCAACAAAGAGACTCCTTCCGCTCTGCCTACTGCATGATTCATCCCTGGCAAGAAGACAGGCCCGGAGATGGCCCCACCACCTTGACTCCCATAGGTGAGCCAGGCAAGGAGCACAGGTGCCCACTCGGCAGGTCAGCGGGAAGGGATCGGGTCCGAAAAAAAGGCTGCAAACCCCACAACCTGGCCTTTGTTACGAATCATGAGCTCATTAAAAACACATGCAGAAATGGTTAAACAAAACCCTCTAAAATCTTTTACAAAATCGCCAGTCTATTAGGGAGACAGAGCCTGCAGCAATCTCTCCCTCCAATGTGTGCAACCGAGCAGCTAATGTCCTTTGGACTCTTGTCTATGGCATCAAGCAGAGGGAAGGTTGTGTCTTTTTTTTTTTTCCAGGGGGAGGGGGTGCTTGTTTGGTTTTGGTTGTTTTTGTTGTTTTGTTTTTTTGTTTTTTTAAAAAACCAAATGATTAAATATAGCAACAAAGAACTGTTTTTACCAAACATGTATTGTTATGCTCATTGCCTTTTACAAAAACTGATGAAAACGGTGAGATCAAAAAGGAAGATTGGATCATAATAACAAGAAGGAAAAGAAAAGAGAAGAGAGATGACTGTGGCCCGACTGCTTTTGTGAAGTGATGCAGTATCAAAGAGGGAAGTGGACAGACTGATTAGGAACTCTGAAGCCATCCAGTACTTGGCCCTCACACACACACACACACACACACACACACACACACACACACACACACACACAATGTTGGATCATATCTTATCATTTAAAAGTGTCTGACTTAGCACAACGCATAGTCGTATTCTGCTGGTTTTCAGGCAGATGCACTGTTCTCCCAGTGAATGGACTTACACCCATTTGCATGGCACCATGGTATGGCTGTGACAAGACACAGGGCACATCAGTGACACGAGGCCTGACATGGAGATTCTCTAAGCTCTGACCTGGCATGAGCCACCTTCTCCTGACTACATGGGACCTGGGTACTTGTCTGTTGACATTCTGTGTGACATTTGCCATGGTGGTTTTTATACTTAACGATACTCCAGAGAACATCAGTCACAGGTTTGGGTTTTTTTGTTTTTTTAATTTTTATTTCTTCAGCATTAGTGGAGGGGTTGACATAGCAGCTTTTCTCTGATGTCAATGAAGTCTTCCTTTTATCCCCACCACCACCAAAAGAAATGATATGGGTGTGGTACCTTAGATCAATCAGAATGGGCACAGAGAAAGCTGTCAGAAGGGACCAGCAGTGTGACCCCAGTGAGGAAACTTGCACATGTGTGTTTGGACCATGAGCCCACCTGAGAGTGTGTAAACTTTTCACAATTATGACCCTTTAATTTTCACACAGCATGGAGAAATTGCTTTCTATGAGGGCATGCTGAAAACAAAATAAAGTTGAAATATTAGCGTTTGCTGAGTTTAATGTTTTTAAAAGAAAAATCCACATTGAATAAAAATAAAATAAAAATTGTAAAAAAAAAATCCACATTGCTGGGAAGGCTTTGTGGTAGGAAAACCTTTCACCTTGGTGTAAAACAGATTTTTTTGTTTTATAGAAGTATCGTCCCCTAAAATATTCATAGCACCTTTCTCTGAGAGCCTAGTAGTCTGTGTGTACATTCACAGCCGCATTGTGTCAAGGAAGAAGTAACAGGGTATAGTCCCCTGCTCTTAGAAATGAAGAAACGAATGTGGCAGAGTGGGAGCCCACATTTGTGGCATGGACATATCTCCCTGAGTTTCCTTTGAGGGTTCTTTCTAGTAGCTGACAGTGAGAGGAGGTGAGAAATATTCCAAGAAAGTGGGGCCAGTAAGGGGGAACCCAGAGACTCCCTCCCACTTGGGCAGCAGAGGAGTTCTGAGGTTCCTGGAGGCTGGTACCTCATCACCCGGCCACATTTCTCTGCCTCCCCAGTCCAGCAGCCCTGACAACTGTCTGCTCCCTGCCTGTCCCTGCCTGGACTGAGCACTGCCTCGTTGTGGCTGAACGAATAACACGCTTTATGGAAACCCAAGCAGTCCCTTCCTAGCTGGGAGTATGTGAAGGGAGAGGGAGTTGGGAGGATGATGTCAGGTTTCAGTTCTTGAGATGAAGCAGCCGAGGCCAGCAGGGCTCAGACTGCAACAGAGAGTGCCCTGCTGAACAGAGCTGAGGACTGGGTCAGACTGGAAGGAAAACCCACAGTGGCGGCAGCAGCAGCAGCAGCAGCAGCAGCACTCCAATCTAGATTCCAACAGTAACTGTTTGTAGCAGACAATGGGTATGATAACCCGTGACAAATATAGTGAGACTTTGACTTTGGAGGTATAACCAGGATGGAGATTGCAGACTTGGTCTTGATCAAAGATGACCCTAAAGCGAGGGATTTGACCATTGTCAAATTTGGAATCTAAAAGGAGAGGTCCATCCATCTTTCAAATGGTATACCCAAGGTCTTGGGGAGGTGTGAGATGTTTGCAAAGAGCTTGAACCCCTCTTCTCCCCAACACCTTGCTCTCAGCCTATTTCTCACTGAGCCAGAGTGAAAGACTTGGAAGTCACCTCTGTGCCAGGGAACTTCAAGTGCTTATGATTCTAGGTTACTGCCTACGTGGGGAAACACTCACAGCAGCCCCTGTGGGAAGGGGCTATCAGACAGACACCACAGGTCTTGACATCGTGGAGAATTTCTGAGCCATTCTAGATAGACCTTAGATTTTTCATAATTTGAACAAAAGAATTGATTTATTATTTTAAAGACTATCAGCCTAGAATCCAAATATTCAGATTTGAGATACAGTTTTGTTTTTTGTTTGGGTTTTTTTTTTTCTTTTCCCTTTCCCTTTCCCTTTCTTTCCCTTTCCCTTTCTTTCTCTTTCTCTTTCTTTCTCTTTCTCTTTCTTTCTTTCTTTCTTTCTTTCTTTCTTTCTTTCTTCCTTCCTTCCTTCCTTCCTTTCTTTCTCTCTATCTCATTCTCTTCTTCTTCTTCTTCTTCTTCTTCTTCTTCTTCTTCTTCTTCTTCTTCTTCTTCTTCTTCTTTTCTCTCTCTCTCTCTCTCTCTCTCTCTCTCTTCTGCTTATAAGGCTTAACTATTATTTTTGGAGAGATTAAAAAACATACATACTAGTAAATAAAATCAACATGAAGATTGAGAGCCTCATTCTTCGAGGGTGTTATTTGACTGACTTTTAAACAGCAACACATCAATCATCTAAAACCCCCCCATACTGGTCAAGCCTACAGACCTCCTGTCATATTCTCACTAAAGTATTATTTTTACTGCAAGATAAGCACCTTTACATAGCACGCTGAGTAAATGATGACAAGCCTGCCCTCCCTCCCCCTCTGCACAGAAGCGGTTCTAGCACGGCTTTGAGGCATCCCTCAAGTAAAATAACATATAAATAGAACGTGAGAAACCACCACATTTTTCTAGACTTCACACTTACTATGAAAAGCAAAAGTTCTTTGTGCCCCAACATCTACTCTAATTTCTTTGCCTTTCGCTGAAGATTTTCATCCAGTTTGATGTCATGTAGTGTAAGGATCCCAGAAGTGTCTCGGTTCCTCTATCTACAGGCTCAGCCCCCAACCTCACCAGTCCATGTCTGGGTATATGAACACATAGATAGCTAGTACTCAAGGCAGTAAATAGGCCAATCTAAACTGGAGTTTTCATTTCAAATTTATTTCTCTCCAACCACCCCACCCCACCCCAAAATAGTAGAAAGAAAGACATGGAGATAACTTGGCTAGAACACTCGTTGTGCCATGGTGTCAAAAATCACTCAACACACAACCTTTTTACCCTCTTGTGGTAAATAAACGGACACGGAAAAGGCTAGAAAGCAGAGCAGGAATTTCAGTTTGTGCCTCAGCCATAATCAGACCCAAGGCAACACCCGGCACACTCAGAGTAACCGAGATCATTCACTTGCAAGATCTTGAGGATTTGGTAGAGATCTTAAATTTTACATAAGAGGCGCCTGTCCTGCTGACAGTGTGCAGGTTGTAAACCTGTGTCATTTCCCCTCCTGCCTCACCCTGGGGCACCTTCTTCCTCATAGCCAGATAGCTACAGAAATAACTTTATAAATCTAATTTTCTTGAGATAGGTTTTTTTTTTCTTTTGCTCCAATTTATTCTAATTAAGGAGGATTTTAAGTGATGGAGAACTGTTAAGTTAGAAAACGGGATTTTGGGAGGGGACTTTCGGGATTGCAGTTGAAATGTAAATTAAGAAAATATCTAATAAAAAAATTGAAAAAAAAAGAAAATGGGATTTTTTTCCCCCACTAAGTACACATAGATGTTACTACCTTCTATGGTAGTTCCAGCTCACTGAACATAGCTATTTCTCTTTAGTATTTTAATTATGGTACTACTGTGCTTTCTGTGAAATTGTCCACAGCAACCTGCTTAGGAGGCATTGCTGTCTAGTAAACATGCAAATGATGTTTCAGTATTACCAAACCAAGGCTAGAGTTTCAAAGAACAGGTAGGTGTGTATTTTCAATCTCCTAAAAAAAAAAAAATCTTTAAGAGATTTGAAAGAAAATGTTAAATACTTTTACTTTGATCAAAGCTCATCTCAGATAATACCATACACAAAATGTTAGAGTCATTAATAATCTTCTTGGAGGTAAGGTGACCTGCGTTAAGTATGTTTTTTTCCCAATAAAATGTACATATTTCTTTTTATAGGTTTGAGTAAATCTATTCATACATGATTGATACATTTCTTCTAAATTCTGTCATATACCAAAAGTTTTATTCTGGTATGACACATGAATAAAATCCTGCTAGTCTTCCGCTTTGGTGACATCTACACATTTTCTACATTAGAACAGGTATAATGCATTTGCACATACTTACCAATATTAAAACATTCGTTCATACTCCAATTTAAATGGTCTACAAGTGCACCTTTGACAAACTTGAATATTTGGGAAAACTACGTTTAAAAATTCCTATAGAGTCATGATAGGCATGCACACTGACACGTAACAAAAGCCACCTGATTTAATGATTAACTGCTAAGATCACAAGAGGCTGTGTGCGGGCAGTTTCAGTGACCGGAGTCAGTCTGTGTGTCACCGGAGCACTGAAAGCTGTTCTGCACACACTCAGTGAAGCTATTCCTGACTAAGTGTGCTACCGTTTAAACTCAAATGGGCTTTTGTTTTGTTTTTCCTCTTGTTCCCCAAAGAGATGCAGCTTCCTATAGCCTAATGGCAAATCCATTCCCAAAGCTTAGGAAAAGGACATACTTTACTGGGGGGAGTAAGTGACCACAAATATAAGACAGCCTTTGGTTTTAAAGGATATTGTTAAAGCTACCCTTTCAACTAAAAAAGAAGCATCCCGCAGAAAGCTCGAAATTGATGAGATTAGTAAATATCAGAATAAAATTAGAAAAGGTAATTGGATACTTCATCCCTCCCCTCAACCCCCTCCTAGACACCCCCCCCCCAAAAAAACCTGATCTCTCTTTCAAAGGCTTGAATATACTAAAGGAAAATAAAACTGTTCTATATGTCTGAATTGGAGGGTTAATTGCAATGTATTTAACATAAGCAGAGGCATGATAAAGTATTTGGATTTTTCAAAAGAAAAAAAAAAAAGACCGTTCAAACTGCTGCTCACTGGTCCATTTCTACACGGACACCCCATCTCTCATAGCGCTTCACTACACGGACACCCATCTCTCATAGAGCTTCACATGTGGGGTTCAGTTTCTTCCATAAGAAATCACGATAGTAGGTGAGGATTCTTAAAGGCATTGGTTTGCAATATATATATATAAAGCTTAATTTCTGAATGATCTACCAAAATGAATTTCTGAAAGCTCTCAATGGCACCTTAAGCTGTAGCTGACCCTTCTGCTGCTATTCCCTTAGACAGGAGCGAAGCAGGGTGGCATGGAGAGGGCTGGAGAGAGTCTGTCAGAGCCAAGCTGACTTGAAGTCAGATAAGTGACTGCATGTCTAGACCAAAGAATCACGAATATTTTGGCAGGATTCCGCAGGCAAAAGGTAAAAATAAATAAATAAATTGAAATATTCTGACATAAGGGACAAAATCCTGTCAGTGTAATAAAGTTGGACTCTGGCCAAAATTAAATTCCTAAAAGCCATTTATTTGCTTTTAAAAAACTAAAGCCACTGCTTTATTTTTAAGATGACATTATCTCCAGTGTTTTAGAGGCAGAGGACTTTAATCAAAGTGACACAGCCTTTCTGTCCTGAACTTCAAAATTCACACTTACTTCATGCACTCTACTTTATCAGCAGTTTCAAACATTGCAATAAATGAATATAATCAAAATTTAGGTCGGTATCTACAATTAAAATTTTCCTACCCAGAGTTATGTGAGATTTCGTTAGGCTAGAACTCAAAGATTCTTAAATGTTATAGGAATGAAAACATATAGGCAAACAGTGCAGGAAATTTTGAGATCTTAAGAGATTAAAAAAAATTATCTGATTTTTAAAAATGGGGTTTCTCAAGGTTTTTTAATGCATTTTATGTGTAAAATCTGTAAAACTAGAAAATCTAAGGTTAAAGAAAATACAGTTATATCTCTTATAGTAGTTCAATAAAAAAATTACTTGGGGAGACAAGCATTATTTTTAAATACTTAATGTGAGTAAATATATCATTTTAAATAGAGTTCATCTTTTTCTAACCTTCCAAAAACCTGTTTTTAGAGGCCCATGTGAAGTCCGTTAAGGGTAAACTCTACTTGGTTCACCTATTAATCTGATAGCATAATTAACTAGGAAGGAAATCCCCAACCGGCCTCCTTAGTGTCTTCTGCTCCTCGGCTATTCCCCAGGGTACAGCTAGCACACAATGCTGGGCCCACAGCAATCTAGGGCCTAATTGATTATCTGAAAGAAACAGATGTTTTCAAAAGTAAGTGAAACCATATTTTTAGCATGTATTTAGAAATCAGCCAGATGTCAAAGGAGGGCCTGATTTTACAGGTTTCCAGCCGGATTGCATGCAACTTTCTTTCTTCAGTGCAGTAGAGAACAATGGGTTCTGGTGCATCACATGCCAAATGTGACCCTTTGTGTAATAACACTCTATGCCTGTTGTGCGGTATTGTAATAAGTTATTTCTAAGTGATAGTCTATCCTGTGAAGCCCGATAGGGTGGTGCTCACTTAAAATAAAGACAGTCTTGAGACTGACTGATACATAAGCCCTCAGTCTCTTCAGAAAGCTTTAACTCACAGGAAAATGACAAGAGTCTCTCACTAGCTGCTCAGGGAATAACTATGTAGAGACCAAATGAAAACTGCCCCTTCACGTGCAATGTTCAGTTGTTTAAAGCCAATTTTGAGGTGTGTTAGTTGAAAAACTGAATGTATCACTCCAAACTGGAAATTTTTATTGTACTTTATGATAAAAATCTTTGTGGACTTCTAGCCAAAGCCACCGAAGAGCTTCTAAATGGTGTTTTACACTCTGGATTTCCCCACAAAAGTTAACCTTACTGTAGGCTTTTTGGTGTACTTATCTTTGACAGTAGTAATGGAAAATTATTATTTCCATATTTGTCTTTAGGATTAGGAGTTATGGATAGTTGAAGATTTTAGTATTTATACAACCTCAGGACCTGGGCCCCACTGAAATCTAGGGCCAGTGTGCCCAAGTCCTTCCATATCCATGTGCTCTGTGAATTCCAAGAGTCAGCCAGCCCTTAGCAGACACAAACCCAACAAGATAGGCAAGAAATTGAGCAGGGGCAGTGACAAAGGGGAAGGATAGTTCTAATGGTGCATTACTTAAATATGTTTTAAAATTTGAACTCAAACACTAAGATCTTTTGAGTGCTGGTAAGAAGAACAGACATACACACAGGTCATCTTTAACAACTGAATGCCTGCTAATTCAATTGCCTGGACTTCCACTCATTAGCCAAGCAGTCTTCCAAATTAAGACATCCGGTCTCCTTCAATTTTCCACTTAAAGCCAGAACATGGGAGAATGGATTTGACCAATCAACTTAGGATAAAATCACGCATGGAAAGAGACTTGCATTGTGTATGGGTTAGTAGTTGTATGGCTTATTATTATTACCTTTGCCACTTCAAGTTCTTTGCATTTACAATTTCTAGGGAATTATCTCAACACTAGAGAGATGGGTCATATTTTTCAATGTGCATTTAGTGTCTCCTTAAAGAGTGAGAATGTACACATTTCCATTTGGGTGACCCTTAAGCAGTCTAGTAATTCATAAACTGAATAAAACTTGACATTAAAATGAAGACGTCATGCACTATACTAACTTCAAAATCTGTTGTGTGACTATAATACAAAAAGCACACGGAATTCTCAGTTCATATAATTTATTGCAGTTAGCACACAGTTTAAAAATTCACCAACACACCAATAGTACAAAACTAAACAGCATTATAAGTTATTCCCCCTCAGGAAATAAAACATACTATGATTGTCAAAGCTAGATGTCAGTCTAAGATTTAGAACAAAGGAAGAATGTGAAACTAAGTAAAAGAAAAAGCAATCACTCACAATGACCATTAAAAAAAGAAAATGCAAACCAGTCCGTTCTTCCACAGACATTGATTGTCTCCTCTAAATTAATAAAGATTATTTTAACATAAACTGTATTAAAAAAAAAAAAAACTAGAAACTCTTCAAGTAACTAAAGATAATGCTCCAAGGCCATTTTCACAGCTTTGTTTGTTTGTTTGTTTGTTTGCTTTAAATGCCATTACAGCCAAATTAACATACATTTGACCAAATATTTCCAAAACAGTCCAGCAACACACAATGGAGTTTTCCATTCAGTATCTTAAGCACAAAAATAGGCTATGTTTACAGTAGTTAAGGCGATCAAATTTTAAACAAAAGCAATTAAAAAAGAAAAAGGGAAAAACCACCACCGTCTCCCATGCTACTCCCATAGACCTTATTTGTAAGTGCAAGACAGGAAAACAAACAGTGTGCAAAACGCTTCTGCCCTGCGCGGGCCATCAGAACCACACGTCGGGCTGCAGCCTCTGCTGCCGATACACAGTCTACTAACCCCCCTCCCCATGTCAATCAAGGCGGTTCAGTCCTTTCAGCCTGGGGCTTTTTCAGTCCATAGAATCTTTTCATGAGTTAGGGGGTAGGGGGAAGGAAAGGAAATAGGGGAGAAAAAGAAAAGGGAAGCAAAAAGGAGGGAGAGAGAGAGAATGACCTATGACCTATTGTCAATTTGTGCAGTAGTTATTCTAAAAACACTCGGCTGGGTACGTGTGTACACCTAAACTCTGAGCTGGCATGGGTTCTGTGCAATTACAAGTGTGGTATGAATGCACACTGCACATGCAATTCTTTAAGCCGTTTGTAAACATTTATATGTTCCTTGTAATGTAGCGAAGTTATCAATTTGCAGCTTAAGTTTTTATTCAGCTTAACAGTTTCAAACTTAAAGACGTGGGAAAAGTCAATTTAAATTATATAAAATAAAAATAAAAATAAAAACAGTGCATTTATGTTCTTCGTAACACCAGTTTTTTTCCCAAATGGTGCTATTTTTCTAAGGAAATTAAATAATTTTAAACTCACTCGTTAAAGTTATACAATGCAAACAAAGACAAAAAATATATTGAAACTCATGCATTTCTGTAGCGTTAATATTTACTTTTCAAGACTCAACTAAGAGCATCAACACAACCTGTCAAGTTCTTTGACACCCCCCCAGCCCGTGTAATCAATTACAGTATACAAGAACAGTAATTCACATTTTAAACACACAGTTCAACACTGCTGAAGCTGCAATATCCTTTTTCATCTCAAGCAAACCTTCACAGAGACAGTCCCAGTGACCCAGTGTACTGTCAGATTTCTCTCACTGGGGACCATCAGAAAACCAGAAGTTGCCACAGAAAGTTTTAAGTCAACTGCTTGTTTAAAAATAGATAATCCAGCATTTCAGAAATTTTCCATTTGGGTCTAAAAGCATTCAGGTTTCCAACAGCCAGAAAATATTCATGCAATTTGAGACATAGAAAGAGGCTAATAAACTGGAGGGGATTTCTACTCTGCAAACAAAACAAACAGAACAGTGAGGAGCACAGGGAAAGCGCTCGAGACGATGCAGTGTGTACAAAAGTAAGCCATGTGAAAGCATCCGGTGACAGAACCAGTTGGTGAGAAGGTTTTATTGGCTAACTTGGCCTAACCCTCAAAAGAAAGACAGCTCTCTACTTGTGACTTGCTCTATTTTCTTTTATCAGAATGCTAAATTAGTGAGATTCTCATGCTATTATTCTAAAGTGCAAAAACAAGTTAAGATCCCAGCTCTTCAGTTCCAGGAAACAAGACTGCTTTTAGACCGTACCACAACTATATAGAGATCTATGTATATATATGTATATATATATATATAATTTATATATATATATATATATAAAATTATTTCCAAAGTTCTTGAGAGCTATCTTCTAAGGTCCAGTCTCTGACAGTGGGCAAGCTCAGCGCTTCACTTTTGACCGACAAGGAGTTCACCAACTCACAGTGGAACTTGCGGATGTGTCTGTACAGGTCTCCGGACTGCGTGAACCTGCGCTCGCACCACTTGCAGGCATGGGGCTTCTCGCGGGTGTGCACCACGGCATGACGGCTCAGGTTGTGCGAGTATTGGAAACTCTTGCCGCACTGGGTGCACGTGTAGGGCTTCTCCCCCGAGTGAGTCCTCTCGTGGCGCTTGAGGGTGTACATGCAGGAGAAAGTCTTCCCACACAGGGAGCACGTGGGCACATTGACATCGGCGGCAGGCTTGCTGCGTATGCCATCCTGCTCGCGGAAGTGCGTGCTCAGGTGGATCTGCAGGATGTGGGGGCTGGGGAAGACTTTGTTGCACAGGGGGCACATGAAGATCTGGCCCGCGGGGCTCAGGATATTGGAGACATAGGGAAGCAGACTGTTCTCCATGCCCCCTTCCACCTGGACCCGCTCGCTCTCTGGGGTCATCATCTCATCATCGCTGGCTTTGTCCTCCCGATCCAGCTCCCTTAAGACCGAGTCCTCCCTTAGAGGAGCCAGGTGGGCTGGCTCATACTGTACCCTGTTGTTAGTGCTCACACTCTCTTTCACAGTGCTATGTTCCATGTCATAGTCATTAGTGCCAACATCACTCTCATCACAGGACGCCTCTTTCTCCACCTTCACCTGCACCAGGTTGCTTCTCAGCACGTCCTGTGAAGAGAAATAAGAGCTGTTCAGATTTTCAACTCCTGAAAGGCTGGACTTGACAGACAGGTCCAGCACACAGTCAACATCTGCCGAATCCCTCACGGAGGTGACAGACCTCTGGGACAAAGACTCTGTTGAGCTGCAGGGGCTGGCTACTGTTTTTCCAGCTGCTGTGGCGTGTGGCTCGGCCTCTCCGCCAGCCTGGGGGATGCCTGCTGAGTCTGAGGGCAATCGCATCCACATGTTCCCAGGCTCAGCTGCCAAGTCCCTTTTGCTGGGTAGAATGTTCAATTTGTCATCTTCGCCTTCATCTTCATCACTGGGCAGGTCACCTGCCATGTGGCTGCTGCCGTCTGAGAGGCTCTCCACTTTATCCGAACAACTTGAAGCATCTTCTTCCTTTTTGGTGCTGTCTGCCTCTGTGGTTGCTTTCTCTTTCAGCTTCTTTTTGCAGACTTTGACAATGTCATACATGTGGAGATAACTGGCAGCTGCTAGCACGTCCTCAATGGGCAAGTCTTTGAACTGGAGTTTCCCTTCGTACATGAATTCAAGCAGGAGAGCGAAAGCGGGGGCTGTCACAATGTCGCTGTTCAGATGAACAATGTCTCTTTTGTCCAGCTGGTCCTTGTAAAAGAGGTGGAAATACATGCTGCATGAAGCCAGAACAGCTCGGTGTGCCCGGAACTGGGCATCTCCCACCAGAACAGTGCAGTCACAAAGAAAGCCCTGGTGCCTCTGCTCGCTCAGACACTGCAGCAAATGTCTGCTGTGGTCTGGAAACTCCATACTGTCTTCATAACCTGGGGAAAGAGGAGTTTCTCGTTAGAGCCTAGTCAGGAATTTAGACTCTAGTTGCCACTTTAAAAAATATCCGCCTTAGTGGTGGAGAGTTACATGTCTGAATTTTAAATCAGGCTCACACCCCAAGGACTCCCAAGTCACACATTCAACCTAAATGCAATCACCAAGGCTTTGCTCACCCCACTCAGAACTCCTGGTCAAGTTTAAAGCTTCCTTTAGCTTATGACTGAGAACAAGAACTCAGACCTCTTCCACAAATTTAACCAACAACTCATCAAATGACATCCTACAAAACCTAAAGACAGCTTTAACTTCAAAGGGAAAGAACTCGTAATATCAGGCAAAATCCCACACAAATTCTGGAAGAGTCAAGAAGACATGTCCAGCCATTCTTTGTAACACTTCTGATACCCAACTATTTAGAAAGCACAGACGCAACACACACATTTGGCTGAATTGAGGGAAAAAAAACAAAAACAAAATTGCATAATTAGTCCAGAAATCAGCAAACAACTTACTTTTAAAGTCAGAGTGTTACAACAACAAAAGCCCTGTGTATAAGAACAGATGTTGGTGCTGTAAGATTTGCAGGTACTGCACACACAGAAGATCAGACAGAACTGTACCGACAGATGGGAAAGATCATCTTTACTATGAACAAATCCAAACATTTTAAAAATGAATGGGGAGGGGGGGGGTCTGTTTCTTTGTAGATCCTCTACTTCAACAACATTAGCAACCAGAGAGGCTGTTAACTCTGAAAATTTTCATCTGAACTTTGATCTGCTATAGGGCAAAAGAAACTTCATATTAAAATTAATCAAACTTTTACCACTGTAAAATAAGGTGCAAAAACTTTGTAAGTTAAATATTTATAAAGCCTTCCTAGAAAAAATAAACTATTTTTCTGGCTCTGCCTCAGGTATCCAACAGAAAGTTTCAATAATAACTTGATATATTTTGTTTTCCCAGTACCTTCTATTCTTCCAATTATGCATCTTCCCCATGTTTTCTGGCAAGAGAGAGGGTGAAAGAAGGGAAGGCAAAGATCAGTCAAAATTCATCTATAGTGGCTAAAACTCTCTTAAGATCAGCGGAGCCCACTTCACCATCCTGGGACCAAAGGCAGAGCTCCCCACCATCTACCTATGCAAGTGCATCTGAGGATGGATATGAGACTAATATTCGGAAAGGACTTCTCTCCTCCACACTATGCTGAGACACAGTGAAACTTTCATCCTAACCCTGATACCTTCTGAAAGAAAGACACCACCAATAGAATAAACCAAGATTTACAATACAATCACTTTAAGTGCCCCACAGCTAACATCAATCCTAATCCTTGAGAGGGCTAAAAATAAAGATTGGAGGGCAGCTCACAAGGTAGCCGTGATCAAATTAGGAGGCTGAGAGGACAGAGGGACGAAGAAGGAAGCTTATAAACATCTGATCCAGCTGACTGTGGCCATATGGCAGCTGCTGCCCAGATAAAGAGATTAAGAATAGAGGAGTGCGATTACAGCTGTCTGGCCAATTCAGGCAGCTCACATCTACAAGTTCTAAATTAGTCGCTAACACAAAAACTCCTGCAAATAATTATTGTTATGTTGAAATAAAAGATCTCTTAAATATATATTTGAAAGAGAAATGAGGAAACTGGTCAAACTATTCTCCTAGGAACAAAAGTTCTCTTTCTTTCTTCCTTCCTTCTTAAAAAACAAAAAACAAAACAAAACAGAACAACAAAAAAAAAGCCCAACAACAAAAACCCTCCGGTTTCAAAAGCACTACAGCTGTATGCTGCTTTCAGTAATGCTTGCCGAATGTTTTGAAGAATAAAGTTTCACAGTGGAATTAATTACACAACCTAGCTTCTTAACCAGAATAATCTTCTCGTGTAAGTTTGAAAGCTGGATTCCAGACAGTTTACTATTTCTGCCCCCCTCAAGCAAAAGGAATCTAAACAGCAGTGAACAAAAGACATCTTAATCCACAGTGATCTCCAAAAGCCATATTCCAAAGCGTTTCTTACCATCTGAAAACTTGAAATATTTTTGTGTATTAAAGTTATTTACTTGCTCAAATAGAAGAAATAAAATTGTAAGCCAAGCAAGCCCAAGACTTTCAATCCAGTAAGACCATCACTTCATGCCCAATTTCACATATTATTCATAAAGTGGATTAGAAAAGTAATGTGATTTTAAAAAAAAATTAAATAAAACACCCAAACACAAAGATGCTCAGCCTAATCTCCTGCTACTCCTACCTTTAGGACACATAAACTTGATTAAGTCCTTCCCTCGGAGTCTTGCTGGCTGCAGGTCTGTTACATCGGTGGAAAAAAAGCAGACTAAGAGAGACAGATGCAAAGTGGAGATGATGTTGGAGAGGAATGAGATACCTTCTCCACCACAGATCTGCACACACTAACTCCCTGTCTGTGTGTTAGAATAAAAGGCTGAGGGATGGCAGGCTGTCAGCTGCTCTGACATCATGTTCAGATGGAAATGCTACCTCCAGCTGTGCTCCTTTAATGCCATATGCTACTCCTCTACACTCCTGCCACCAGCTTTTTCTTAGGAGAACTTTTCTCTTCTGTTAGTATAAACAAAATACTTCAAAGTCTTCCTTTTTCCCCCCAAACTTTCTAACAGAAGAAATTGAAAAGCTCAGCATATGGAGTCCTACTGTATTTATGGAATCGCAACACTTCTGCCTCAAGTTGGTGGACTGGCTTACATATGACAGCACACTCGAGCTCGGTGCTATTCAGGAAACCCACATTCACTTTTATTCAACTCCAACGTCTAGTTTCAAAGGCAGCTTAGGGATATTTTTAAACCAACCCATTTGACATCTCTAGTCCCATTTCAACATTATTACAGCATGTTTTTCCCCCTTCCCCTGCGGAGATAATGGCAGACATCTCCGAAATGTTGGCAGACTTATTAAGAACTATTACTTCAGCGTGGTTCACCTTATTGTTTTACTCTTACCTAAGCAATTTATCTGGATCTACCTCCCAGGAAAATAGTTCACACTGCCACCGTTAGTGCAAATTTCCACCTTCAGCATCAACAAACTCAAACTGCACTTCTGAAATACTGGAAAGTATTTTAGTTCAATGAGGCAAATTAATAAACTGACAAAACCTGCTACAGTCACTAAGAATGGCTGTTTGACCACACAGCTCGTCTTCCTGCTCAGAAAAATCATCACTTTTGTCTTGCCCTTGGTCTCTATCACTTTGGGGAAAAGGGTTGTGATCACCAGGAGGGTTGGGAGGTCAAGTGTAAACTTTGGGAACTTTTTTTGGCTACAGTGTGTGGATCTTTTCTAATGGCTGATGTAATGTTAATGTAACCGGGGCTGGGTCGCTGGGTGCCCTGCAAGGTGCTGCGACATCTATGAATATCAAGATACATCTCCACCGACCCTTGGGAGGTTGGAGAGTAGAAAAAAGAAGTTGGGGCCTGAGGCACAAGCGTCCCAACCCAGGCGACAACCACTTAGGCTCGCCTTAGAAAACAGAGGCAGGGAGCTAGAGAACAAAACCCCAACTGTGTCCTGCTCTCGCTCACGAGTCACAAACCTAACTTTCTCTAACTTCGCGGTGAATGACACAATTCTGAACTCGTTCGAGAGGCACTCTGTGCAGATAGGTACATTACTTCCCTGTCTCACACACACCCTCTTTTCCACAGATGCCCTCGCCCATTCCACTATATCCGACATTAATCACCCAGTTTACCCAGTGGGGTGGTGGTGGGGGTGAGTGACAGTTTAATGAGTCCCAAGCTCCGCAATGGCCCGAAGACATCCACTCCACGGATCGACCGGTCCACCGCTACTGCGGACCCTCGGAGGTTCTGTGAGGTTAGGGGGTTTGTTTTTCAGAGGTGGGGGCAGGGTGCCCCTGGAGTGTGTGTGAGGTTCGGGGGTGGGAGAGAAGATGCAAATCTTCGCGCAGTTTGCGGTGCATAAAGCACTCAGGGAAAGAGGAAGGGTGAAACCACGGGGAAGAAGGTGCAGGGCAGAGAGCCGGTGCAGCAGGAAAGCACCTTCCACAACGGCCGAGAAAACAGACCCGGGTCGCGGCAACAACAAAAGAAAAGTCGCAAGAAGCGGCGCGGCGACCGCTCCCCCGCCGCCGCCGCCGCGCGCCAGCCCCCGGGGCCTCCCGGCAACCGCAACCCGGGCGCCGCGCCCTCCCCCTCCCCCGGCCCTGCAGCTGCACCGGCCCCGGAGCCGCGGCCGTCCCGGGCGCTGCAGCTGCGGCGGCCCGGCCCCCTCCCCCGCCCGCCCGCCCGCCCTCCGCACCGGGAGGCGCCGCCGCAGCTGCACCGAGTCCGCCCCGCGCCGCAGCTGCACCGGCCGGGGAGCGCGGCCAGGCGAGGCGAGGCGAGCCCGCACCGCCTGCCCTCCGCCGCACTAACTAACTCCGCCCGGCGGGAGCCCACGGTCGGCAGCGGGGCAGGGCGGGCGTGGGGACTCACACGGAGCGGCCCGAGTCGCCGCGTCCCCGCCGCGTCCTCCTCCTCCTCCTCCTCTGCCGCCGCCGCCGCCGCTGGACTTGTGGGCGTCCTCCGCCGGCCCCCGCCCGCCCGCCGGCCCCGGCCCGGGCCCCGCGCGCCCCCGCCGCCCCCCGCCCGCGCTGGCAGCCTGAGGCGCGCGGCCGAGCCACAGGGCCCCACTCTTTCAACGGCTCCCCATGGCAGCAGCCCAGCGGCGGCCGCAGCCTGCCAGACGCACGGGCGGGAGCGGGCGGGCGGGCGGGCGGGCGAGCGCGGCGCCGGGCCGGGGGGCGGGGCGGGCGGGGCGCGGGCGGGGGGCGGACGACGCACACGCACGCACGCGGCGGCGCGGCCCAGATGTGGCCCCGCCCGGCCGGGCCGCCCTGTGCCGGCCGCTCAGCGATTGAGCGAAAGCGGCGGGCCCCGGTCTCTGGCCCTCCCCCGGCCTCGGTGGCGCCCAGTAGGAGAGCGGTGTTCCGGGAGGGCGGAGAAGCGGCGGGACTGACGGGGCAGTTCGACCAATAGGAGCGGCGGTCAGGAGCTGCCGCCTGCGCGCGCCAATCGCAGGCGGCGACTGTTGTGAGGGCGTGGTCTTTTCGGGGAGGGGCGGAGCTCGCGGACCGCGGCGGCGGCGGCGGCAGTAGCGGCGGCAGTGGCTCCCCTCTGGGTGACTTGGCCGTGAGAAAGTGAAAGGAGCCCGCAGGCGGCGGCGACAGCTGCGCGGGGAGGGGCTTGCTTCCAGGCTGGAGACAAGCGCGCTCTGGGGGTGTGGAGCGAGCGAGTCCGCGTGCACCGCGACGGCCATAAGTATACTTTTTCTTGGGGCAGGTGTCCCGGGGAGGCCGAGCGCGCGGGGCCGCAGCAGGCCAGGGCCAGCCTGGGGCCGCAGGGTCTGGCCCTCCTGCAGTGCTCGCCCGGGTCCTGTCCTCCTCGGGGACGCGCCGCCTCCGGCCTGCCGTGTCGGTCGCCAGGTGCATGCGAGCTGCAAGCTCCTAGCGGCTGTGAGAGGCGCCTTTCCCCGGCGTCCTCAGTTCAAGTTGCAGCTGCGTTTCTTTTCACGATCCCCGCGTCCCGTCTGTACTCTCCGTTACAAGCAAAGACATTGCCCCGAGACCAGTCTTAGACCTTTCCAGTGAGACTGATACTTGCAGACGCTTTAGTCTGTTCGTTAATTGGTGCATAAGGAGCCACCGCTTTGTAAGGAAGGGAGAGACCTTATTTTGTGTTGCACCTCTCTCCTTTCAGATAAACTTCCTCCTTACCTGTTCTTTGTGCCTAACCAGCAAAGAGGAAATGTAGAAAATTTCTGCCCTCAAGATAATGTAAGGCAAGAATAACAAACAAGTAAAAAGTTGAGTAACAAGCAGGGGAGAGAATGATTCAAGACAATAAGACAGAAAACTGCATAGCGAGGAAGTCAACACACTAGTAATTGTCTAAATGAAATGTGTTTACTCTTTGCTATGTGAACGCTGACTGGCAAGCCTTGTTGCTAACCAACTCACCAGGAAATCTTGCAGCTGAGCAAAATCTGCTTTCTCTTTCTTCCAGGACAAACTAATAAAGAAGTTGAAAGTAATTGTGTGGGCAAATCAGACATATTGAATTGCTAATGAACACACACACTGCGCCAAATTCCTAAAACTTTGATGTTCTGTTGGAAACAGTAATGGTTTCTACTCATTCCTTAACTCTCTTAAATTTTCATGATGGATGGAGGAAGGGGGGGCGGGGGGGAGGGCGGGTCGGGGGGGGGGGTCAGGGGCGTCTTCAGATTCAACCCGAATTTCTTACCCCATACTTCCCAGAAGAAAGACCCACTCTCAATTTGTTAAACATTTTGAGAGTTTACAGGTGGTTTTTGTTGTAGTTTGATTTGGCTGTTTGAGACAGGGTCTCTGCAAAGATGGTCCCTGCTGTTCTGGAACTCACATATAGACTAAGCTGGCCTTGAACTCACAAAGATCTGCCTGCCTCTGCCTCCCAAGGGCTGGGATTAAAGGCTTGAGCCACTGCATGTGCCTACCAGTATTCTAGATGAATGAAACACTTTAAATATATATATATATATATATATATATATATATATATATATATATATATATATATAAAATTATTTTTAAAAACATATAAAAAGGAATATATGTTTCATGGAGAATTCAAGAGGATAAAAGGAAAAAGATGTTTGTATTTATAAGGCCATGTTTCACCAATTAAAAGCTAACAATAAGGGATTAACAAACCTCTTGATAAATAGATGTAAAGTACCTGCTAATGTCAGGATATCAAATCATAAATTTGTAAGAAAACTGGGTCGTTCAGATTATCCACCAAAACTTAGACTCAGTTTTATGGTATCCAGAATGAAATCACACTCTGACAGGGGTTTTACACAGTGTACCTGCTAGCAGAGACAGACAGAAGACACTGGTGGGTCGAAAGTCATAAATATGGCTTGCTCTATTTTGGGGCTGTTTTCCCTGTGAGCCATAACTAGTATCCATTTTGAGAACAGAAAAGTATGTCCAGGATATACAGATTAAATGAATATTTAAGGAAGCCAGTCTGTCACCCCTCACTGCTATGACAGTTATATCCAAGGTCCCTGGCGCAATTGTATTTTCTCTCCTCCCTCCCCCGCCCCAACTTCATTTAAACTCTTACTTTTAGTTCTGGTTGGAAAATCAACATACAAAAACAAACAATAAAGTATGATTGGTATCAGAGGTGATATATACAGAAGGGCTACTGTCCATCCACTGGATCCACAGAAGATGGAAAGTCAGAGTCCAGATAACTCCCCTTGACTATGTCTCTGGGCAGAGGTCTGCCCACTCCTATACCACAGTTAAAACAAAGAGACTTGACAGAGTTCATTGTTGTTTTAAAGCTAATAAACTACTCTCAATGCCCACCTTGCATAGTGAAAACAAATCCGGGGAAAAAAACCAACACTAACCTATTGGAGAAGATACTCTGTTGCTTTCTCTCTGAAGGAGTGGCATTGCTACACGGTTCTGGTTCTGATCCAAACGAGCTTTCCTAGGAGCCCTGAAGTTTAAAAATAAAGTGATACAAGAGATTTCTTGCTATAGAAAAGGTCTTCCACCTTCATTACATAAGAGTCAAAAATGACAGCTTAAACAGAGTCAATGTTGATTTCAGGAGTAGCTCCATAAACCCAGTGACTGGTGAATCACAAGTCAGAGCACTGGAAAACCATTGCTGATTCTATTACAGGTAACGGAATCAAGATGAAAGTACAAAGGTAACAATGCCATGTATAGTTGGAACATTTACTAAAAAAGTAGAATTAGAAGCAAACAATAAAATATTAGCTAACCCAAGGTGTGATATTTGTAACGAGTATTATAGGTATCAAGGTGTGACCTGAATTTAATCTGATTAATGACTTTTAGGTAAGAACTTCCTATATCACCTAGGCTGCATTTGAAGCTGTAGAGTCAAGTAACCATCCCTGTTTCTGCAACCCAAGCAGGTACCATGCTTGCTTCTGATTTTTAATCTATAGATCTGTAGAGAAAAGACACACTAAAATAAAAAAGTTTGTTCAAGCTTCTATTGAATTTACTACCTTCCATATATCGTGCGAATGGGATTCTATTCACTTTCTGTTTCTATTTGAGACAGATACACTATGGACTGCTTGAACTTTGTAATCCTCCTGCCTCAGCTTCCCATCATCCCCCAACCCCTTCCATGGCTCCAAGAAAAGAGCAGGTTGAAGTGGTCCAAAGGAAGGAATAGGCATAGAAACATAGCTGCAAGTGAGTCTTAAAAAGTAAATGGAACTCATGCCACAATGGTGAACAAGGAGTGTATTCCCTAAAGGCGCGCGTGTGTGTGTGTGTGTGTGTGTGTGTGTGTGTGTGTGTGTGTGTGTGAGAGAGAGAGAGAGAGAGAGAGAGAGAGAGAGAGAGAGAGAATGAATACATATATTTGGAGCCAGTGAAATCATTCAACAGATAAAAATATTGGCTACACAAGCTTGAGAATGCCCAATTTTAAAAAGCCTGATGTGTGCATAGGGTTAAGGGCACTTATAACTCTAGACCTCCTGAAAGCTGGCTAGTCTGGACTAAGCTGTATGGCAGCAATAGCAAGATTTCCCCCCAACAATGGGCCAGGTGAGAGCACACTCCTGAAAGTTGTCCTCTAAGTCCCCCCCACACACACACTCACCTGCATTCACACACATACAAAATAATAATAAAAAATTCTTTTCTAAAAGACAGCGTCTCACTATGCAGCCCTTAGTAGTCCCGGACTTCCTGTCTAGACTGGCCTTGAACTCACAGAGAATACCTGCCTCTGCCTCCTAACTGCTGGCATTACAGACTGGACTACCACATTCAGCCAATACATTAAAAAAAATTAAATTTGCACACATTTATAATCTTGCAGAGCACATTATATATCAAGTCATTCCCCAGGCTATAGATTGTGTGGTATAGGAGCCTATTCATTAAATCTCTAAAGTATGATTGTCCAGCATTGGAGGTAATTCCATTAGATTGTCAGCCCCAAAGCCAGAGACAGTGTCAGCAGCATTAGAAACTCTTGAGGAAAGGCTCTTGCACGGGGTGCGGAGGCAGTGGGGTCACCCCTGTGCGGAGGGCAGAGTGAGCTACACCAGTAATTCAAAACATCTGAGGGTTAAGGGCAAGAGGAGCAAGTAATGCCATGTTCCCAGAATGGTTTTTCCTGTGTAGCAAGTTCTCAGCTGCCTGCTGTAAATTGGAGATCTGATAGTATAGTGGCTGAAGAAGGCCAAGAGTTCAGACTTGCTTGAACCAGGGATGTTTACTTCCAAGACTTTAGGAGGAAAGGGAAAGCAAACGTAGTCAGTAGCTTTTCAACCCCTAGCCCGTTTTCTCGGTTTTTTTCTCTCTTATAAAATACATTATGCTGTAAGGCATTTAGACGATTAAGAACAAACACACAGAGGTGCTTTTAAAGTCACTCCTGTGCTTGCTTTGTGTGTACCCATCATTTAATACAAGGCTTCTCTGCCGTCCTCCTCCCCCCTCCCCAGTTATGCTTGTGATGGAACTCAAGGCCTTGTGTATGCTAGACAACTACTGTAGCCCCCACTCCTGCCATCCATAGCCCCAATCCCACCCCAAGTTGGCTAAACAAAAAGCCTGGCTACCATCTCTTAATGGGAGTTTAAACAGCTAGCATTTGTTGAAATGCCAACCTAATAAACAGGTACAGGCAATGCTACCATCCTTGAAGATCACACAAAGCCCTCTGAAACCAAATGCTGAAAAGTATGTGTTGTGTTGGAAGGCACATTCATTTAAACCCCTGGAAAAAAAAATGCCTTCATTTCGTCTGTGGGTTTTTCTACAATAATCTTACATACATGGCTTTTCCAAATGAGTAGGTTCTAGCAAGAGAGATTATGACATTATCATCTCTCCATTCTCATTCTCTCTCACTATCCCTCCCTCACTCCCTCTCTCCCTTCTCCCCTCCCTCTCTCCCTTCCTACTAATATGGATTTCTCTAGAATCCCACAAAATATGTAATAAATAAAAGTGATTTGTTTTGCTTTGAAAAAAAAAAAAAAAAACAAAAGTTCTAAAGCTGTAAATGCTAGCGTTCATGATTTCAATTGGCCACTTCCGTTGGCTTGTGTTGAAATACAGGGTGCAAATGAACATAGAAGCCAATGAGGTATTTTCTTCACTTTAGAGAGCAGCCTAAGGGAGTTGGGGGTGTGGTGGAGGTTAGATCACACACTTGATCTACTTCAGGTACTGAGCAAAAGACAGAAACAGCATCCACTCATCCGCTTTCCAAACAGGGAAGGAAGGCCCTCTGTGGTCTGCTTTATTTCCATCCTTCATGGACTTGAACAGGCAGAGGAAAAAAGATAAAGATATGTTCCAAAGTTATCAGTTGAGCACCTGCATTGCGTCAGAAAAACTAATATGGACCAATACTTTCAGGGCTCCTGCAGAATTTCTGCCATGTGCTAGGTGCCAATGACACACGGATTAATATCACCCCCTTTATTTATTCTATTATGGATAGATGTCATTGTGAGTCTCATTTCAGTGGCTAATATATTGATATCTGATAAATGTGTAGCAACCCCAGCCATTATTTTTTAAAAAGAATTTTAATTAAAATCCTTGATGATAAAGATGTTCTAAACATTTACCACAGAAATCTTGATACTAGTCTCTGTAATAAGAGCAGACAGAAGGTTAAATCTCACTCCAGAATTTACTTTGCCCTTAGCGATCACATGCAATTCAGGAAGTTACTTCCTTTACAAAGAACTAGCATTTATGCTTAAGACTAAAATGATTATTTTTAAAGTACCCATTTTACAATGCAAATGTGTATCTAAATTAAACTCGGTAAAAAAAAATAAGCATCTTAAATTGAATCTACAGTAATGACTTTATAGGAGACAATAGGGAAAGTGGTTCTTCAGTATGAACTCAGAGCAAACAGATTTTAAATTCCTCTTTGGGAACTTTTTTTCTGTCTTTGAAAGCTAATGTCTGGCACAGTTTGTACTGAGAACCCATTGCTCAGAAAGTTACTTTGTAGCGCTAAGGCTATTCATCCAGATCCGATCCAAAAGGAAACATTGGGTAAAAAAAAAAATAACAAGCAATCTGTTTTGGTGGTGCATGCCTGTACTCCCAACACTCAGGAAACAAAGGCAAGAGACCCAAAGAAAGTTCAAGGCTATCAAAGTCTACATCTTGAATTCCAGACCAACCAGGACTAAACAGACAGAGCCTTTCTCAAACAAACAATATAACAAATAATCCTAGTGTCAGTCTACAATGTCAAGCCATACCTTAGCACTTGGGATAGGCGACAGTTGCAAAGACACCAGCTCCCTAAGACAGAATGGCCAGCCACAAGATAGCAGGAAACAACATACTCACAATAGACAGAGACAAATGCAGGCTGAGAAGAGCAGTGTAAGAGGGAATAGCCTTACAGAGTGGTGGAGGTGGTGGTGGCGGGGAGTCTTTAAAGAACAAGAAGCGGCAACTATAGAGTAACTAAAGAGATGGAGAGAAGGCAAGACCTCAAGGGGAAATGAATGGTGGTCCTTGCATGGTGAAGGAGCATGGAAAAGCAATGGCCATCGCAGCATAAATAGAGCAGCGGTCAACACCCCCTACAGGGCTCTGCTCATCACTGCCGCCGTTTTGTCTGAACCTGTGTCTTGCTAACTGCCTTGGTATATGCTGTGCTTCATTTGTTCACACTGTGACTTGCTCATTTGTTAGGCTGATTTCTCTGATGAGACCTGCTTAGTGCAATCTAGATTTTCTTAAGATAGCCTCCCTTGTCATAGCACACTGAAGTTACTTTACATTGTCTTTTCAGTGAGGAATATAAACTTTTGTTAACATAACTAATCATATTTTAGAATAAATGTATTAATTCGACAGTCACTGAAACCCTACGATCTAGGGCCTGGAACTAGGGACATGGATGCAATTGTTTAATAGTAGTTGCTGAGCAAAAGACAGAAACATTGTCCACCCTTCTGCTTTCCAAACAGGGAAGGAAGGCTCTCTTCTCTGGTCTGCTTTATTTCCATCCTTCATGGACTTGAATGGACAGAGAGAGAGAAAAAAAAGATAAAGATATGTTCCAAAGTTATCGATTGAACATTTGCACTGAATGCGTCAGAGAAACAAATATGGACCGATATTCTCAGGGGTCCTGTAGAATTTCTGCCCTGTGCTAGGCAGAACATTTGACCCAGGGGCTCCTATCAGGTGCATAAATTAGCATTGGAAAGCAATAAGGTTTCAGAGGCTAGAGAGCCACCTTAGCAGTTAAGACCTTTTACTGTTCTTCCAGAAGATTGTTAATTCTAGCTCCACAGCATCTAATGTTCTCCTCTTAACCTGTGAGGTCCCCTGTACTCACCTGCACATAACCCCTTCCACATCCACACATATACATAATTAAAAGATCAAATAAATCTTTGAAAAAATTAAAACAAAGAACAAATGTTGAGCTACTTTGAAAATATAATCCAGGAAAATTTGCACAATCTAGGATACTTTCCCGATTTTTATTTTCGTTTTGTTTTGTTTTAGTGCTGGGGCCTGTTCAGGCTAAGCTGGGCTTTACCACAGAACCACACTCCGCACCCAGCTACTCATCTTTTTCCATCTTCTTTGTAGGATTCTTCTATGATGACTTGTGTCCTTAGCATGTAGGATGCCACCTGACACAAAATGAGCACTCAAAAAATATTTTCAAAGGAAGGGATAAGAAGAACACACGGAAAAATAAAACTTTCATTTTTCTGTGGGCTTCAGGGAAAAGCAATGTTTTATATGGTCAAAAACGTCCTTCAAACTGCAGAACTTGACACAGAACTTACTTTGTAGAATATATATCCAACTTCTTTTTTTTCTTTCTTTTCTTTCTTTCTCTTTCTTTCTTTCTTTCTTTCTTTTTCTCTGTATCCAAGTACACCGCAGCCCCCTGCCACCTTCCAAGAGCTAAAATTACAAGCATTTATGACCTCACCCAGGCAATTTGCATTCTTAAAAAAAAAAACAAAAACACCTGAATTCTAGAGGGGGTGGTTGGGGTCAGGAGAGTTGGAAGGGGAGGGAGGAGTGTACGTATTCATGTATAGAATTCTATTTAAAAAAAAAAAACCACCTTTATGTGTTATTGTCTGTGTGATATATATGCACAATATGTGGGAGCGTACATGCCACAGAGCACACGCAGAGGTCAGACAACAACTTCATGAAGTGGGTTCTCTTCTTCCAGTTTTATAAATGTTCAGGTTGTTGGGCTACATAGCAAGTACCTTTACCTGTGGAGCCAGCTTGATGACCCTCCCATATACTTTCATGGGTGTACTGTGATCCAACAGAGAAACCTCCCTGTGTGTATGGTAGACATGTGTAGGATCATAGCATCCCTGCCCTATGTGCTATGGTTCTAAGGTCAGCCTAGGCAGACTAGTAAGATTCCCAAGGGGGAAAAAACCCTTCATCTTTATGGATGAGTTAGCTCTCAGAACTTAGGGGTGGAAGGGGTATTATTTTCATCACCTGGAGGATGAAATGGTTAAGTGACTTTGCAAGAGCCAAAATCAAGACTAGTGGGTCCAAGAGCTAGCTCATCACAGTCATCGAGTCATTAAGTGTAGGACCACATGGTGACCCACACCTGTAGTGCTAGCCATCGCAAGGGAAGACAATGCATAAGCGTTTTCCTGGCCAATACAGTGAGACTCCGCTTCTTATAAAACAACAGAACAAACAAGCAAATACAAACCTTTATCTAAAACAAACAGACCAAAAATCCCAAACCAGAATTTGTTGTACTTTATAAAGAAATTATCTATTGGTTTCCTACATTTAAGGAAAACGTCCATAATCTCTATTGAACCAGACAGACAAGCTAAAACTATAATAGAATAAATGATCTCCAACATCTCTAGTGAAAATATACACTGTCAGTGGATATAAATGAAGATGCTTTCCTCTCCATAGATGCCGATGAGAAGAGAGGCTTCTGAGAGCAGAGAAAACCACACTGAAGAGGACTGGATTAAAAAAAAAGCTATCTGGGTGCATCCTGCGATTGTGAGAGATAAAAGATTATATTTTCATTTGCATGGTTTGCTGGCTTTTATTTGGCAGATATAATAACACGGGCTATGCGGAGGCCCATAAAACAAAGTGAGAACAGCAGCTCATTCGGTGGCAGAATGGAACGGTTATGGCTAAAGGGCTTACATAATTCATTTCAAACCCTTATGCCTGTATTTATTGTTGTTTAAATGAAAATTAAACTCTCACAGCCATAAGGAGGGATCCGGTCAGAAATGTGATTGAGACTCTTTCTTCTTGCGCGGCTTCTGAGATTATCCGTCTGCGGTACTTAAAGACAGCCTTGGAGCTAGAAGGGATACACTCGGAGCGAGGGCTCTACTTACCCGTTGCCCCTTTCTGCCTTGCTAACCAACTCTACAACTACAGCAGCACTGAAGTGAGCCATGAGAGAGGCACAACTGGCTCTTGTGGAATTTCTAGTTATTGGGGGCAACCAGAAGTTGTGGCTAAGAGGCAATGTTTAACATCCACACGGAGTTTCGCATAGGATAATACTTTGGGGAACGGAGAAGTAATGTGAAAGAAAGGTTAAAGCAAAAGATACCCAAACGCTGCAAACAGTGGACTGTCGTTATCATTATTACGTCATATCTCCAAAATACTTTTAAATCCATGACGTTGAATCACTGTATTTTCATAAAAGACTAAATATTTTGGCCTTGATTATGAATGCTTAAGCCCATGAATTTGCTGTTAAGGAAGAATTGGGAGCTTTGAAGAAACAAACGTGTAACATTAAATGTTAAATGAAGATCTAGCCTTTCCCATTCCTCAGCTGTAGGCACGGAACCCTGGACCTCACACATACTACACAGGAGCCAGATCTGGATAAGACTGGAAAATATTAATAATTTCAGTACCAATTTAATGGAAATTCAACTGCAAGCTTTATAACAAGCATCTAAAATATAGTTTTACTTTCTTCATATCCCATGAAGGTAATCTATACTACTACCATACAAGGATATAATTTATAATGCCATTTAAAAACTGCCAGTCAGTGTGCTTTTCTTTTTGAGAAAAGGTCTCACTATGTAGCCCTCCTTGACCTGACACTTGCTCTGTAGACCAGACTAGCCTTGAACTCACAGAGATCCAACTGCCTCTGCCTCCCAAGCACTGGGGTTAAAGTTATATGCCATCACATCCAGCTGAACTCTTCTTTTTTTAAGTTTTTTTTAATTATTATTATTTTTTTATTTATATGAGTACACTGTCACTTTCTTCAGACACACCAGAAGAGGGCATCAGATCTCATTACAGATGGTTGGGAGTCACCATGTGGTTGCTGGGAATTGGACTCAGCAGTCAGTGGTCTTAAGCACTGAACCATCTCACCAGCCCCAGATGAACTCTTTTATTTTTAATGACAGTATTCTTTACCTATGCAAGTTGAGTTAATCGAATAGTAGTTTATTTACTTATGAAGCTCAATGAAATAATACAGCCCAATTTTACTTAACATGAGCCAGTGCACAATGGCTGTTTGTGAAGCAGGGTTATCTTTCATGATTTGAGAGCTGCTGCATTATTATTAGGTAAATCAGTATGGATGTGAGAATCATTAGCTTGAACTTTCCAAATCTGAAGATTTTATGCCATTTAGGTTGTTACTATCTACATACATAAACCAATTTAGAAAGAAATGTAAATACAAAAGAGAAAGTTATTTAAGCTACTGTTAAGCATAAGTAAATAATTCATTTTCCAAATAATGAGATAATTGATGGATTTCATCTTCCTTTGGTAGTAAGCCCAAGCAGAGTGTGTGTGTGTGTGTGTGTGTGTGTGTGTGTGTGTGTGTGTGTGTGTGGCTTTAATTGTATATTCCTCTAATAGGACTCAACAAGAGGAAAAAAAACTACAAGAAATATTAAAAGCAAGTAGAATATTTTCCCTTTGCATCTGAGACTAAAATGTTACTGTCATACATATAGTGTAGCCCTATACATTTCACTCTTCCTAGGAATATGTGTCTTTGGTAATTCAATTCCTTTTTTTTTTTCAAATTCATTTTTCAATCAGCTGACTTTAATAGGCTCCCAGTGGCTGCAAGAAAATCTGAAAAGTAGACAGAAAAGGTAATCTAACCCTGATAAGAGGAGAATTTCAGAAAGCAAAGGTCAAAAGGAGCCAAAGCAGATGGAGAGAACCAAATAAGATAACATAATAAGGCAATATTTAGAAGCAGTGGTTTTACCAGTTTTCAGTCCTTTCATCTTTCACCAATACACATACATACATACAGGTATCCACATACCCACACACATATACACAAGTATCCACATACCCAGATACATACATACATACATACATACATACATGTATACATACATACAGATACACATACACACACATATGTATACATATCCGTTTTAGGGGATAAAACCCAAATCACATGCAAGGCAATTGATTTACTTAAAACTAAGTTATAGTTACAGTCCCCACATTTTTCCCATGAAAAATACTATGTTTTATCTTTTATTTTCAGAAAATCTCTATTCACTGAACTAAAAACAAGGGACCCGGTATGGGCAAACCTGAGCATTCAAGACGTAACATCTTGATCATCAGTTTAAGGGTACAGCACTAGAATTGGGGGCCACCACTGCATTATGAAGTCTACAAACTTTCGAAACAAGAGGCTCTTGTGAGAAAACAGAGGATTTTATTTTCTTTGAATGACACTGGAGCCTGAAGAAGCATCCTATTCAGCAGTGCCTCTCAGCAATGGGAGTAATGTCGCTTTGCTCAGAGTGAACGTCCAGATCCCATTCTCCAAAAGGGTTTAGATGTTTCCGACCTCCTTGCCATGTGCCACTAAACCTCACCTCCATCCGGGTCTTTTCCTTCATGGTTTTTTTCTTTTTTTTTTCTTTTTTTAATTTGAGTTCTCACTGCTAGTATTATTATTTTTAGGGCTGCAATCTCCCATAGCCCTTATTTTCACTCAAAATTACAATACAGGGGACTATGGCCAATGCTATGCAGATGGCCAAATAGATAATAAAGACTCGGTTCATGAATAATACCCACTCAGAAAGAGGACAAAAGCAACAGGAAAAAAGACCCAAATTGGACAAAATGTGCATGCTATATTTAAAAAAAACACACACGCGATCATTGTCAGAGATCATTAAGGGTGCCCTGTAGTTTTAATTATATGCCAGTGGCACCAATTTGATGTGACTGTTTGCTCCTATAGTCAATAAAAAAAGTCATAACTGCCATCAAATTTAAATTTAATTTATTTTCTACACAGCCCTTTCTGTTTTCCTTGTTTTTTTTTTCTTTTATAACATTAACACTTTTTTGTTGAAAAATGTGTGAAAGATTAATTTGTAGAATGAGGGAGCCGTGGGTGCACAGCAAAGGACAGATGGAGTGGGTGGGACATGACAGTTTTTGTCTGTGGCATCATTTTGTTGTTGCTATTGCAAGGGAAAGAGAGCTACTGCTACCACGATCTTTTCTTTAGGTTGGGGACACTCTGAGAAGGTATGCTTCTCTTACCTCAAGCTGGCCACTGCCATCTCAGGGCACAGATCCCCTACCCCCTGTATTACCAAGCCAAGTCATGAGCGCTTCGCTTCCATTTCCACAATGGAGATTTACATAGAATCCCACCCTACTTTTGTTAAAAAAAAAAAAAAAAAAAAAAAAAAAAAAAAAAAAAAGCAGAATGAGGCAGACTTGTAAGATGAATATGCTGAAATAAAGTCATGATTTATCTGCCCTGAACGCTGTACTGTAAAATCAAGGGCGCACAGGTCTGGTGAAGGCTATCATTTAAATGTAAATGTTTGGGGGCAGCAGTCAAAATTCTACTCCAGTTGAAGGGAGTCTTTTTTCTTTTTCTTTTCTTTTTTTTTTTTTTATGTCAAAACTCACAATGTATAATTTTCAACTTGATTTTTTTGCCTCGAAGCAGCCCTGATTTATACGAAAGTGTTGTGGGGGTTCACTGTTGTAAAGTTTCTTATTGAAGAAGGCAATTACCAAGGGAAAATCACTGCCATGCGGCACACACAGACACTCTGAGGAAAAAGTAAGACTTGGAGGAGGGAGAGGGGAATTCGGGACAGTATGTGGGAGGGGAGCTGGGAGTTCTTTTTATGCACAAGGAGATCCATTAACAAAATCTTTATCTGTTTCCTTCCCCTTGTGAACTGAACCAATGTGCAGTGCCCAGAATATGCGAACGTGATTGCAAATAAACGACTCGTGTGGTGCGGAGGAAATGAGCGAGCCCATACCGAAACAGACTGGTGTTTGATTCTGTGGCAAGAGAACATTTGCATGGAGGAAAAATCTCCCCAACACCTTTGCCTCGAAGGTTCCCATCTGTCTTCCTGAGGCAAAGCAAGGCAGTGTCCCACCGACGGAAGTCAGCAGTTCCAAATGAAGCGCCCCGTACTGATTCTACACCTCCCAGGCCACTTCAGCTCATGCTCAGTGCTCCTAAGGAGAGGGGATTTGAGAGTCAGGTCATTGTATATCTTTATGCTATTTTTCTAACTAGACAGTAGGCTGTCCTGGGGAGGGAAGTGTCTTGAGTGTTCTGCGGTTGTGCCTGGTTGACATGATCCTTCTGCTTGGTTATGGGATGATGTGCAGCCATAAGAAAGCAGGCTGTCTCTGGGTCAGACCACCTGTATCTGACATCGGGCTGTGAGGCACCCCAGGGACCAGTACACCCACATAGTTTCTGTTTCTGTAAAAACAGTCATGGCACTAACAGCATGCACCTTCAGTGGGAATTTAGATCCTATCTGGCAGGGATCTAGTTTGTTAAAGAGTCCAGGTTAAAGATGTCCCCACCATCAGATCACTGAGGACACTCAAGCCCCCAGATATTTAGTAGGAAACAGCTATTCTGTGTCATTAGGGAAAATATGGTGCTAAGAATAGATACAATTTAAAACCATAGTGCAGTGTGATACAAATTATAAGTACCATTGTAGGAAATGGAAGGGGGTGAGTCTAGGGTGTATGCTATCAACCAGTAAATTATAGTCCACAGAAAGAAAACATAAAGGTGTCTATCATTTTAACTAATTTAAAGAGAGTTGTCTATGACTTGTTTGTTCTCCCATACTTTCTCCATGGCTCTGTTTGGTAGTTGGCATCTCAGTGATGGAAAATCCAGCAAGTTTTTGTTCATATGAACACATTCACAGGCATAAATGGGCTCAGAAGAGATTATCTATCCACAGATCAGTATAACAATTTCAACACTGCTGCAGTCATTGAGACAATTGCAGCCTGTTGTTATATGCCTGTATATGCGCGTAATTTTCTCTCTGCACGGGGAGGACCGCAATGCAGAATGGACTCCTTCTTCCTTTGCTGTAGGATGCATGTAAATGATACCACACATCGGAGGATGCCTAATTCACTGACTGCAGAGGAATTCTGATGGGCTAAGAATGGGATGGATATGGTAACCATCTGCATCCCATCTTATTTCTTTTATGGTCCCAAGGATGGAATCCTCGAGATCCTCATTCACACTAAACCAAGAGCTCTGCCCCTGAGCTACACCCACATCCTGCCCATTTATTTTTAATTATAAACATGAAAATGTCCATATGTATATGTATACAGATGCCGTATCTAAAATTGCACTTTGGACAAGCTGACTTTCCCGAGCAGGAGTACATTCTCAGTGATTAACTTGAGTGATTTCTTTTTTTCCTGGGCATTACTCTCCCAGCAGTTCTCTTTCTTCCTTAGTGATAAAACTCAAGTACATGATGCCTTCAAATAAAGCGTTTCCCAGCTTCCTTTGCAGCTAGATATCCATATGGTGATCTCTGGGCATGTGAGTGGAAGCATTTTGGTCCTCATTAAAAGACAGTCCACATGCCCTTGGTATCTTTCGTTTCGTTGCTATCTAGTGTCTGAAATCTACGTGTAATGGGTGGAGCTTAGGCTGATATAATGGACCCCAAGGATGGGATGTACACACTTGTGATGGTTTCTATTGATTGTAACAAGATGGGATATAGACTCTCTTAGGAGAAAGTTTCTAGGCATACCTGTGCGGGATTATCCAGATTAGAGAAACTGAAATGGAAAGAGCTTCTCACCGTGGATAGCAGCATTTCACTGGCTGAGGTCCTGGACTGAGTAAAAGAAGAAAGTAAGCTAACTGTAAGGATTTGTTGCTCTCTGCTTCTGCTACAGATGCAGTGCAAGCGGCTGTCTCAAGCTCCCGCTGTCCTGTATTCTCCACTGTGACAGGCAGTGCCCTCTCACCCAGAGCCTGAATGGACCCTTCTTTCCTTACCTACCCTCAGGAACACTGTCCATCTCACTGACCTAGAGCTCACCATTTCGCTAGACTAGCTGGGCAGCATGCCCCAAGGAGCCTTCTCTGTCACCTCTCAGTGCTCAGTTTACAGGCACATGCCACCGTGGCCAGATGGTTGTATGGGTCCTGGAAATGGAGCGTAAGTCCTCATGATTGTGCACAAACACTGCATCACATGAACTATCTCCCCAGACCCCAGTCCAGTTACATAAGTAGAGTTTGCTTAAAGAGTAGATTTTCAGTGCTCTTCACACACACACACACACACACACACACACACACACACACACACACACATTGAGGCACATGCACACACTTATGTACACAATACATATAATCATACTCATATACACATATGCATACACATATACACACTCACTTATATACACAAACAAACACAATACTCATATATCTACATATATGCACAAACTCATATACACATAAATATACACATATAGATATACATACTCATATACACACATACACATACATACTTATATATACACATATACATACATACACACTTATATATATTTACATACACTTAAATACATGCACATATATGTAATATTCATGTATCTATAAGAGATAAATATGCTAATTAGCTTGACCACAGTAATCATATCACTATAGATCATATATAGACTTCACATTGTACCCCTTAAATATACATAAATTTTACTTTAAAATTAAATAACAAACAGTAAATCAAAAACAAAAACAAAAACAAAGCAAATGTGCCAACTTAGCTCTAAGTAGGCAGAATATGGCCGTGTTTAGTTTTGTTTGTACTTTTATGTATTTTAAAATAAAAATAAGATTTGTTGATTTGAGAAAAGAAGAGTTCATGTGTATCTTGTTGAAGGTCTTGTTATTTGGCATTCTTTACTTGCAGCCCCAAGTATTGCATCTTTGTGTATATCGTCTAAAGTGCAAGGGATGCAGGGTATTTATAACCAGAAGGTTACATCTTTAAATGCCATGTGTGTAAATATGTCAGCACAACAAAAGGGACATTTAAATAGGAAAATCCAGTATTCTTTTGAAAATATGTATGTGCAACATGTAAAAAGACAAACAAACAAAAATCACCAGCTACTAGGGCAAACACGTTAGTGAACTCACCATTGCAGTGACAAAATACCTGACTTGTAACCAACTTAAAAGGACCAAAGGTTTACTCTACTTTCAGTCTAACTTGACCTTTTACCCTTTGATCCCTTTGATCACCACAGGGATGGAGAGCATAGTGGGGAGGCTGCTCAACTCCTGGCAGCCAGGAGGAAAGCAGAGAAGGTGAGCAGCTAGAACCCAGATATCCCCCAAAGACATACCGCCGCCCAGCAGGCCCTGCTTCTCAGAGGCTCTATCTACCTCCTCCCAGTAGTGGCTTCAGCTGGGTGACCTTGTCTTCAACACATGGACCTCTGGAGGACAGTTAGGACCCAAACTCTAACTCTCTCTCTCTCTCTCTCTCTCTCTCTCTCTCTCTCTCTCTCTCTCCCTCTCTCTCTCTCTCTCTCTCTTTGTGTGTGTGTGTGTGTGTGTGTGTGTGTGTGTGTGTGCACATGCAGGTGCAGTTCCCTGTGGGGAGGTTAGTGACTGACACTGGGATGTCTTCTTAAGCCCCTCTCTCCCTTAGTTTTGAGTTCCATTCTCTCACTGAACTTGAAGGTTGCTCTTTTCTGCTATGGCCCAGTGAGCCTGCAGGATCCACCTGTTGCTGTTCCCAGCATCCAGTCTCAGGGTTGCAGGTACATGCCAACACACTTGGCTTTTTACGTGGGTGCTTGGAGATCTGAACTCAGGTTCCCATACTTGTACAGAAAGCACTTTACTCAGTGAGCCATCTCCCCAGCCTTTCCGACTTCAGTTCTAAAGGGCCAACTATGAAATACAGTGTACTCGAAGACATGGAACATAATATTCTTTCAGGTTATCTTGATAAGGAAACATCTCAGACTCAAACATTTCTCTCTTTTGAAGTAAAAACTTACCATTTATCAAAGTGAACTCCACAGATGAGTGAGGCAGATAGGAGTGGCAGATGGGTGTGACAGATGGGTGTGACATGTGGGTGTGGCAGGTGGGTGTGGCAGGTGGGTGTGGCCATTGCTGTTCTCAAAGCCTCTGCTGCTGCTCCATCTCTTTCATGTGCTTCTCCCATGATGAGGGCAAATTTTTTAAAATTCTACAGAAGACTTTAAGAAAGCTCCTGTGGGACTTTAGGTTGTGAAAACCAAGGTAGATAGGATGTTTAAATTTTCTCAAATTATCAGTGTTCTATGCTTTATAGGCTATTCTGACTGGGAGATTTCTGAGGGTTGTATAAAATAAAATCAGTTAGGATATTTTGCTAGAAGTGTCAGAAAGTCCAAAATGGAAGGAAGGAAGAGATAGGGGAGAGAGGAAAGATGGAGGAAGGAAGGGAGGAAGGGAGGAGAGAGGGAGGAAAAGAAGGAGGGAGGGAAGGAGGACAGGAGACAGGTGGGTGGGTAAATGGGTGGTTGGACAGATAGACAGATGGATCACTTTCTATAGTCCTTGAAAAATCAATCATGTTTTATTGAATCATTGTTTCCATCCGATGTAGGACAGTTATCAGAGAGCCTGTTTGAGAAAATATAACTGAAGAAAAAAACAATCAGATATAACACAGGAAAAAAAAATCAGTGGGAGTGAAATCCAGGCTTCTGTTTCAACTTACTGTGTCTGTGGCCTGCTGTGGCCTGCTGTGGCCTGCTGTGCCCATCAGAACAACTGTGTTCCATCATCTTTAATCACGAGGTGAGCATTTCCCCCACAGGTTAAGTGTTACCACCTTGGTCCCTTGTTGGTGGTGCTGTCTCGAGTGGTGGAGTCTGCAGGAGCAGGACCTAACTGGAGGAAGCAGGCCTTCAGCAGGGCACAGGGATCCCGCCACCTCCTCTCTCTGCTTCTGGTTGATGTCGGTGAGCAATGTCCTTCTGTTGACCTTCCTGCTGTGATATGTTGTCTCAGCTAAAGCACTGAGATAACACATGACTCGGACTGAAGCCACGAACCAGGATCAATCCCTCTTGATTGTCTCTGGTATTCTATCACAGGAACGGAGAGCAGACAAGACTCCTGAACATCAATAAAATTTATTTCTATGTCCAGAACTATCCAGAAGCTATTATTTCCCTTAGCAGTGTGGCTTTTTTGAAGTTCAGCACCTCTCTAGAGGACTGGGGTTCATGAGATAAAGGCAAGTGGTTGGTTTGTTGACTGCCTAGACAAAATTTAAAGCAACTTTTAATGCTTTGGTCCCTCTGCCCTTGGAAGTACAAAAATAGACTTAAAATATCTGTATTAACTACAGAAATCTTAGGTATTAGTGTTTATATAAGGTACAAGATGCATGGTACAAAAATACTTTCATAAAACCAGAAAGAATTCCAGGATAAAAATTAAAAGAAATAAAACATTTTAAATATATTTGCTTATATTTCAAAGGAACAATTTTTGGATTATAGGGGGTACCTATATAATGAGGTTGGCATACAATGACAACTTGATCACTTTTGAATAATGAGTGTGACTGACCACGACCCAGGGGAGTACAGAAAGAGCAGGGAAAAGTCTTGGTGGTGTTTGCTCTCAGTCAACAGTGGGAGGGGGTTTGCTCTTGCCTGGTCCTGCAGGCCCAGCAAGAAGGCCACCTGGTTTAACAGAACTCCTGCATCTCCAAGAGAATGGAGAAAACACTTTCAATATGATGTGCTATGATGACTCCACTCCTCATCCTACAAGGAAACCACCTAGTATGTTGTCAGCTTTTCGTCAGGGAAGAGGAGGAGGAGGGAGAGAAGGAGGAGGAAGACTTTTTGGCTACCTGACCATTTAGCTCATGAGCTATAGGAAAACCATAATGGGTTCTTCATCCTCTTACGTGTATGGAACTAGCCCAGACACTTTTTCAACAACATGCTCAGGCTTGGAGATATGACAATGGATCTATTCCCCTCAGGTCACTCATTCACAGCCTAGAATGTTTACCAGAACTCCCTGGGTGCTGTCTACCTCACCCCAGACTTAACTGAATCCAAATTAACTGAACCCAAGGATAGCATCTGGAAGTCTAAGGGTGTGTGCCATCGAATGCCTCTTGGTTGAGTCTATTACTTGCTAACAATCAAGAAGTCTTGCCCTGGAATGGTTTGCCCTGGTAGTTGAACAAAATGCATTGTTCTTGAGGCACTGAATGCTGCTTCAATACGCTATGATTTTGATCTTAAATGTCCCATAAAGACCACTGTTGGCAGATGGTAGAACCCTTAGGAGATGGAGCCCAGTGGGAAGTTTAGTCCCTGGGGGAGGGAATGGCCTTGGAAAGCATTTTGGGGTCCTAGTAGCTTTCCTTCTTGTCTTCCTATCTTTCTACCAGATGCCCTTGTCTTTATGTACTGTGCAGCCAATGGGGCCAAGTGGCAGCAGGCTGAAACCTTTGAAATAATTCTAAGCTGATGACCTCAGGTATTTTGTTACAGCATCAAAAACTGGATGATAGAATATGAAAGGACTCAGCCCACATTTTCCCTTGCTGGTGGCCGAGCAATCTCAAGTAAAACATTACCTTACTGAAGTGGGTACCCACCTCGAACTATGAGGGACAGTCCTGGCACCTTTAAAATGTTTCATAAACATTCAACAACACACCCAACTCCTAAGCATTTGGCTCGGAGTTCCTGTGAACATTTGAACACTCAGAAAAAGAAAGATTGAATAGTTGCCAGTGGACAATTAACAATCAAGAGATGGTATCCAACAGCCGGGATACTTACTTAACACAATTGGAAGAATTAATGTAATTCTTGATAAACAAAAACCCAAAATGTAGATCATATTTAGTTAGGGACAATCTGGTCTATAGACAAAAAAAAAAATGTTTTCAAAGAAGAGGCTTTCAAACCAAAGGTTGGGTAGCAGTTAGGAAGCTACCAGATGCAAACCGGAATCATCATGTCTTTACATCTAGTGCTCTGAAATCGGCAGGTGGGAGTGATACTTGAGATTAGTGCTCTACAGTGGCTTTGGGGGGGGGGAGGGCTTCTGTCTTTCTATAATAGGGGCTTCCATCTACTGAGTCTTTGGATACAAATCGGTTAAGCTAGAATGAATAGAGCCTTTTGGTCTAGTTTGCTTTATCTTAATAGCAAGAATAGAGCATGCTTTTTTCCCTTCAGGAGTTTATAAATAGTCCATATAAAACCACCCACTACCTTTTCATACACACTCAGCTCGTTATTGAAAAATTATACTCCCTCATACCTCCAGGCCTTGCTGCGGCTAAAAGTAAGTTTTTTTGCACTTCAATATTCATGGCAGGAAAAAAAATCAGCAAGTACTAATGTTCATACCCCAAGGGGGCAGCCTGCACACAGATGAAATTATGACCAAGCAAGCACCAAGTTTTTGCTGCATGGCACAAGGCCCAGAGGAGAAAGCTAAATCCTAAAGATCCATCCTAAGAAGTTAAAAAAAAAAAAAAAGAGTCCTCCCCCATATCCCAGCCAGCAGTAGCTAACGGCTAAAGAGTCCACAGAAACCCCAACGTTGTCTCAGGCCTCAGAAGATTAGCAGTGCAGCAACCACATGCATTTCTTGCTTGATCTTCATTTCCTTAATAATATGTATCATCAACTCTGCTGTCAGATGTCCTGGGAGCAGGCAAAACAAGTTATTTTGGGTTGTCTGGTCAAACAGTCTTGACTCTTTCATAACAGTGTGATCTAAAGAGCCCCAAACACCAAGAAAGGCCATTACCAGGGCTTGCAGGACCAGGACACCTTGTAAGGGAAGCTCTGTCACCAGGAACATGGAGGAGGGCTGATGGGTCTATTAGGAGTACGGAGGAAATAAGCAGAGGCATGCATCCAGAGATGCGGACAGAGGATTTTGCACTCAGAGGATCCTTTATCCAGTGGTTCTGGCTGAAGGTTTGATAGGGGGACAGAACAGGTAGAATTCATCTGAAGACGAATTTTCTTAGGAAAAAGATTGAGGTTGGAAGACAGTAGTGATTCTGTTGACAGACAGAAGGGTTCAGCTCCCAACTTGATCCCTGGTGTTTCCTAAGTGCTTGCAGAGAGCCGTGAGATTGCAGCTCCCTGTGCTCATCAAAATGAACTGCGGCAAGTCAGCAGTGACTGGCGGGGTGCGTGTTGCAGAATGCCTTTCTGGTGCGGTAGGTGAACTTGCAGGCATGGGACGACTCCTCCGCTCATTTCACTGTTCAGTGAGGCTCTGTTGAGCTCCTTCTCCAGTGTTCTATGCCTTGCCAGGTACCTGGGACACCAGGACACACACCACTCCGTCCTGAGGAGGCTACATTCCTGTCATTTGTAAATAATAAAAATGCCAGCCAATCTCTCAGTTGGAGTATAATTCCTTGAGCTTACTAGAATAGAAAGGGTAGGAACCCAGTTACTGTGGATCAGTGATCCTCACTACAGTGTGACAGTATTGCTCACTGAACTTTGTCCTTGGAGGAGTCCTGTGAGCCTCATGGGTAGAAAGGGAGGTAAGGTACCTCTACCCCTTCAGCTGTCTCCTCCCTCACCAAGGTAGCTAAAGGCAAGATAAGCTTTGCTGGTGTAGTAAAGTAGGAAGACAGATACCTGGTGGGGGAACTCAGCTCACCCTGGACCTCACAAATGAGATATAGTCTACCGTGGTGTGAAATCACCAATACTTGGCACCACCACCACCACCACCCTTTTTTTGTTTTGTTTTTTCGAGACAGGGTTTCTCTGTATAGCCCTGGCTGTCCTGGAACTCACTTTGTAGACCAGGCTGGCCTCGAACTCAGAAATCCACCTGCCTCTGCCTCCCGCTGGGATTAAAGGCATATGCCACCACGCCCGGCAGCACCCCCTTTTAAACTACAGTATAGCATAGCTTGTGCTGGCTGAAACCTATAGTGAATGTCTGTTTCACTTAGGACTTTTAGAGGAGACAAGAAATCACAGACTAGAGAGAGAAAAGACACTTTGCAGATTAATAATCGTCTCCCAGGTGGGTGCAGCTCTGGGCAGGAAGGGATCAACTTCTCCCCATTGTATCTCTTCCTTTCTTTCAGTCAGTGTAGCTGTCACATTGCCTCTCCCAAGATGTCACCTACCATAGGTGCTACTGCCTTCACACCTGGTTTATGCAACACCTGCAACCTGGGAGAATTCTAAGCACTTCCAGGTCGGTGCAGGTAGCGGTGGGATTTTCCAAGTCAATTTTTATTACTAAGAGGGGAAGATAAAAAGATCCATATATAGGGACTGGAGAGATGGCACAGAAGTTAAAAGCAAGTACTGCTTTCTCAGAGGATCTAAGCTTTGTCCCAGCACCCTCGGCAAGAAGCTCTCCACTCCCTGTAGTTCAACTGTGAGGTGGTGGTCTGTCTCCTCTGGCCTCCACGGCTCTGACTCTTGTTTCCTGAACGCATTCCCTTAAAGTCTACCTGGCGCCAGCGGGGTGAGATTAGAAGCAGCTCATGACATGTCCAGATGCGGATTTTGATTGCCCATCCAAAATGGTGCCGTATAAACTTGTTCTTTTCTGTGGAGCGACCACATTCCCCCCCTCCCCCATGAACAATATAACTCTTCAAGACCAATATTCTCATTAGCAATTAATTTGTGATTTTAGAGCGTGTTGTGTGTTCCTTGTACGCTGCAGTAGCGTGAACAATGCCGCTCATCACTGTATTTTAAGTCTATTCACGCCCAGGAAGAGAGTGAGGAAGTGTATTATAATGTAAATTATTCCTAAATTCTAGACATTCAGTTTACCCTGATAAACATCACTTAATTTCAAATTCTCCTATTAAAGTATGGAACTGTTGGAGCAACAAGCCCCCTACATAATTGTCAATTCTCAGGAGTGAAAACTCCAATGAATCTTGCTTTGAGAGAAAAGTGATCATAGGCAGGAAGTTTGCGCTTCCAGGGCTTGGATTGGCTCTCTGGAAGAAGCCAACTGTTTCACCCACTCTGTTTTATTGCATTTCTTGTTCCTAAAAATTGAAGTGGTTTTCTTTTCCCTCCCTCCCTCCCTCCCTCCCTCCCTCCCTCCCTCCNTCATCTTGCCTGTAAAATAAAAGATTACGTTCCTAACCACACTCAGTATCTGGCATGGTATATGCAGTTACAGTGACTACTAAGTCCATGTCTAATTCTAATCTAATTCTGAAGCAGAAGTCTGAGCATACCAAACTGCCATATGCCACGAAGAATGAAGAAAAGGCAAACCTCTGCTGACAATGCACAGAGACTGGCTATATGGAGGCTACAGCTGAACACAGCATCCTCTGCCCTCTCAGATGACGCTACCACACCCACAGCTACCACAGCTCTTCAGAAGCAGCTTAGGGGTCCCTGATGGCACACAGCACATAGCACACGGCACACAGCACACAGCAATCTTGAGGCAGGCCTTCCTTCAGGGTCTCTCATGCCTCTGTGGGTGAATGTGACCATTGTCTTTCTCAGAGAACTTCATTTTAATGTCACTGCACTGTTCCCAGTAGGAGACTGGGAGTGGGGTAAATTCCCAAGGTCTAGCAGTGAATGAGTCTGTCCAGTCTAGCCTCTCAACTGCTCTGAGGAAGAGCAAGCCTCTCTCAATGAAATTGACTAGGTAGACACCATCTCTACCATTATAAATTCACTCAAAGCCTCCCTTGGAGGTGATTTAGGGCCACCATCCTCATTGATAAAAACTACTTCTGGTGAACAAGAGAAGGAGGCTCACTTCAGAGAGAAGGCTGGCTCACAATGTGATTGGGTTAGAGGAAGAAAAGGAAGTTAAGTCCTTAACCTATTTATGTTTTTGTTTCAAACCAATCACAATTAGGAAGCAAAATAGAAGATTAATCTATCAGCTTTGTTTTGAGCTGTCATTTTAGTCATCAAAATCACACCACAAAGATAGCAACCAGACTCAAGAACCAGGACAAGAATGGATTGCTGGAATCCTGGGGAAAAATGGCTTTTCCTCTCTATAAATCAAACATTGGTCACTTACTTGATCAATAAAAACATCAGTGTTGGGGGCTGGACTCTACCGAGTCGCCCAATCTCGTGGGCTGACGAGAAGGCTTCCACTACTCAAGTTTAGGGTCGTTGGTGTACCACCGAATGTTGGTGGGCATTGTTCTAGACTGCGGGAGGAGACCACGCAGACTTCAGTCGATGTCGCATGAATACTTCTTATTATTCTTTACTTAGGAACCTGGCCTCTCTGGTACCGGAGCAAGGGAGGCTGTCCGGACTGAGCGGAGCCGAACAGGGATGGCCTGAGCAAGCAGGGACAGCCGGAACTAGCGGGCCGGAGCGAGTGGGGCCGAACGGGGATGGCCGGAACGAGCGGGGCCAACTGGAGCGAGCGGGACCGGCTGGAACAAGCCGGGGCCATACTGGGGCGGCCAGGAGCGAGTGGGGCTGGCCGGAGCAAGTGGAGCCAGCGGGAGCGAGCGGGGTCGAGCCAAGGGAGCAGGGTTGACAGGAACAAGGGGAAAAAAAAATCAGTGTTGGGGGTACGGATTTTATTTCGTGAACAAAATATGGGATATACATTTAAAATTGAATTTTTGATAAATAATACACATTTATTAAATGCAGGGAAATGCTTATATAAAATAATTATTAAACAGTTTCATTATGTTAAATTCAGATTTTAAATGGGTGTCTGATTTTTTTCTTTAAATCTGGCAGCTTAAAATGCACAGCACTAGTACTTATGGATGCTAGTCTGTTTTTTCTAAAGTAGCATAATAGAAGAGAACAATAAGCATGTAACATAGATACAGTCTTCTTTCCTTATTATCTCAGGGTTGTAGTTTGGGTCTTAGAGAACAATGCCCGGGAGAACCTGGCCTGGGTATGGTACCATGTATGCCGTAAGGGAACCTCTAGCTCAGGTCCCTGGGAACCCAAAGGCAGCTTGTCCCCCACCCTGCTGACAGGCTCATACACATACAAGCAGCCATTGCTTCTCTTTTAAAAAGTGTGATAAAATGTATATAATATTAAATTTGCCATGTGAACTACACCCCCCTGTGTCTGCTCAGCCCCTGGCAAAGCTCATTCTATTTACTGTCTGTAAATACAGCCACCTTAGATACTTCATAAAAATGGCATCATAATACAGTTTTTGACTTTCCGTGTCTGGCTTGTATCACTCAGCTTGGTCTCTTGAGGTTCAGGTCTCATCTATGCTGTGGCATGAGCCTAATCTCCGTTCTTTTCAAGGCCGAATTGTATAGTATATAAAACCATTCCCATTCTTGCTTTTCACTGACCCATCAATGGATACTTGAATCACATTCAACTTTCGTCTGTTATGAGTGATGCTGTTTGAACAAATATCTGCTCAAGATCTTGTTTTCAATTCTTTTGGGTTTATATCTACAAGAATAATTGCTGGATCATACAGTAATTATAGTTTTCAAAAAGTTTGTGATTTTAGGGCTTCACGGCAGAACCTTGCATGCACTAGGCAAATGCCTAGGCTGCTCCCCTAGCTATAGGCTGGGATTTTAATTTTTTGAGAGACCACCACACTCATTTTTCAGCATGAATGCCACACTTTATCTTTCTACAAATATTATGTGTCCTTGACAACATTTGAACTTTCTGTTTTTCTATAGTGCCCATCCCATCAGATACAAAGGAAGATTGCTTATTATTTCCATGACAAAATCAAATGATACCGTTCAGCTAATTCAAAAAAAAAAAAAAAAGATTTAGCTGTTTTGTTGGTGTCTGAAAAGCTAATTTTATGGATCTGTATACACCTTTTTAAAATGTTTATTTTTGTTTATATGTGTGTGTCACACATGTATATGCCTAGAGAGGCCAAGAGCATCAGATTCCCTGGAGCTGTCGTGCAGGGGGTTGTCCTGGAGTTGTCGTGCAGGGGGTTGTCCTGGAGCTGGCATGCATGGGGTTGTGAGCTGCCAGCAATGGGTTCTGAGAACAGAACCAGAGTCCTCTAGAAAACTAGCAAGCACTCTTAACTGCTGAGCTGGCTCTCCAACCTCTGGACCTATATATTTAAAATCACTTCCAGATGGCTAACTATATAGTTGTTTTAGTATTTTAGAAAAAAAATGACAAGAAAAAAATATACAGACCCAAGTTTTTAAATACTTTCTATTTTTTGTTGGTTTAATCTTGGATGTGGAAAACACAGAGGGTCAACCGAACTTCATGTTTTTAATGGCTAAATAAAATTCCTTTATATTGTCATACTATAGTTTATCTGTGGCATTTGGATTGTATCCATCTTTGGCTGTTATATATGTTCATGTACAACTTTTTACGTGGTCATGTGTTTCCATGTCTCATGGAATACTTTCTTAGTCTCCTGGGCTGCTGTAACAGCTGAGTGGCTGTGAACAATTGAAATTTATTTCCCCAAGTCCTAGAGGCTGGAAAGCCCAAGATCAAGATACTAGCTTATTGGATGTCCAATAGGGACTCGTTCTTCACAGAGGGGAAGGAAAAGGGAGCATACCAACCCCACCTACAATGGTGGTGCTTTCGTGACCTAATAACGTCCTGAAGACACCACCTCCAAGTCACATTGAGCTTTTGGATTCAATGCACCAGTTTTAATATAAAAATGGCCAGTCTGAGGTACATATCTGGGAATGGAATAAGTGGATCACAGGTTGACTCTGGGTTGAGTGAGTCAGGAGCAGACAGGCTGCTTTTCAATGACCCTGAACTACTCGCTGTATGTTCTAACTGGAAACATATGATGAGTAAAACCCAAGGACTTTAATAGTGCTCATAAGACACAGTTCTTGGGGCTGGAGAGATGGCTCAGTAGTTAAGAGCACTGATTGCTCTTTTAGAGGTCCTGAGTTAAATCCCAGCAACCACATGGTGGCTCACAACCATCTGTAATGGGATCCAATACCCTCCTTTGGTGTGTCTGAAGAGAGTAACAGTATACTCATATACATAAAATAAATAAATATATTTTTTCAAAAAGGACATAATTCTGATTTGTACCTGCCATTTGAGATTTCTGTCCGGGAGAGCATCCTGCTTTATTAATACCTCACCATGTCATACCATGGAGAATTAAACAAGTACTGAACTGGAAGGTTCATCCCAACCGGCTAGTTGTTTGTTTTTTTTTTCCTGGAACATGACATACACACTCTCTACTGGAGGAGAACAGTGATAATCAAACCTTGAGCTACAATAATGACTAGTCCAGCAAAATATGCCCACAAGTGTTCTAGTGGCACAAATGTTATGGGAATCACCAACTACTTTCTGATTGGCTCACAAGGCCCACACTGCAGGAGAAATGCATACCCAGTACTGTGAATCTGGTTTAAAAAAAAAATCCATGGTTGAAAAATCTCCTACATCCCAAGGAAAAATCTTTTACTAATAGTTTGCTAAATGGGTGTGGTATGCAACTGCTCTCAAAATTTATGTCTCTGATCTCACCAGAGAAGTTTCTTTGTGCAGTGGACACCAGTTAATGTAGAAACTCACAATTGACCAACGTGCAGACAGTAAGTTTCTGTGGACTGCTCGACTAGCCACAAATGGGGCATCTAGATTATACTCTCTACCCAAGTTGCAGGGACCAACACAGAAGAGGGAGTAGATGTATAAATGTTAGAGCTCATAAAGGACTGGTACGAAACAGTGATTCTGGACACAACAGGACCACGCATGTGCTCACAGCAGTTGTCTGCAAAGTCCTGTACAAGATCAAGCCAGTCAACATTTCAGCATGGAGCAGGAAGGGTTTCATGAGCATTCCCCCTTAGCTGAAGAGCTATTGATAGCTGATAGATTTTTGGTTAGGTGTGACAGCACACTCCTATAATCTCAATACTCCTGAAAGTCTACTTGGTGTATAAAGTAAGACTATACACAGGGAGGGGGGAGGGGGAGGGAAGGAGGGAGGGAGGGAGGGAAGGGAGAGAGAGAGAATAAACAATAATCAACAAACACTGCTTTCCTCCACAGGGGCAATGTAATATACTTTACCTTTAAACTGTGAAACCCCAGTGCTAAATTATTTTCTCCTTCAAGGAAGATGTAATCTCAGATTTAACCAGCACAGCATTTGCAGGCTTACAATTAAGTCTGTAGAAGCGATTATTATCACCCTTATGGTTACAATCTCCCCCACCAAGCAAAAACCGGAGAAGGGAACACAAAGCCCCACCCAAGGAAGAAGGGAAGCAGGCAGCTAGAGTAAGCTAGGCTGGAGCCTAACTTCGGAGAGCCTCGTGTGTGCTTGCTAGGCTCCCATTAATAATCAGGCATCTCTCACACACAGGGACTTGTGCTCACGTGTCTTGGAGTTGGGGTTTTGCATTTGATTATGCTCAGAGTTCAGTTCTGCCTCATGATCTCTGCTGGCATTCACACTGAACTTGGCTTTTCCTGGCTGGCTCCATCAAACAATAGAAGTAACCATTTGAAAAGTCCAGCCATGGGAGTGGGGTTTAGAACCACAGCAGCCAGGCTGATGCCCAGGCTGATGCCCAGGCTTGGCTTCCTTCCCGGGGAGGGGGATGCTGCTGGTTGGAGCAGAAGCAGTTCTGGGTGTGAGCAGAATGGAGAGTCTGGTACGGAATGTCTGCTAAAGTGGTGACTTCTGGGCTGGAGTGAGCCTTGAATTAAGTTGGTAATTCAAAGTTGCCATAGAAACCCTGTAGGAATGCCCTAACTTTTTACAGAGTGGATTTTATGCTTAAATGTTAGTCTTTTACATTTAATGATATACGAAATAGAAGACAAAAATTAGAGAAAGGAAACACACCCCGAGGTCTGAATCTCCTAAGATACTGAGGTCTTCTGACATTGTCACTGTCCAGCTGATGCAGGAAGAGGTGGGTTGCTACCCCTGGGAGCTGTCCAGGAGATGCCGCATGCCTTTGCGTGAATGCTGCCTTCTGAAAGGCCCCGCTGTAATTCAGTAAACCCAGCTTGCACTTGAAGCCAAATGAAATGCAAAGATCTTTTCAGCAGCAAACCTCAACCTCACGGAGGAAAATGCCGGTTCGCTAGCAATTGTGAGAAGTTCCAGCTACTATAACCACCCCTCCCCCACCTCCCATTGGATTTTACCACTGACACCCGTGAGAAAAACATTGGGAGGCTCTTTTTAAAAATGGTTACATTATCAATTAATCTATAGTATGTTTCAAATAAATATTTCCAGTAAATGGAACAAAACCCAACATTTATATGGCTTGCACCTAAATTATCATCATCTCGAAGCAGATGCAGAATTGCAAGACAAGGCGGACAATCCACACTGTAATTTGCCCAGTAACATTGTCTTAGATCTAATTAGTGCTTATGCAGATCCTTTACAAAAATGTGAAAATGGCACCAGGATGTAATTGTTTAATGAATTTAGTGCAAAGCACATCTGCATAAATTCCATTTTAGCTGGAAAAAACTAAGTTCAACCGCTATTTGCTCCAGAGCCAAAACATTGAGAACTGTGCTCACTGCACTGCTCTGCTGGCTTGGAGATTTCAAATAAATACTACAGAGTTAAAGCCTCCAGCTGCAAACCAGCCCATCTGTAGATGCTCGTTATATTTGGCAGTATTCTAGAATGATTGTGCCTTACTGCTCGGAAGGGGGGGGGGTAACCGAAAGTTTTGTCAAAAAAAAATGGGGATATTTGAAATATTTATTATCCAGAAAAAGTTTTGAATCTGACTTTTATCCACTTAGTAAATTTTAAACACCTATTTGTATGGAGCCTTGTATGCAAATTGGAATGATGTTCTTCTCCAACAGTTAGCTGTGGTGGAAAATCATAAGTTAAGGACATAAGTTTACTGAAATTGGAATTTGAACCTGCCCTTTTTGCTTTTCTGAGATTTTACTTGACCCGCGATCAGGGTTTAATACAAACTTTAGTAACTTTGAGAGAGAGAGAGAGAGAGAGAGAGAGAGAGAAATCTGGTAAGCTCATTATGTTTATGTTGTGGTTAGCTGGGGCTACTCTGAGTTGGTTCTATTTCTTTCCTCTTTTTGTTGTTGTTGTATCTGTTTTTTCATCAGAAATGAACTGTTAAATCAAAACTGCCTTTTCTCTTTGCTGGATCTGATTCAGATGGAGTGAGTGGGGGGCAGGGCTTGTGTATGTGTGCTAGGGAGATGTTGGGGCCTGAGTCAGCAGAATTCTGTAAAATGGTAAACTGATTTTGTCCGTATTCATGGCAGTGATATAGTTTAGGTATAATCAGCCCGAAAGCAGCATGCCCTGGTGTCCTCACTGAACCAAACAGTATTGCTCTGTCTTTACTTGGTTTCTGTGGTAGATCAAGTTTCAGGCAAAGGATCCTTGGAGACAATCCAAGGAAGAGATGTCTGCAGCACACTCACAGTGAAGTAGTTTGGAAGGATGGGGCCTAGGACTGTGTAGAAGAAGATGCCTCTCAGAGCAGCAACAGATGCCTATGTCCATGGGTACCTAAGGGCTGGGCTGATAGCTTGGGTTCTATAAGAGAGCAGGCTGAGCAATCTAGCAGAAGCAAGCCAGTAGGTAACATCCCTCCATGGCCTCTGCATCAGCTCCTGCTTCCTGACCTGCTTCAGTTCCAGCTCTGACTTCCTTTGGTGATGAATAGCAATGTGGAAGTGTAAGCTGAATAATCCCTTTCCTCCTCAACTTACTTCTTGATCATGATGTTTGTGAAGGAATAGAAACCCTGACTAAGACAGACTGAATTGAGACAAAGAGGGTGGACCCTATCGCCCCTGACTCCTCCTCTCCCCCATCAATCAGGTGCTGGGTGTGCTAGGGAGAGTGTAGGTGTGTCTGGGCTCTATGGTGGGTGGGACACAGTTCCCTGTGGGGCTGAGGGACATCTGTGAGCTGACTACAACCTATATCCTAGAGGTTAGGTCCCTAACAAGGACCTTGGCAGTGAATTACCACTCTTATTGCAGTTGCAAAATCCAACCCACTTACTCTGCCTAATAATATTGCCCCAGTTGGGAATGTGCCTGCAAGAGTCTTGCCATCTCTTTTTCTGGAGAACCTGGAGAGGAAGGTCAGAGGGATGAAGCATAGGATCTGGTCTTGAGACCACAGCTACACATCCCTCCATCTCACCCCATCCATCCCACACGACCCTCTCCCTCAGCTGGCGCCTGCTCTGCCAGCATAGCTTATGTGCTATAGTAAACAAACATTGTTCCTCAGCCCTTGTAATCCTGTGCTGTGCAAGCTGTACTTGTTTGCCAGGGGAACAGCAACAGAACCTCCATGGGTCACCAGGACAGCAGGCACATAATCCTTTGCCCCATTACGTATCAATAGCTCTACCTCCTGATGATCAGAATAAATTTCTCCTGTCAAGATGACATCTCTTTCCCTTCCTCTATTAGAAGTGAAAACACTTAAGTCTGGAGGTATAAGGTAACCCTTGCTCTGCCCCCTGGTGGAAACATTCTCCTTAGAGCCAAACTTCTAATCTTGCAAAAGCTGTTAGTAAGTAAACTGATTTTGGATGGGAAGTGCAAATTGCTTAGGTAGGGCCTCAGGAATAGAGGTGGAACTGTGCCTCCCTCCTATGTTTTGGTTACCATGCCCTTGTAAGGACACCGTGTCATCGTTAACTTAAGGTCCTAGAGATAGGTGTCCCACACTGGCAGCCTATCATCTCCAAGAGGCGTCAAAAACTCCTCCTTGACAAGCTGGTTTCATCTCCCCATCAGATGCTGTAGTCTAGGAAAAATCTGATACTTACTGAATATGGTCAAATGCTTCCCCTCATGTCTCTATGGTTGTGACATAGATTGTCTAGTGCAATGCAGTGTTCTGCGAAGTCTCATGTCAATGACACAAATACCCAGGCGGCCTCCAAACAGTAGCTGAGGGTCTACATGCAGGAAAACGAAACCTGTACCTGGAATATGCACCAATTCTAATTAATGTAAATCATTTCTCTTTCTGAGCTAGAACTATGCAATGTGACCAACTCCTGACAAATGACTGCTTGTTTTCTCTGAAGGACGGTGCTCCATCCAGGAATTAGTGTTTGCCTCTGGCTTGCAGGTCAAGACACTTATCAGTGGAAATGACCAAGTCAGTCTTTATGAGAGCCCGAGTCCACAAGTTTGAGCACCTACAGAGTCTCTGGACTTATGGAAGTTACCACCATGTTTAAGCTCCACCAATTGTTTCAGTACTTAGGTGATCAATGACAAAAGTTGGCTGACACTGCCTGCTGAGTTATCTTGTCTATTTGCTAAGTTTTCTGTACTGCACTAGATGTTCTAATAACCTAGAAAAGGACTCATGCTTGCCTAGGATGAGTGAAGCCCCGAGTTGAGGTCCCGAGTTTCATCCCCAGAACTGGTTTCAAACTCATGACATTCTTCCTGCCTTGGCCCCTTAAATTCTGAAATTACGGACAAAAGATGCCTGGTTAATGTCCCTGATGTTTAAAGTCTTACTCCTTCCCGGCCCTTGGCCTTGGCTTTTGCCACTGTGCATGTATCCCCACATAAGGCACTTTCCTTTTCTCAAAAGTGGATAATGAAGGCTAAAGCTCTCCATGTTGGGCGGACTTCCCCTTGCCTATCTTGAAAGTCACTCCTAGCAGTCAGTGTGTGTCTCAGGCTTGCACTCACAAACACATATGACTCCTCCATAAACTAAGCCCAGTCTTGTTTTCTTTCCCCCATTGTGAAATAAGGGATGGTATAACCCTCATCACTCTGCAGACAATCGACCATTGTCTCTATGAACTGAGGAAGAGAAGCTGGTATGAAGCCGATGGTTAACGTGGAGACCTGAAACTTTCTTGTGTCTGCTGGCCCTGTCCAATTGGGATGTACCATTGCTGTCTAAAGATGGCTGTTCCCTGGTCCACCTGACCTTATGACATGATGGCTTGGAAAGAACTCAGATTATCATGGACAGTTTGGCCACATGGTCACTTGATATCCCTTGTTAAGCACTTCATCTCAACCAGGGCCCACTGACATGCCAAGAGCTATTCTTTCAAATGGTATATAATTCTCTGCTGCAGATGGCATGGCCTTACTCCAGAACCCCAGAGGTTTTCATTGTGAGTCTCTTATTGCCTTAAACTCCACATGATATCTTTTCCCACCACAGATACCTTGAATCACAGAGACTTTTGTCATGGGGTCCAACTGGGGTCTCTAACTCTACATTTTGTTCATCTGAACTTGTTAGCATGATGCCAGTACTTTAGTGAACCACTGTTTTCCTTAAACAAACAGACTAGTCCTTTTGTTTAAGGAAAACTAAAACTACTATGACAGCAGAAGAATAGGCACAGGTCTTGGGCAAGATGTAAATATATAGTAGCATCTACTTCATGTCAGTGTAAAGTGCTTCTGAACTCTCTCCTGGAAGGAATGGAAAAGACTACTTTCTCTGGACACAAGCTCATTTTTCCTGTGCTCTGCAAAACAACTACAAACTATATCTGTAGTAACAGCAGGCATTAGGACTATTACTTGCCTGAGTTTGGCTTGCAGTACATAACATCCTATGAGTCTGTCCAGCTTGTGTGGGTCCAAGACTACGATTGGCAAGGATCCCACCTCTGCATACCTTATGTCTTTATGCCTGGGACTCTTTACGGTGCAATGTCACTTTCATTGTCATTCAGTCTTTGGGCTGGGAAAGAGCCCTTTCAAAGCCTTCTCATTCTACTCCATTTACTTTGATTTGTGATTCTACAGACTCACAAACCAAAAATCTTCATTGGGTTTTGCCAGCAACCAACCATGTCCATTCTAGTGACATATTCAAGACGAAGGAAGTAGGTTCTAAGGTCCAATGAACCTGCTATGAATCATTCAGGCCTGGATTTCTACTTAATATCTGGTTCCTGTATGCCCTGTTCCAATAAAGCAAAGCATGAAGAATCTCCTGATCCTGGGTTAAATTTAGAAAAACCAAAACCCTCTGTCCAACAGTCTTAAAGCCTTGTGGATATTCTCTCATGGCTCTGAGTGATGATTTAAGTGAAGGGACATAAGTCTCTTCCAGGAAATACTATTTAGATCATTGTCATCTGTGGTTGCTATGGTAGTTCGGGGTGTTTCCTCCTAAGAGCTCAAGTTCTTTTTCAATTAGTGGATTGCAAAGTCTGAAAACTGGCTCAGGCATTGGATAAAGGATTATGCAATGTGTGCACACACACACACATCCACACATCCACTGCCTATGGCCTAGTATCCATCTATGATTTTTAAAAAGATTTAGTGTGTGTGTATGTGTGTGTGTATGTGTGTGTGTGTGTGTGTATGTATGTGTGTGTATGTGTGTGTGTGTGTGTGTGTGTGTGTATGTGTGTGCCAATGTCTGTCTATGTCTCTATGAAGGTATGTATATATGAGTACAGGTTCCTGCAGAAGCCAGAGGGGTTAGATCCCCTGGAACTAGAGTTACGGGTGAGTCACCTGATTATGGTGCTGAGAACTAAAACTGGGTCCTCTGCTAGAGCAATTGTCTATCTTAACCACTGAGCAATCTCTTCAGCCTAACTTCTTTCGATGTATATATAAAGAGCAACAAATACCCTTGCCAGCTGCCAGCTGTTCTGCTCCTAGTAGCATCAAGTACTGTTAACCATTTGTGCCCACCTTGATTCTGATAGGCTAAACCCAACATCTAACCTCTATTATTTGAAGTCCTACCCTCTTCATAGTTGTCAGGGTTTGGGGTTCTGTACCATCATGTTCACCCTCAGTAGGTCCCATAGAGGACAGCCAATTCCAGGCTACTCAGTATTGAGGCCACTTCCATCAATGTTTTCTGTGCCACATTGAGGGCAATGTCCTCACGTGCCTGGAGTACTGGGTCCTTTCCATTCAGTGATGTGAATGGCCACAGGATCTTTTTTCACTCTTTGGCTCATCTTCCAAGACTTTCCACGTCAGTAGGTGGAGTTTCCTAAGGCAGCCAATCAACCCGCTCACTCCTCCAAGCCTTCTGAGCGGTTGCTCCAGCAGTTTTCACAGGAATCACTTAGTGCTTCTCTCACACTTGGTATAGAGCATACTCTCCCCGTGCTTCTGGGAGTGAATCTGATAATATGTTCCCAGGGCATAATCTCCCAAGGTCCTGGCAGGAGATACAGTTCTGTAGCAAAGGAGAAGGGACCCATATCGACAAGCTTTCTTCTTAGACTTTATCACTCTATTCTGCTTAATCACATGCTCTCAGGGCCCTGCTCTATACATAGTTTCTCAGTGTCTGGGTACACATTAGCTAGTTCTATACAGTTTTTCAGTATGTAATGCCTGTTCTTACTTGCCAAACCGGACAGATCTTTACCCATGTAATGCTATGACTGGATTCTTGGGATAGATTCTGAAGTGGGTGGGGAAAGGGCCACCAAAAGTCCCATGGGTTTAGGGACACTTTTGATGGCCCAGGAATCTAAGGGAATTTGAACATTTAGGAGTGTCTGGAACAGGTGTTCATTCCCTCTCCAGGTCTGAGGTCCTTTATACTATAGTTTAGACAGTGGCTCAGCCTCTTCAAAGGGAGCAGAAGAGCCCAGTTGGGGCAGAGGTTGCCATATGAGACTCAGGGAAAAATCCTGGTTCTTGTGGGCTCTTGAGATGGTCTTGTTGGCAGCTGAGCCTCAGGACAGGTGGGTCACAAATTCTGGCAAGTAATCTCCGGGAGAGCTTCTCCCCCTGCCCTCAGGCTTAGTGGCTATCCTCTATAGGAAAATGTCTTGTCCTCATGTGTCACACTTACTGTGGTCACCTGCTCACAAAGGAGACACCCGACAGATGGGGGCAGCCCACATCTGGGAGCTGAGACACTGATATTGTTGGTCTCCCTAAACAGCAGCCTCCTGTCTTATCTCCTTTCTCTTTTGAGGAGCTTTTGAAAAAGACTTTTTGAAAGGAAAGTTATACCTACATAGAAGAATTGAGACTACTGAGCCCCCACATACCTTGTTCTGTTTCCTCATTAGGAGCACCTTGTATTAGTGTGCTACCTTTGTTACGATTCATAAGCCTATAATAGCGTATTCTTACCAGTTCAATGGCTTATTCAGATGTCTTTTAGCTTCATGTAGTGTCCTTTTCTGTCCCAGGATACCAACCTACACACTATCTTACATTTATTACTTTAGTCCCCTTGAACACTTCTGAGTTATGACATGTTCTCTGATTTCCATTATTTTAAATGGTTTTGAAAATTTTGATAGTTACTAGAAAGAATTTTGTAGGACATTTTTTTTGTCCTGGGGCTAGACTGATGTTTTTCTTATTGATATACTGAAACTATAAAGCTTGGGAAAGAGAGAGAGCATAGGGACAAAGTGTCATCATTATCATGTTATACTAAGAGCCCTGTGTCAGTCAGCTTTCCACTACTGTAACAAAGGCTGGGAGTAAATCATTGTGTAAAGAATACATTTTTATTTTGACTCATGGTTTTGGAGGCTTCTATCTGTGATCAATGGGCCCTGCCATTTTGGAAACCATCAAAATCAGTATGTTATGCTGAAAACAAAACAAAACAAGACAAAACAAGACAAAACAAAACAAAACAAAACAAAACAAAACAAAACAAAACAAAATAAAACAGAGCAGAGCAATAATGCAGAGTCCCACACTGGACTTTGTAAAAATGATGCAAATGACTTAAAGACCTCTCGCTGGACCTCACTCCTTCCCAGTAGTTCCTCAATGGGCACAGAGATTCTAATACATGGATATTTGGGGATACACAGAGTCAGATCATAGAGGGCCCACACTTACAGCATGGTTTATCACTGTTAGTACTGGCTCTGACCTTCAGAGGACAGCCCTGTCTGTGATGGTTTTCACTCTCTCTTTCTAATGCCCTTTGGAAATGGTGGTTACCAAGTGCAGCCCTGGAAATGGTGGTTACCAAGTGCAGCCCTGGAAATGGCGGTTACCAAGTGCGGCCCTGGAAATGGCGGTTGCCAAGTGCGGCCCTGGAAATGGCGGTTACCAAGTGCGGCCCTGGAAATGGCGGTTACCAAGTGTGGCCCTGGAACAGTGAGAAGCTTAGTGGTGCTCCACCTCTTTGAAAGTCAACTAGAGACATAAAGTGCTTGAGTTCTTCTGCAAAGGGGACTTTCCCTTCCTCCCTCATTCATCTATTCAGTTATCTACTTGAATCATTCATTTACTCAATCATCTACTTGAGTCATTATGAATTCATGAATATTTGTTTTATGTTTTGTGTTATAATCCCATCCTGTTCTAAAATACTTTTAAAATGGTTCCAACTTTGGTCGTTGGGAGAAATACTACATTTTTTAAAGCTGTATTCACTTGGATTGATTTGCTAATTCCCGACTTAGTAATGCGGTGCTACTAAGACCACAGAAACCCACTCAGCTCCCCACTTCATGTGTGACTCAGCCCCACTAACTAGAAAAAAATCATTCTACACAGGAAACGAATTCTAGACTTAGATCTATGAAGCATTTGAGAACTACCATGAACATAGTGGTCAGATGAATGACAACTAGTAAATCACACTTCATCCACTTGTGACCATGTCAGTGGGAGTAAACCGCTTTATTAAAAAATAAAAAAACTCTCAGGGGAAGACTGAAACACACCAGCTAATATTATACACAATTATATTTTAATACCCAACATCGGAATTTTCTTGCAGATTCAGGTGTGTCTGATAGCCAGCATTATCAGACAAGTGTCCAAGGCTTCCTGACACAAGTACTCTTGTCTGTTCACAGGAAACAACCTGGGGGCTGGAGAGATGGATCAGAGGTTAAGGGTGCCTGCTGTCATTTTAGAGCATCCAAGTTGAGTTCTCAGTTTCCAATCTCCTGTAGCTCCAGCTCCAGAGGAACTCATGCCGTCTTCTGGCCTCCACCAGTACCACCCACACGTGGCATTCAACACACACACACACACACACACATCACTAAAAGTAAATGAGACTAAAAGTAATTTGAGAAAAACTCAAAGACATCTGATTGCCAAATCTATTTAATTTTTATGCATATCTTGTTCATATTAATGCTCACAAACATTTGGCAAATTACAGGAACCAAATATGGGGGCAAAGAAGACCTTTCCCTTATCACATGAGCCAGGGTGACGCTGTTATTTAGCTTTTCCTGGAAACTTAGCCCCACATTGAAAGTGGGGGATTTAGGAGTTGAATACACACAGGCTCTAATTCTTCTCTTCCTTCTTTCTCGTGTTGCTGAGCCTATCAGATACTTTCTATAACCTACTTGAAGTTCCTGCCTCCCATGTGACCTGGAGAACCGTGAGAGCCACTTTTGCTGCTTATCATATGTTCTTTGCTCTGTGAGGATGCCTCATTCTGTCTACCTGAAATATAGATATGTTTAACCCGGAAGGCATATTAGGAAGCACACACAGTTTTTCAAACAAACAAATAAACAACAACAAAAAAAGAGACAAGGAACAAACACTCCCACAAATACTAGCTCTTCCTGATAAATGGGTGTGTTCAGCACTAACCTAGTAAAAACACTCTTATCTTGGGAAGGGGGGAGGGAGATGCTGTTTTACAGGTGGGGGACACGGGATTTATTTGTAAAAGTAAAAATGAGTTAATAACTAAAAAAGTGCTGTGAAGTACATAAGTTCACATACAAAACTCTGCTCAGAAAGTCACTGCCATGAAAACAATCATTTAAATGTAATCTAAGTCCTGACATTATTACAGAAATAAATGACCAAGTCTGCACACTAACTGGATCATCATGAGAGGATGTACTTTGGTTTTCGGAAGTACTCAACACCCCAGAATGATTAGGTCTCAGGCTGTCCAGATATCCCAGAATGAACTCAAGCTGGACTATAGGATTTCTGGTGGTTAGATAAAAGCCAGCATTCCTCAGGAACTTGTGAAACTGGTTTCCATCTGCCAAAAGGAGTCATTTCCCTTTCCTCTGGCAGAAGGGACATATGGCTCCATCTACAGGTACCTATGATTGCATAGCAAAGTCCATGCTGGCCTCCAGGTTCCTATGAACTTCTCCTGGCCCTCTGTCTCTCCGGCTACTTGCTTTCCTTATAACCTGCTAGTCTCTTCTATTTTTCTTCTATTTCTCCTCCTCCCTCCCTCCTCTTCCTCCTCTCTCTCTCTCTCTCTCTCTGTGTCACACACACACACATACAATGCTTTATTCTCTATCTCTTACCATCTCCATAGCTTCACTGTTCACTCCTGCTTTCCTAGCCCTGGCCATGCCTGGTCTGTTTTCCCTTTTCTCTGCTCTGGGCCCTTCTAGATATCTCTTCCATATAAACAATAAACATTTTCTCTAATAATGGAACAATCACGTTGAGAGTTTCTTTCTGAGTCCCCTTGTTTATGAAAACACGTTTCTAAGGCCTTATTTGCCTCCATGTTAAAAAGGTTGACAGACCTGCAGGGGTTTCTGGTCCCTGGTTGCAGGGCTCTTGTGTAGTGCCCCTCCAGGCTATCAGAAATGGGTACTGAGGCAGGAGGAGGGCTTTGACTGGGAAAATGTCCCCTCCTGGGAGCCCTAGAGATGATAGCAGGCATTAGGAGGGTACTCGGGGTAAAGAGGACAAAGAGCATCATCATAACCAAGGGCCTGGGGAAAGCATTGCCTGAGATGAGCCAAACCCAGCCTTCTCTGCTGTAGTGATCAGGATGACGTGGCAAGAGCCGAGCTGAGAATACACCCCATCCCTTCCATCCTCCTCTAAGCACCGGAAATCCTAGGAAGAACATATATATATATATATATATATATATATATATATATATATATACACACACACACACACACACACACATATATATATTGATTAGAAAAAAAAATGAACATTAAGAACAGGTGAGGAAAAGAAAATGGGCCAGGAAATGGTGCATATGTGCATGTGCACATGTATGCATGCATGTGTGTACCTGGATGTGATTGTACATGGATCAGTACCCAAAAACATATGGATCCCCCTCTTTCCCCCCTCTGTCTCTGTCTCTCTGTCTCTCTGTCACACACACACACACACACACACACACACACACACACACACACACACACACCTCTGCAGTTTGCCACTGCTCCTGCTCAGGTCTCTGTGTGTTTCCCACTGTTCCCAGTGAGCTGGCACACTGAAATGCTCACCTCACCCCAGCCAGGTTTTGAGCCTCTCCCTGATCTACCAAGAGAGAAAAGAGAAGACTCCTTACAGATCAAAGTGGACACTAAAGGGGTGGACAGGAGATCTAAGCTGACAGGACTGAGGCTGATGGGGAAGAAATTAGAATGGAGATAAACTAAGGACGGAGCTTCTGAGATGAGGAATACAAAATGCACTATTGGGAAATAATCCTGACTAGAGAATCTTGAGGAAAAAAATTGTTAAAGGAGAGGCCCAAAGTTGGATTTTTGTGGTTCCTAATTACATAAACACAAACTATGTGTGCTTTATAATGACAGATTTTATAAACTGAACATTTATAAAAATTTAATTAAGGCTCAGGATTCTAAGAAACTCTGGAAAAGTTCCTCCCATTAGGAACGCATTTTAAAATCACTCAGAGACCATTTTCCTATGCACAATACAATGGTGGATTCAAATTCATTGGGTATATTTCAATTTCTGGAAAAAAGAAAGAAAGAACCCACGTGCTCTCTTCCCATCTTTAAAAAAAAAAGGTTACATGTTCGTCTTGGAGATTAGAACTGCAAAAAATAATATAAAGAGGAAAATGAGCCCATACACATTTATCTAAGCAAAACATACCAATTTGATTTAAGCTACTCTAAACAGACCCCCAAAGCTCTTACCATTGAAGAATGAGAATGGGTTAAAGCGAACCAGAGCCACATGTGGTTGGAGAGGCTGACACTGAAATCAGCTAGAAGCTGCTGATTTTGCCTCTTCAAACAAAAATGAATTGTTTTGATGAATGAGAACTCTTTAATGAGTTACCATATGACATGCCAGCAATTTTTTCAATGTCACCCACAGAACGTTTTCGTTTGTCTTTTGTTCAGCTACAGCTGCTTAAAAATAATAGAATGCCAAGGCCACCAGCACAACACTTCCCACTGTGGCTGTGGAGAGGCGAGACCTGCCCACCCTTCACCTAAGGAGTGGAGGGCAGGGCTCCCTCCAAGCTCCAAGCTCCCATGTGCCCTTCTTTTTCCCCCACACAGAGATGTGTGTATGTGGCAGTTTGTGCTATCCAAACAGACATCAGAGGAATCACACATTCTGTAACTGAGTGGCGACATTGAACTATAGGCTCACAAGTTAAGGATAGTGTGTGGAAACCTTAGGAGGAGGTGTGTCATCAGTGCAGGAAGCTGAACTGGAAAGAACAGAAGAGCACGGGGCAGGGCATAGTGAGAAAAACTACAGCCCTTACATCTTGTTCCAAAGCCCTAAAGATTTCTTTCTCTGTGCTCACATACACTTCAGTACTGGCACCAAATGGGTATTAGGGAATACTTTCCACACCATCCAATTGTGTCCTACAGTTTAATGGATCTTCACAGTGGCTTCCTAGAGTTAGCACAAGCCCCATACCCCCATCACTGACTGGGTCCCACAGGAATATCCTCACTGCAGGTGCAGATTGATGGTTTTGTTCTGGCCTACCAAACTTGTGGTTGATTGACTGGGTGTAAATCAAGAGTTCCCTACATCCTTCTTGGAGTAGGTAGCATGGCTGTGTTTACTGGTTCACTATAAAGGGTGTAACCCAGGAACAGCTGGAAAGAGGGGGGTGCATAGAGTCTGCTGTAAGGGAAGGGCACCGACTTTCTTTGGGGCCTTTAACCTCCCAATTCCTGTGTGTTCACAAACCCGGAAGCTCTTCAAAGCCCATGATTTAGGGTCCTGATGAAGCATGTTAGCTAGCTTCCTCATCACTTTGACCTCAGTACCTGGAAAACAAACAAATAAACAAACAAACCCAAAAAAACAATAATGAAGGAAGGAAAGAGATATTTTGAAACACAATTTCAGGAGGATCCCGTTCACAGGGGTAGGCAGGGAGGGGACCTTGGTGCAGGGTAGCAAGCAGCAAGTGATAGGAAGTATCCAGAAATAAAACACCTGAAGGAAGTACCCCAGTGACAGGCTGCCTTCATCTAGTCACCACCTCCCAGAATTGTATCAGGGAGTCATTGTTTCCAGCTGGGACAAAGTATCCAAGTGTGAGAACATGGGGACATTTCAGATTCAGATTGGAACCCAGGGCTTACATTATCACCATCCCATACTAATGATGGGTGAAACCATTGGCCAAGGGGTACCCGAAGGTACCACACCTCTTTTGTTGGTTCCCTTAGCAACCAGCTCCCTTCCTTAAAGGCTTCACTTCAGGTATGATCGAAAGAGACTTACCTCTTCCACTCAGGAAATTTTAAGGGATTATAGGATCTCAGCTCTAGGACCTGGGGATAAAGACAAACTTTGTTTTTCTTATTGTATCACAATATCACACAGCACGAGGGTACGAATGGAAAACCACCCTAATACCAAGAGCATTAGGCTGGAGGTAATATCGTGCTGAGGTGTGCCAAACAATCCAAATGTAGAAACTACAAACATAAGCCGGATTTGGGGTTTGAATATAACAGCAGCGTAGGAGCTATTTTTACTAAAAAGCATCGACTCGTCACGTGGGTCCACAAAGAAGGAAAAACTAAATGAAAATCTGGCACCATTGTCTTCTTTTTGTCTGTCTCCTTTACTTTGGGTCATCTGTTTTCCTCTGTAGAAGACATGTTAATTGCTCACAGGTGTATCTATCAAAAAACAAGTGAGTCCTAACCTATCTCCCACCCCCATTGCCAGCCCCCAAGGCCAAAGGCACAGAGATAAAAGTAATACAGGCATTTCAATGTTCACTTTGCAAAAGCCTTATTTCACCCCAGTATCTTAAAAGTCACTTTACGGTCTCCAGCCACTGGTGAAACACGAGGTCATGTTGGCTTCTAGGAAGAGCAAAGTCTCACAGGTGATGAGATAGGACCCCACCACCTTACCCCATTCCCAGCATAGCAAGCAATCTTTGGAACTAGGCTGCCCTCCCAAGCCATACTTCTTTGGCTCATGGTGAAGAATGAGTACTGAGCTAATGAACAGCCAGTGCAGCGCATGCTTTAACTTCAACTGCTTTAGTACGCATGCCCTCTTCTTCTGTCTCAAGTGTTCCTCTCTTTAAACCCAAAGTTCATGACTGCACTGCCCCAACCTATTTCCCACCCCAGTGACTTTGAGTCTCTGGGTACCTTTATCTGTCCCTCCCAACATGGCCAAATTAATTATGCCTCTTTCTTCCATTCACTATTTCTGCTCTCTTTAGTTGAGATATTGGGAGAGGTAGCTGGACCTTTTCTGTCAGTGTTCCAAAAGATTAGCCTTTTGCCCCCAAACCCCAGAAACATTAGTAATTGCAATTCTGGAGATACAGGCTCTGGCAGTCCTGAACGTGTATTTCAAAGGCAGCTGTACTAGCAGGAGCTTTTTGTTTGTTTGCACCTTTGGTTTAAAGATGTTTCCTAGGTTGGACCAAACGTCTGGGTTCCAGGAATCCTCCTGCTTCGGCCTCCCTGGTTACTGGGATTTCTGATGTATATTACTACCCTCAAATGACAATTTTTCTTTCATTTCCATGTGTCCAAACAAACAAAAAAATTCCCTGGAGTGATCAGATTTCAGTACACTGGATGGGCACACACAGTATCAGGCAGATTGGCTAGGTACATCCCCAGCCTTTGGAAGACTTCAGGATCAGACTGTGTTGGTACTCCAGGGGACATTCGTGGTCTTTCCTGCCACTCTCAGTCCACCTGAGTTTTGTGGGACTGACCCAACTCTGGCTTACAAGGGTGACACCAGGCCCAAGCTGTTCAGCTACAGAACCAGAAGTCATAACTACAATGAGCTCAGGGTGGTCTGGCCATCCAGATCAGGCTGACTCAGGCCAGATCAGGCCAGAGGACTCAGTTCCAGGACTTCTATTGCAACTGTTGAGAAAAGTGAAAGGGATTCTTTTGAGCCCAGCTGAGTCTGTTCCCCCTGAGTTTAATGTGCACACTCCATCAAGTATCCTTTAATTGGCATCTTCCTGAAAGTCAACTGACTTGAGATCCCATCACTGAAAACTTGGGTATCTGGGATGGCAAGTTAGCTCAATGGACAGAGGCACTTTACCATACACATCCTTTACAAATAACAACACTGTAACAATAAAATTAGTAATAATTATGGTTATGATAATAAAAACTCTAGGGTCCTGCATCCTTACCTTGAAACACCAAGATCAAGGGTCTTAAGTGTGGCCCAGAGATAGTACAAACAAGAGAAAGAAACTAATAATAACTGAGCTACAGAGATGGAAACAAGTGTATCTTGGCACCATTATGTTGTCTCAAAGGATCTGCTTTCTATTGGAAAGAGTCTGCCCTCTGGCAAAGCCTTCACTCTATGCCACACTTGGCTGGCCAATCACTGTGACCTCACCAACTTTAATACTAGACTTTAATAATAAGAAAGTTCACAAGAAATGGACACCATGGAGTAAGACACAGCCATTCCTCAGCCATGAGTTATTTTCCCATTTGTTAGAAACAGAGTAACTGTTCAGTCAGGTTCATATGTTGACTAACAGAAAGATCCTAATCAGAAAAGCCAGAGTTAGTATTCTCAGCATTCAAGAACCTGAAGCAAGAAGATCTTAAATTTGAGGCCCACCTGAGCTGTTGTGAAATCTGTCTAAGCAGGAAGAGGAGAAAGGAGATGAGAACTCAATGCCTAAGATTACTGTCTACCAAAATGCCAGTTTTTATTTTTGATCTTTTATCTTTAAAACCAAACATCAAAACCAAACCCATGGAGCATCTTGAGCCACATGTTGCCAGTTCCAAACTTCTAAGCTTCCGGGCCACCACTAAGTGAGCGGGCCCCCTCTGCCATGCCTTCTGCTACCTTATCACCACAGAATGAAGAGAACTGGGCCAACTAACCACGGGCACTAATAAGACACTTGAGACAATCTAGAAAGAGAAAAAGTTGATTTTTGAGTAACAGTTTTGGAGTCCACAGTTGGTGGCTCTGCTGCTTTGGGCCTGTGCCAACATATCATGGTGGGAACACTGTGGAACGAAAGGCCACACACAGCCACAGAATGAAAGACAGACATGGGAAGGGTTGGGGTTTTGTAATCCCGTAGTCCCTGGGAAAAGAATACCTGAAGTGACCCGAAGAATTCTCATTGGGCTCTGTGGTGGTTTGAATATGCTTGACCCAGGGAGTGACACTATTCGAAGGTCTGACCTTGTTGGGGTAGGTGTGGCCTTGTTGGAGGAAGTATGTCACTGTCAGGGTGGGCAATAAGAACTTCCTCCTGACTATGTGGGAGTCAGTCTTCTTCCAGTGGCCTTCAGATGAAGGTGTAGAACTCTCAGCCCCTCCTGCATCATGCCTACCTGGATGCTGCCATGTTCCCACCTTGATGATAATGGACTGAACTTGTGAACCTTTAAGCTAGCCCCAATTAAATGTTGTCCTTATAAGAGTTGTCTTGGTCATGGTGCCTGTTCACAGCAGTAAAACCCTAACTAAGACAAGCTCTATCTCTTAAAGGTTCCACTGCCTCCAAATAGCACTAAGGAGCAAGCCTTTAACACACACACCTTTTGGAGACATTTCTGATCCAATATACCACAGCAGACTCTGTTTTATCTACTATATCATTCATCCAGATAATTCTTATGCACAATTCCTTGACCGCAGTATTCACCTCAAGTCAGCCACTTCCCTGCACTTGGCTCCCAGTCATGTAGGCCATCATGTCCTACATATAGCACCTGTATCCTGTCTGTCCTCTTTTCAGAGTGGCTGTGAACTTGTCTTAGGTGTGTCAGCATTGGCTCATTCATGCTTCTCGGTAAGTACACATCCTCCCAAGGTGTGGGTTTATCCAGTCCTTACACCAGGGAGTTCTTCCTCTAACCACCATCCTTGGCTGATAGAACCCCTCATCAAAGAAGCTTGCTATACCCCTACCCCCGCCCAGAGCCCACTCTCTCCCAAAAAGAGGACCTAGATACTGAGAGGACAGGGCTTACCAGCAACGTGGTTCTCCTTTGCTACCAGGAGAAGCAGATGACTTATTCTGTAACAGCCAAATTGAACCAAGGCTAGCTTGCTTGTTGAGATGAATCATTCCAGATGTTCTTTGACTGTCAGGCAAAGATACAGAAATGGGAGGTACTGATAGCTATTCGTCTCTACCCCAGCTCCCTTCCTCATGTCGAAGCACCAGAAGCTTCTTTTCAGGTCTCTGGAAATGATCTTCACCAGAGAGCAGTTTTCATCTTTCCATCACTGGCAGATACATGGGAGAAAGATTTAAGGAGCAAAGACTTATTGGGGCTCGCTCATCATTTCAAAGGTTTCAGCTCATTTTCAACCACCTCCATTGTTTTGTTTCTCCTCTGTGATGAAGTAGACTGTCCTGGCAGACGGAGAGAGAGAGAGAGAGAGAGAGAGAGAGAGAGAAGGGAGGAGAGAGAAGGAAGAGGGGCTGGTTAAAACACATCTCCCCACTTTCTGCTCATGGAGACCCCTGTAAAGCAAGAGCACCCACCAGCAGTTTCTTCCCAGCTAACTATACAATCTGTTTGGAACACCAAGTTGTTTTGTTTCTATTGGGGGGGGGGTGTGATTTGTTTTCCATTTCTTCAAGACAGTAATAGAGAAGTCTGTCCCTCTTCAAGGTGGCAGTAGAGTCCGTGTTTACAAGCTCAGTAAATATTCCTGTCTGGCCAAGTGTTTTCATCAGCCTTTTGGGCTTCTTTTCATAACTCCAAGGGAATATGAAAAGAGCAAAGGACCCTAAAAGCAGGCAGTCTTCACTAGACAATGCACATGGAAGCACACGCACACACACACACACACACACACACACACACACACACACACACGCACGTGTCAGGAGAAAAGGCCGCCAGCACAGTTTGATGTTTGGAGCTTAGTAATTCAGGGACACTTTTCTGAGACCAAATTATTCAGAATCTTCCTTTCCTGCCAATCCCTGGGCCAAAATTTTCACATTGCTCCTGTTATTTTACCTAAGGGTCTTCCCACACTGGTCACCAATTAGTTTAGAAGCTCTCTTCCCCTTTAGAATTGGATTAGCAGCAGCAGAAGGCAGAGATCACCAGAGGAAATGGCTTAGCTGTAATGACAATTCACCACCTGTCATCTTCTAGTTCTGTCTCTCTGACCAAGCCAGCACTCTAGAGACTATTTCTAGATTATTCCTCTGACTCAAACCTTTCCCTCCTCCACATCCTGATCACCACAATGTCCTACCTGTATATCCCTCACATCAGCCTATTTCTTGTTCCTTCTGCGATGCTCCACTCCAAGCCACAGCCTCTCGCCTGCTAACTACTTAGCCCGTGGTTTTGATAATTCTCCTCCTGTCTCTCCTCCACATGGGTCTTCCCATACATCCTCTCATTTTGAAATCTGTCTCTGGCAGTTCAGTCCTGTTATCCCAGTCACTCAGGAAGCTGAGGCAGGAGTATCACAAGTTCAGAGCCTGCTTAGTCCACAGACTGAGTTCAAGACTAGCCTGGATAACTTAGCAATACCCTGTGCCAAAAGCAATCAATTAATCATCAACCAGTAAAAAGGTCATGACATATATAACAGATACTGCACCTGCCTAGCATGATTCAACCTAGAGAGAGAGAGAGAAAGAGAAGAGAAGAGAAGAGAGAGAGAGAGAGAGAGAGAGAGAGAGAGAGAGAGAGAGAGAGAGAACCTCAGGGTTCCATTATTCCCATAAGGGGCATACTCCCAATGACCTAACTTCCTCCCATTAGGCTTCTCCTAAAGACTCTACCACGTCCCAATACCAAGTCTTATGGATGTGTCTTTGAAGAGTTGATTTAATTAGTTACTTTTCTCATCGTTATGTCAAAATAACTGGAAGATGCAACTTAAAGAAGTGTTTGCTTCAGCTCATAGTTTGAGGCTACAGCCAGTCTGACTTGGTGGGAGGGCATGACAATCCTGTGAGGTGATTGGTCACATAGCATACATATATAGTTAGGAGACAGATGAGTTCTGGTCCTTAACTAGGTCCATCTTCCCCTATTTTTATTTTACCTAGGACCCCAGTCATAGGATGGTGGCATTCACATGCAGAGTGGATCTTCTCACCTACCCTAAACTTCTCCTGAAACATCCTCACAGAAATACCCAGAGATATGTCACTTAGTGATTCTAAATCCAGTCAATTTGTCAATAAAGATGAAGTGTTGTAGGGGACAGCCCAGGTCCTAACTGTAGTTCTCCATTCTCTGCCCAACTCTCCAGTCTCATCAGTGGCCTGGTGCCTGACACAAAAACCTTCCATAATCAGTGACTAATGGAAACACTACATATAGCTGTCAGTAAAATGTACAAATTTAAGGAATAATTATGCATACCTTCAGAGTTCCCCATTAGGACTGTGCAATATGTCTCCACACCACGTCTTCACACCATAACAACAGACACAAGGCTCTATTAAAAGTCAGGGCCTGGGCTGGTGAGATGGCTCAGCGGTTAAGAGCACTGACTGCTCTACTGAAGGTTCTGAGTTCAAATCCCAACAACCATATGGTAGCTCACAACCATCTGTAATGGGATCTGTCATCCTCTTCTGGAGTGTCTGAAGACAGCTACAGTGTACTTACATATAGTAAATAAATAAATCTTTCACACACATACAAAGGTCAGGTCCTAATATGGCCCAGAGTTACCATTCAGGTCACTAAGCATTTTCCACCCACACTACACCTAACCCTTGTCCTGACAAAGATTCCATAATCTTGTACATTTATCTTTTTCATATACTTTGGCTGAATATGTTTAATGAAAATTAATTAATTTAATTTTTTGACTAGTTAATTATAGTTCTCTTGATATATATCCTAATTTTTCAGGACATGGGATCTTGGCTATTGTAAGAATAATTTTTTCATTTCCAGTGACCGCTCCTATCCTGCTCCTATGCATCCCTAGGGGTCCCCCCCTTCTTCTTTGTGTCTGCTGGCCAGAATGCTACCTGTTTCTATGCCATGGGTCTGAATAGGTTATTAGCCATCTCTCTAATACAGTATTCTAGAATCATCAAAGTTCTGTTGAACTATAATTGCATAGTTAATACAGACCAAGTTTTATTGTGGAGCCAGAGTTTTCATAAAACAAGATAGTAGGGCCCCTTTCCTGACTGAATTCCCACCATTTAACTACCATTCACATAAGAGAATTCTGCCACAGAGTAAATTGTTTCTGATTTGTTTTAAAGAAATGATTCTAATTTAACCTTCCCCATCAAATGTATCCTTTCTGGATGTGTTTTCTACTAATTATGTTGTTGATGCAAGATTGCCCCTGTTTGTGGGGTGTTTGTTTGTTTGTGAAAAGTTCTTTAGTATAGAGTGAGTAGGAACTCAATTTGTAACCCAGTCTGGGCTTGAATTAACTGCAGTCCTCCTGATTCAGCGTTCTGACTGTTGATATTACAAACAACAGCCACAGCACCTGCTTAATGGGTTGCCTTTGAAACCAGGGACAGCATTTATACAGACAGAAATCTTCCTGAATACTTTTTATACTTAGAAACTGACAGGCAAACACCAACTAAATTCTGTCTGACTTAGGGCAGGTTTGCTCCATACGTAGGCTCCATGTCTGATCTGACTTTCTACTGAGATGAAATATTCAACAGATCATTGATTGGATTTTGAAGTGGTCTCATTTTGTATATAAAAGCTATTAAGATACATGGAAAAAAATCTCATAGCTTACATATTTCTCTCTGAATGCCCTAGCAATCAAATGTTAAAATAGCCTTGGCTGAAATTAAATTAGTATCTTTTTCATATTTGGAAAGCCAAATGAAAAATAGAAAATTAGCATAGAAGTCAATGTATAGACTTCTTAAAACACTAAAATTAGAGCTACCTTATGATCCAGTTATAACACACCTGGGTACACCTGAGGGGCTCCAAGCTGGCCTATCACTGAGATTCTTGCACATCAGTGTACATAGTGCAGTAGTCTCAATAGGCAGGAAACAGAACCAACCTAGATATATATCAACAGATAAATGGATAAAGCAAACACGATATACATAGATAATACAATTGTATCCAGCCATTATGGGAAATAAAATTAATTTTCAAAGAATGTATTTAACCAGGGAACATCACGTTAAGCAAAATAAGCCAGACATAGAAAGACAAATATCTGTTCCCTTTTGTATGTACAATCTAGGTTTAGGTGTGTGTGTCTGTGTGTGTTCGTGTGTGTGTCTGTGTGTATTTGTATGTGTGTCTGTGTGTATGTGTGTCTGTGTGTGTGTCTGTGTGTATGTGTGTCTGTGTGTGTGTCAGTGTGTATTTGTATGTGTGTCTGTGTGTATGTGTGTCTGTGTGTGTGTATGCATATGTGTATGTGCATGTGTATATGTGTACATTTGTATGTGTGTATCTTTATGTGTGAGTGTGTGTGTGTGTGTGTGTGTGCACGCACACATGCATGCACAGACACACATGTGCGAGCATGCCAAGAAAATAGAAAGGGAATTGTGAGAGGAGAGGAAAAGATATTAAGGGGGAGAGAGGAACACATGTGACAAGAAAGCAGAAAGAGGAACTGTCTGGAAAAGGAGGGACCTTGCTGAGGCTCTAAGCAGACACCCCTCTTCTAAGCTATACCCCTAGCTCATAGACAAGGGAAGAGATGGTATTAGTTCTTTATCTTATGCATTTTTTTCTATTTTCACATTTTCTTTATATATTGCTAGCATATATGCAGTGTATAAAATAATGAAATCAGTGTGGCATTGCCATACATATATATCATTTTATGTTACTATCCAACACACGTGTGACATTTCTGTACATGTATACCATTTTATGTTACTAGCCAACACACATGTGACATTTCCATGCATGTATATCATTTTATGTTGCTACCTAAATGCACTGACTTCTCTTTTACCCCCCTACCAACTCCTGCTGCTTCCTTTTCTGGGCATATTTATTTAAAATAGATGTGATAGTGCACAGTAGAGACTTGCACTCAAGAGGCTGAGGCAGGAGGATGGCATGCTTGAGACCAGCTTGAGCTACATAAGAAGGCTTTGTCTCAAAAAGCCCAAAATATAAGTGTCAAACTTTCAAAATGTACTTTAGGTCCTTTCAGTATAACCACAGGGTCATGTGACTGTCTCCACTCCCTTTCCAGAACAACGCATTGCCTGTATCCATTAGTGGGCACTGCCCATCCACAGCACTCTCCCCGCCTCCACGGCCTGGCAGTCATTACTCCGCTTTCCATCACTGTAGATTTTCCTAGCTATGGAATCGCCTGTGAATGGGACCACTCAAGTGTGGTTTCCACAGCTCTCTTTTATTACTGGTGTCTCCAAGTCTCTTCATGCGGTGTTGTGTGGCTTTACCTTTTATGTCCTGAAAACCTTCTTTTTCTTGATCCATGCTTGATCATATCTTCATTCACACTCATGTTTAAATGAAATATTGGCTAAAAATAAACGTTTAGAGTCAGAGTTTCTTTTTTTTATTAGAGAGTTTCTTCATTTACATTTCAAGTGTTATCGAAAAGTCCCCTATATCCTCCCCCTGCCCTGCTCCCCTACCCTCCCTCTCCTGCTACTTGGCCCTGGACTTCCCCTGTACTGGGGCCTATAAACATTGCTAGACTAAGGGCCTTTCTTCCCGAATAATGGCCAACTAGGCCGTCTTCTAATACATATACAGCTAGAGACATGAGCTCTGGGGGTTCTGATAAGTTCATATTGCTGTTCCATCTATAAGTTGCAGACCCCTACAACTCTTGGGTAATCTCTCTAGCTCCTGCATTGGGGACCCTGTGTACTGCCCTATAGATGATTATGAGCATCCACTTCTGCGTTTGTCAGGAACTGTCAAAGCTTCCCAGGAGACAGCTATATCAGGGTCCTTTCAGCAATGTCCTGCTGGTGTATGCAGTAGTGACTGCGTTTGATGGCTGATTATGTGATGGACCACCCAGGTGGGGCACTCTCTGGATGGCCCATCCTTTCATTTTAGCTCCAAGCTTTGTCTCTTCACATCCTTCCATGTATATTTTAATCCCTATTCTAGGGAGGAGTGAAGTATCCACGCGTTGGTCTTTCTTGATTTTCTTGTGTTTTGGAAATTGTATCTTGGGTATTCTAGATTTCTGGGTTAATATCCGCTTATCAGTGAGTGCATATTAAGTGACTTCTTTTGTGATTGGGTTACCTCACTCAGGATGATATCCTCCAGATACATCCATTTACTCAAGAATTTCATAAATTCATTGTTTTTAATAGCTGAGTAGTACTCCATTGTGTAAATGTACCACATTTTCTGTATCCATTCCTCTGTTGAGGGACATCTGGGTTNAAGACAGCATTTTCAATAAATGGTGCTGGCACAACTGGCAGTCAACATGTAGAAGACTGCGAATTGATCCATTCCTTTCTCCTTGTACAAAGCTCAAGTCTAAGTGGATCAAAGACCTCCACATTAAACCAGAGACACTGAAATTCATAGGGGAGAAAGTGGGGAAAACCCTGGAAGATATGGGCACAGGGATAAAATTTCTAAACAGAATACCAATGGCCTGTGCTGTAAGATCACAAATTGACAAAAGAGTCAGAGTTTCTTATCTTCATCATTTTGAAGATCATCTCTCCACGGCTGTCAGCAATCCTGCCGTTCACCTGACTCTTGTTGCTGCTTAGGATGCTTCAGTACAGATGATGGAGTCCAGAACCCTGGGAATGTCAGGCGGTCGCTCTACCATTTAGTTCCACCCTCTCCCTCATTCCTGTTCCCATTAAAGCCATTTGCCTTTTCCATAAATTTTAAGAATGCCCCCCCCAGCTTGTATCTCTTCCATTTGAATGTGACACATCTCGTTCCAGACTTCCCACCCTTTTGATGGTTTAGCATTGGCTACAACCTTTTACTTTGAATTTTTCTTCTTTTCTCTAATTCTGGAAAATTCTTTCTTATGTTGTTGATGTGACATGAGGGAATGAAGAGAGAGTTCCTTCTGGGTTAGTTTAGACCAAGAATTAGCCCAAATTCCAATTCTCTGTTTCTCTCTGAGTCTTCCATCTGCCTTTAATTTATGGTCCATGGCCTGTCTGTGTGTCTGTCTGTCCTGTGTCTGATTGTCCTTGGCTGTCTCTATTGTTTGCTCTGTATTTCTTGAACACCACAGAAAACTGTTTTGGAAAAAATTGTGGACACTTTCTCAACCTGATGGCTGCTTTCAGCAAGCGATGAACACACATGTGTGTGAGCATGCACACACACACACACACACACACACACACACACACACACATGCACATACATGTATCCCCACACACATACATGCTTGCACACATGCACACACAATTCCCCCTCCCATGCTCTCTCCCCCTCTGGTTAGGTGCATGGAAGAGTACATAATTTAACGTTGAAGCTATCCATTAGCTTACGTTGTCAAAGCTGATTACAGGGGAAGTGCAAGGCAGAGTAAAATTGTGTACATTGTTCTCTTACCGGCAGAAAAACTTACACAAGCTGAACACATAGTAGGACAGCAGGTTAAGAATACAGTCATAAGTATTTTGTTAAAAATACCCATGGAAGGAGTTACAGAGACAAAGTTCGGAGCAGAGACTGAAGGAAAGACCATCCAGAGACTGTTCCACTTGGGGATCCATCCCATAAACAACCACCAAACCCAGACACTATGGCAGATGCCAACAAGAGCTTGATGACAGGTGCCTAATATAGCTGTCTCCTGAGGGGCTCTGCCAGTGCCTGGCAAATACAGAAGTGGATGCTTACAATCATCCATAGGACAGAGCACAAGGTCCCTAATGAAGAAGCCAGAGAAATACCCAGGGAGCTGAAAGGGACTTTAGCCCCATAGAAGAAACATCAATACAAATATGAATTAACCAGTACCCCCAGAGCTCCTTGGAACTAAACCACCAGTCCAAAACAAAAAAACAAACAAAACAAAACAAAACAAAACAAAAAAAAAACATGGTGGAACTTGTTGCTCTAGGTGTATATATAGCAGAGGATGGCCTAGTCAGTCATCAATAGGAGGAGAGGCCCTAGGTCCTGTGAAGGTTCTATGCCCCAGTATAGGGGAATGCCAGGACCAGGAATGGGAGTGGGTGGGGTGGGAGCAGAGGGAGAGGACAGGGGGAGGGGATTTTTGGACCTTGAGAGCTTGATTGGAAGTTCTAGCAGGGGAGCGCAGCTACTCATATACCCTTGACCGAAGACTGGTCCTCATCTATTCGGGGAAGGTCGGTCTCTTTATCTGAGCATGCAGCTTGAGGAGGGACGCACATGGAGCAGTGAAGGAGGAAGACACCCACCAGATCAGCCGAATCAACCCTGGCCATCAATGGGGTGACAGATGTCGCAGCCAGATCACCCTCACATCCAATTTTTGGAGGGGAAACTAGAAAAGGGGATAAAATTTGAAATGTAAGTAAAGAAAATATCTAATAAAAATAATATAAAATAAAAAATTTTAAAAAGAACACAGTCATAAATTATCTCAAGGCATATTACTAACCTGTTAGCAAAGTCTCGAAAAACATCAGTCTCTTTGAAGGGAAAAGGCGTTTTTAAGAAAAGATAATGACAGCAGCTTCTTACTATTTTTTCATCCTGTTTGGTTTCATCCCTTTTTTGGGAATTCCTGTGATGCTCTCTGAAGGTGATCACTAAACTTGAGTGCCACTGAACCTTTCTCTTATCTTCTTCTTCCCTGATGCTTTCTTTAACAGTTTCCCAGACTGAGCTTCCAGCTTCCAGCTCTATCTTCCTCTGTATCAGTTCTGAACGTTATGTCAGTTATGTCCAGTGAGTGTTTCCTGGAAAATTTTGTGTATTGTATTTCTAAGATTTCTAATAGTTTTTATCATAGACATTTCTCTTTTGGGGGGGGTTATTAATTACATGCATTTAAAAATTCTCATTGTCTTCCTAGTCCTGTATTTTCTTTTTGATGCTAGGGGTTTAATATAGGGTACACTGGATGGCAGCTGGGCACTTGACCGCTGAGCATAGCTCCAGCCCTTTCCTCTTAATTTTGCTTTTCTCTTAGTGAGGACAGGATGTCACTGATAAAGAATAATGTGCAACGATGTATACATCTGAAAATGCACAAGAGCCATCACCTAGTATGTTAACTTAAATGTTTTATTTATAGGCTAGACTAATGGCTGAGTCATTAAAGGGTAGGCTAACAAAATTTTCACCTAAAATTTAGAAAAAAAAAAAAAAAAGGAAACTAGCACAAGGCGTTTATCAATGGGGTGGAGGTTAAAGCAGGAGGCCCTCAGAGCCTAGTGGGAAGGAAGCCAGCATGGTGGGTGTGTTCTGCAGTGGGAAACAGTCCCTTGGTTCTGTCCTTTCATTCCTTCCTTCCCTTGCATGCTGCGTGGGACACAAGTGCAGTGCCTGGGGAAACTAAGGCCAAGAGGTAACCAGAGGACAGCACTAACACAGGCTGGGACACAAGGCAAAGCAAGGTGGGGGTGAGCTGGCAGGAGTCCAAGTGTCTTCCTCTCCTATCCACAACCAAACCTTCCTGGGACAGAAATCCTGGGAGATCCCCCCCTGGAGGACAGATAATGCCCCAGAGAGGGAGAAGACAACCAGAGGAGCGAAAAGTGGTTCACCTCTGAGACACACCCACTCCCAAACCAGGACCAGCCTGGAAAGCACAAGCAAGTCTTTCTTCTTTCCTCCTCCCAAAGTGAAACAGGGCGCCAAGGTAAGACAATAAGGTAACTGTTCAGAGAAAGCAGAAGTCACTGGAGAGGAGCTGAAGGTATGACTCAGTAGTCCAGTGCTTGCCTGTCATGCAGGGGCCAACACCCAAAAGATGGAGGGATAAGGAGGCAGTGCAAGAATTTTAGCTGAACATAATGGTTAGCCCTGGAAGGAGGAAATACATTTAAGATAACCGGTTCTTTGTCATTAAGCAGTAGATAACTGATGAATGGATAAAGCACAGTGTGTCTAGTGCAGAGTCTGACTCATGACTTCAGTGGATTGAAAGCAGTTCTCGGGCTGGGGTGATGGCTCACTTGATAAAGCATTTGCCTTGCAAACGTGAATACCTGAGTTGGAGCCCTACAACCCTTGCAAAAAAGAAATCAGAGCAGTAACATGGGCGTATAGTCAGCACTGGGAAGTAATCAGTAATCAGCACAAGTGACTCCGGGGCTCGCTGCCCGCCAGTCTAACCTAACGGGTAAATCCCAGACCAGTAAGAATGATTCGTTCACAAAAGTTAATTGATTAATAACACCGTGTCTCGGTGCCTTTTCCCTTTGTTGAGACAACCACCTCACCGAGTAAAGGCCATAATACTTCTAATGTCACATTTGATGGGACATATATTCACCATGTTTAAAAATAATATTCATGGTAATCAATCATTCATGAGGTGGTACAGGTGTCACTTGTGACTTCTAATTAATTAATTACTAAGGTGGAAAGCTCCTGAAAATGACACCCATGTCCAAGGTTGCACTTATGGCCTCTACACACATGAGCACACATGTGCACTTGCATGCCAACTAACACACCCACATCCACACCCAGTCCCACATTCATAGCTTTTAAGGGAAATAAGAAACAGAGGCCTAAATGTCAGGTAGGAGTGTTGAGAATAGCAAGGAATTACCTCTACAGAAGTAGATTTTATAATAGAGAAATGCAGAAATTCATTTGGGGAGACATCTTTACTTTATGCAGTGTTTTATTACTTGATAAAACATTCATCATAGAAACTGCCTTAAAACTGAATCTTGAAAAATATGACTTTACATATCGTAAATGTATTTATACTCTTACTTCCTTGAGCTAGTTTATTGCTTTGAACGCACCTCGTCAGTATTGATATTTTAGGTATTATAATAATGTAAAGGTGGCAAAAAATGTTTCTACTTCACAGGGAAAAGAATTCAGCTTCATGGCAGTGTGAAGTGTTAGCCTGGTGACAAGGAAGAGCACTCTGGATATTATGGGATGCTGCTCACACAGCAACACTCCCAATCTGATTTCTTGTTCCAACACCTTCATAAATAATTAAAGATTCTGACTTAAGAATATTTGTGAAGTGAGGCAGTCAATGAGCCCCAGATTGTCAAAATGTCTATGCTTTGAAAATGTCTCTCCAGTCTGGTCATTGCACACCTAGATCAGAGAGGGATTCCAACAGCCATTTCATTGAATCCTCTCCTTCACACAGGTGGAATCCAGGGCCCTAGGACATTGCACAGACGTGTGCATGAACTTGGTATTTGGAACGTGTTCTCTGCTGTATCATTTCAGTGTTCATTCCGCCAGCTGGTGTGATTTATTCTCCCAGTGATGCTTTTACACGTCTATCTGCATTAACTCAGCTACTCCCCTTTATTTATCTGCATTAACTCAGCTACTCCCCTTTATTCAAGCCCAGTTGAATAGCCATCACCTATGCTCCTGAACACTGCTTCCCAGGGCAGTGGGCCACCATGTGCAGGTGCATTTTCCTGTTGTTGAGACAACCACCTCACTGAGTACAGTCCACAATGCTTCCAGTGTCACATTTGATGTGACATATATTCAACATGTCTAAAAATAATATTTGTGATATTCAGTCCTATTTGTGAGGTGGTACAGGTGTCACTTGTGACTTCTACCACAGAGACCATAATTTTTAGAAATGAGACCAGTCGTGTGGGAAAATATTCTCACCGCTGGTGGGGAAAAAAAAAATCACGTTTTCACAGAGTTTGCAAACAGGGAAATATTTGTGGGTTTGTCTCATATGTTTTGCTTTTTTTTTGGCAAAAGCAAAAGGCAGTTTTCTTTGCGACGAAAACGGCCTTTCTTTTTCGCCAATGCTTCACATCCATTTTTGCCAAAGCAAAAAGCTGTTTTCCCAGGAGAGAACAGCTCAAGCTGAAGTAAGAGGGAAGCACTATCTGTGAAAAAATTTCCATTTCTGAAGACAAAAATCACCTCACTCAATGCAAATGTCACCTGAGGGACCTTGCAGAAAGGAAGGGAGGGACCTTGCAGAAAGGAAGGGAATAGGAGGATGGCTACAGCTATGACACAAATTGAAATGAGTAGAACTAGGGAAAAAACAAAGTCCAAGATCACGTGGGAGGTAGATTTTAAATCATGCTTGGAATTAAAACACACACAGACACACACACTCTCACTCACACACCATACATTCAGAATAATAAGGGTTTGTGGGGAACTTTATCTGTGTATTTACCACAAAAAGGGAAAAAGAGTATGCTTTTATTTTAACCAAAGGTATTATTAAGTATACCAATCTTAAAAATAAAGTATTTGCCACTTTCCTGTATGTGACTTGGGCTGTTTTGTGTGCGGTGAACATGGAGTCTCCTTGATAAGATTGATTATAAATTTCCTGGGAACTTGAACCATGTCCATACCCAACCCAAGTCCATTCAAGATGTGTGTATACAAGTGTGACACAGCAAACCATAAATCAATAATTATTAATAATCTAAGAAGGGTTTTCTTGTCTCTGAATACACTTCAATTTAATGCATTTTTTAAAAAGTTTAAATACTGATGGGAAAGGCAGATTCATGGGAAGTCGAGAAGATCTCACAGCTGCCCGTTAATAGAATCTCATCCATTTATAAGCGCACCTACACATGTCCCCTCACTTGACTACCAGGGTGCGCACGGTCCGTTCGCGAGACGGTGACCTGAACTTGAGGTCCGGAGAAGACCTCTGTCCTAGAGAGATTCGACAGGTCCAATTTCAACTTGTGATAGAAATCGAGTCCTTAGAACTTGAACACTGGGATGAGGAGTCAGTGATTTCGAACCTAACTAAGCCCACCTCATCGCTTTAATTTTTACCACCATCATCCTTTCCGTGTTTAAGGAGACCTCACGGAAGCGGAAATGCAGCCAACCCTCTGGGAGTAAACAGCAATTTGTAGCAACTAAGTCTGATACCTTGGACAGCGCCTAGGCGCGCTGGGTGGACCCACAAGCAAAGTACCGGGTGGGGTACTTGATTAAGTGAGCCTTCAGAAAGCACACAACCAAGAAAAGAGGAGTGGGCGGGGAAGGAAGCGGCATGAAAAACAGCGCACCCCTGTTACTCAGTCAGAGAATTAGAGCACTCTGGAAACCCCAGGGGTGACGCTTGGAAGCCTTGGGCTTCCTGTCTTCTAGAATGTCTCTGGAGGCTGGGCACTCCTGTGATTCTACATCAGACAGATGGTAGCAAGACATCTGGAGCTTGTCTGCGGGTGCCGAATTGTCCCTAACCAACAAGGGAAAGGGGCTGTGGCTGGCTTCAACCTCAGTGGCCCTGGTGTGTGTGTGTGTGTGTGTGTGTGTGTGTGTGTGTGTGTGTGTTAATGGCTCTCCAGTGCTCTATGGAAGGGTCTTGTCCATCACCCTTCCCTCCCCAAAGCAAATGGTAAGGAGCTGACATTTATGAACAGGAACAAACACCTGCCGCCGGTGACTGGTGCCCTGAATAAGAACACACCAGGAGTCTGTGGTGAGAACTGTTATACTGAGTGTTACCAACAGCAGGCATTCACTCACACTGAACACCGCATTTATTACAATCAGCCCCACAAGGAGGAACTGCTGCTATCCACACTTCACTGTACAGATGGGGAGGTAGGAAAGTGTCCTGTTTCCTCTCGTGGTGTAGCCCAGAGCCTCTGTCTCTCAGCTCTCATTTGTCAGATGCAGGAGTTCATTTATATTCCACTGGGCTTCTGCACATAAACTCCATCTCCGAGTGGGTGGAAGTAGCCCCAGCTCACTTCCATGCTGTTCACAGAGTTATTTTCATTATTGGTACATTACGTGCTATCTCTGTAACTCACTGTACTTGGAGAAACAAATGTTGGACTCTGGAAAGAGGAAAATCAGGCTTAATTGCCTTAACTCTCTGGTCACCGTCAGGGTAACTGCTCTCCGTTGTCATTCATCAAATGTGTGCTTCTCTAAGCCTGGGTCTCAACTGTCAATAATACTGATAGAAACAGAATCTGACTGTACTCTACCCAATGCCCTCTGTTTCTAGGCACAAATTGGGTAAATTAGAAAATGTGGCCGGGCGTGGTGGCACACGCCTTTAATCCCAGCACTTGGGAGGCAGAGGCAGGTGGATTTCTGAGTTCAAGGCCAGCCTGGTCTACAAAGTGAGTTCCAGGACAGCCAGGGCTATACAGAGAAACCCTGTATCGAAAAACCAAAAAAAAGAAAAAAAAAAAAGAAAATGTGTAAGCTCCATATCTTCTGCTAGAAAACTTACTTGCACATCATGCAAGGTTGCTTTGTGTATCTATGTATCTATGTATCTATGTATCTATGTATCTATGTATCTATGTATCTATGTAACTATGTATGTATCTATCTATCTATCTATCTATCTATCTATCTATCTATCTATCTATTAATTAAACTCAGTGCTTTCCACATTAGTGCATGGTCTACCTCTGAGTAACATCCCCAATATTCCTTTTTTTCCCTATGTTTAAAACTTTTGTTTCAATCCTTAGTATCAGAGAGAATATCTTAAACATAATTTAAATTATTTATAGGTAAGAATTTGGTCTAGTTTCAGGGAGGGAAAGCTCACACTTAACTTCTGTGTGCTAAGCATCTCACAGGGGCTATCTCATTAATTGTGTCTTGTGATGGTTAGTGTTAATTGTCGATTTGACCAAATCAATAATCACCTAGGGCCTCTGAGAATGTCTGTGAGGGATTATTGTGATTGTGTAGTATGAGATGGGAAGACCTATCCACTGTGGGTAGCATCATTCCCTAGCCAGGGAATCCTTGTCTGTGTAAGAGTGGAGAAAGAAAGCTGAGCATATATGCATGAGTTCACTGTTCCTTGCTCTTGACTGTGGATGTCACCTGACCATTTTTTTTCAAGCTCTTGACTGTGGATGTCACCTGACCATTTTTTTTTCAAGCTCTTGATGCCTGAAGCTCTTGCTGCCTATACACCCCATCATGGTGAATTGTACTTGGAACTTCCATCTAAAATTATTCTTTCCTTTGGTTGGTTTTGTCAGGGTATTTCATAACAGCAACAGCTAAGGAAACTAAGGCAGGCCTGCAATAGTCCTGGGTGGTGAATCTTGTTAAATCTGTGCTATGGTTAAGGAAAGAGAGGAGTGGAGAGGTAGAGTCCCTTGCCAACACATATGCAATCCAAGAAGTGGTAGAACCAAGATCTAAATCCAGGGCTGTCACTTTTCACATCTTACCTTTTACACAACCTTTCCTAGTGTGCAAGGCTCATGGGACAGGTGCTAAAGTCCAAAATCTTTCCGAGTGCAGCAGAAGATGACACCCAGACTCTGCTCAGGAAGGTGTGAATGCAGTCTGTTCTGACCCTCGCACCACACCTGGCTCTTGTTTATAGATGGCAGAAGCACACCTGGATCGCCACAGATATGTTCTCTCATGTTTATCATGTATTTTAGTGTCCTGTTAACCATAAATTACTCTTTTACATCTGATATGAGTTTTCTCCTTCTAAAAACAACAGGATCTACTGAGATGGCTACCCAAAACATCCATCTTTAACATCAGGATCTTAGAGCTTTGGGTTACAGCTCAGTGGTAGAGTATATGCTTAGGCAAGTGGCTCTGAGTTCTAGCTATAGCAGAGAGAGAGAGAGAGAGACAGAGACAGAGACAGAGACAGAGAGAAAGAGACAGAGACAGAGACAGAGAGACAGAAACAGAGAGACAAAAACAGAGACAGACAGGTGACAGACAGACAGATAGATCCTCAGAGATGAGATCTGTGTCTCCATAACCACTTGAGCTTGTATTCTAGGCTCAGTTATTTACTAATTAAATTGTTTCTCTTTGTATGACTTAGTCACCTCATCTGTAAAAATAGAATTAGTAACAGTACATCCTCCAAAGGCTCATCTGGGAACATTATGAATTAATGTACCAGCCCTTGGATGACACCTGACCTTAGCTAGGACCCTAAGTCTTTGCTGCCCCCACCAGTTCTAGAAGGGTGTCCTTTCTTCTTAAAGAGCTATGGCGTGGCTGAGCAGGAGTCTGTGGACACTTACACATACTAGGTTTGGGAGCTGTGATGTTTGGTTTTCTGTTCAATAGACCTTGAAACATTCCTGGAGTTTTTCTGTGTGCTGGGGGATTTATTTTCCCTTTCACACCTCTCTTGGGAAAGGCCAGGGTGTAACTGCAGACATCTTACTCTGGTTATGCTCTCTGACAGAATCTACACCAGCGCCTCCTCTTGACTTCCCTGGCATCTATCTTGACAACACTTCACTCCACTTCAATGCTAAAATTCATGAGTGGTACATTAAATCATGACGTGGTTTACTCAATATCCCACACCGTGGTTCTGGAATGTGTTCTGTGTCTTACAATGGTTTCACAGGATCCAAAATAATTACAGAAATGAAGGTCCTTGGCCCCAAGGACCTCTCAGAGGTATCCTTTTGTTAGCCTTCCAATTTATTTTGTGTCTGTAAGAACCAAGTCCATTGATACACTGCCCTTTGCAACATAGTACCCACCAGCCATGCGTATGTTCTGATGGCTTTGCTCAAGTTCATGGTGCTTACTACATTCTGATAGCTCAGTGTAGTTACGGTTGAGAAATGTACTTGAAATACATGTTTTAAATATGTCTTTAATCTCAGCACTTGGGGGGGGGCAGAAGCAAGCAGATCTCTTTTGAGTTTGAAACCAGCCTGGGCTACATAGTTAGTTCTAAGCCAGCAAAGTTATGTGAGGAGACAGAGAGAGAGAGAGAGAGAGAGAGAGAGAGAGAGAGAGAGAGGAAAGAAAGAGAGAGAGAGAGAGGAAAGAAGGAAGGAAGGAAGGAAGGAAGGAAGGAAGGAAGGAAGGAAGGAAGGAAGGAAGGAAGGAGACTATGCGGCTTCAGGCTCAGTGGTAAAAAGCTGAGGATTCTGTCCCCAGCACAGAACCTCCAAACAAAGCAAAATAAACAAATATACAAAGAATACTGGCCCCCTTTAGGGGCCAAATATCACTCTCAGCCCTGGAGATAATGCCAAGAACACAGCAGACATGTTTGCTGCTCTTGTAAAATGACATTTTAGGGAAGGGAACCGTCAAGAGCAGGTAGCTGTACACACAGTGTTTATATTGAGTTCCCTAGAAACAGAGGACAGGGTAGAGAAAGCTGTGGGGGTGTCAGTACTAGTGCTGCTTGAAATGGGGAGTGTCTCTTTTGCAACAGTGACATTCGAGAATGGACCTGGAGAAAGTGAAGAGCCAGCAGTTAAGATAAAGAGAAGGTGGAGGGGACAGCAGAGGAAGAGGTCGAAGCAGGCATCCTGTCTAAGACAGGGAGAGCATGCTCATGTAACCAAACCAAGGAAGCCGATGGCAGAGCCTACGGTTGTCAGTGTAGACCCTTGTATCAGGCAGGCCATGGAAGCTATTATAAGGAGTCTACGTGGTGATGATTAATATGTCCAGTCCTTGCACTAAGGTGTACACCCAATGACATGAGTGTCCGTCCTTCTTTCCTTTCTTGGGGCAGATACTTCTTCTAACCTTAAACACCAACTGCCTACATCAGAAATTTCCAGCAATGCCACAGGAAACAAAAGAAACACAGGGAGGACTCACTTTCCTTATTTTACTTTATGATCTTTGAGATAGGGCCTCATTGTGTAGCCCCCATTAGCCTCAAACTTGCAATCCTGTACTCTCTACCTCCTGAGTTCTGGGATTACAGATAGGGGCAGCCAATCCCCACGCAGGAGCCAAGCTTTAGATACTTTGCCAAGAGCTAGACGAAAAGAGAAAAAATAAACCTCCAGTCCTGGTGCTCCTATTTTTAAAGTTGTGGTGGCTTTCATCTGGTCTATTATGAAGACAAAGATGTCCAGGGAACAGCAATCCAAGCTTCTTTGGGTAACGCGTTTAATTGCTTTAACATGAAGTATTGGTATCAGAAAAGGAAAAGTTAATCTGTTACAGACACATTCAAAAATCCCAGACACAATCCATCAATTCTCTCAGAGAAGTAACAGCTTTATCCTCGTCTCACAATCTGAACTTAAATGAAGATGAGGTGCTTGCGGCTAGTTTGGCCATTATTTGCTGAAAATGCAAAGGCCAACGTTAACGAGAAAAAGCAGAATAAGGGGGTGACACAAATCCCTGTGATGAACTGAGTGTGAATGAAACTTCGGATAGCTGCTCTGTACAACTCGCTGGTTTAAGTGGTAAGTGTCATTACCCCGTTCAGGGTGCTGATTTCTTCTAGGGCGTGGCCCAAGCTGCTCGGTTATGTAACCAGTGGAGGAGTATTTACATTAGAACTAGTGCATGCTGTTTGAAACTTTCCCTCTTGTTTGCTTTCATTTTGTCTAAAGCTTTGCCTCTGCTCCTTCTAACACCTCAAAAGGAAAAGGATGGGAAGACCTTCCTCTCTGGAAGACTACACAACACACTCACCCTCCCACCTCCAGGAGGAAGAGAGACCCAGTGATTTAGGAATAAGAGCTTCCTCTCAGGCAGATTTAATTAAATACTGAAATGGTAATATAACACTTGTCAGTGATCTCTTTAATTACCTCGAAAGCAACACCTTCCCCCATGTTCATTTTCCAGATGACAAAATTGAAAAATCAAGATTTATGAAATAATCCCTAGGACAATTAAGACAAGGTCCTCTACAATCTCTAGTCTGAGGAAAAAAAAAAAATCATTTCACCTTCCCCCAAGTCTTATGAGGCCAACGCTCATCACAGGAACTTCCCCGTGATCCGTCCTAGAAATAATGACCTCTCCTAACTTCCAGAATGAAATCATTTCTTCCTGATACTTCCTGTAAGAGTGGACTTCAAGTAAAAGCTTAAAAAAACCACAGTTGCATCTCCATGTTTGTATCTTCTGCAATTATAACAGAGTGACTTTTAATTCAAGAAGCACAGCAGCTTACAATTTAAGAATAGATTAGCCTCGTCGGCCAATACCAAAGGTAGGTAGGTACTCCAGCCTTCACTCCAGCCTTCGTTCAGAGGCTTTTCCCTCAGAGTACACTGATGATCTGGTCTGTGCCACCGGAAGTCAGAGTTATTTGGGGAGGTCACTCCTCCTCATCTTTTGCAGACATCAAGAGAACCAAAAGGAAAGGAAGAGCTCAGCTATCTGAGGAAAGCATTTGGTGGAGACCACGTTTCAAATGGCCACCTCTGAGGAACTGTGTAGAGAAGTCAGCCTCCTGGGAGACTTCTGGGGTTTTGACAGATGAGCAATTTCACTTCATTCCTCAGTGGCGAAGGGTCACAGCCAAGGCCAATCCAAAGACTTTGGAATGAAAGGCATGAGAGTGATGCATTTTGCAGTCCTGAGCCTCCATTCACTCCCTTGGTCGACTGCTTATCTGTCAATGCCTCCGTTTCAGGAAGTGTTTCTTCCTGTCAGTGTCCACCTTCCAGTTTTATGGCAATTACACTCGAAACATGCATACTCGTGACTTTTTGTGGGAGGGCTTGGAGTTTTCATATTACCTTTTAAGTGTTTAAATGTATCATCATGTTGTGGTTATATATAATAATGGGTTTTGTGACATTTCCGTACCTGTATATAAAGAATTCTGATGCCTCCATCAGCCTCCTTTATCCCTTCCCATCCAGCTAACCTGGTTCCTCCTCTCAACTAATCTTCTACTTTCGTGTCTTCGTGTGTGTGTGTGTGTGTGTGTGTGTGTGTGTGTGTGTGTGTTGTTAATGAATTATTTTCATCAGTTGTCTTAGTTAGGGTCACTATTGCTGTGATGAAGCACCATGACCAAACACACTTAGGGAGGAAAGAGTTTATTTGGCTTATGTTTCCACATCACAGTTCATCCTGAAAGGAAGTCAGGAACTCAAGCAGGGCAGGAACCTGGAGGCAGGAGCTGATACAGAGGCCATCGAGGAGTGCTTCTTACTGTCTTGCTCCCTGTGGCTTCCACAGCCTGCTTTCTTGTAGAATCTGGAACCACCAGCCCATAAGTAGTCCCACCCACGATAAACTGAGCCCTCCCCATCAATCACTAATTAAGAAAATGCCCCACAGCCTTGCTAACGCTACAATTTTACAGTGGCATTTCCCCAATTGAGGCTCTCTATCTTCTCTGATGACTCTAGCTTGGGTCAAGTTGATGTAAAACTAAAACCAGAATATTGGCATTACCTATAGGAGCGTGGGAGGTTTACCAGAAAATGCCTCTCCCTCTCCAAGTAACCGGGGACTGGTTATAGACCATAAGAGGGGAGCAGATTCCGTCTAGCGTGGGGCTTGCACAGGTGATTCCAGCTGCCAAGAGTTCAAGAGTACAATGGCAATGTCTTACCCAGGAGACAGCACTCCACAACAGCGCACCCTGCCCTGGCTCCTCCATTCTCCCTGCACGATCTTCTGTGATGTTCCCTATGCCACAGGGGGTGATGCCGATGTTTTATTTAGGGCTAAGTATGAAGTCATCAGTCATTCGCAGCATTTTGACCAGTTATGAACCTCTGTGGTAACTACCAGCCACTACAGAGAGGCCTTTCTGACAAAAGCTGACACCATTATCTATGAGGATAAACGAGCATACTTACAAGGCAACTCAACAGCCAGGTCTCATCCGTTTATCCTAACAGCAACAGCAGCCTGCCCACTTGGGTCACCGACCTTCCCCGCCACAAGTTTTTGACCAGGTTTACAGTACCACACATGAATTTCCTCCTATGGAGAGAACCTGAAATCCGATCAGAAAGTGGTTACCTCATAACAGTCACAACACTATAGCACTGTGGGCACACTGTGCCTGGCAGGTCAGTAGTATAGCACCCAGGGTCCACAACTGAGTAAGATTATTGATGACAATTCTCCCCACACGGCCTGCATGGGGCCTTCTGGCACTGGGAAATATAGTCAGAGGAAGAAAACTTCCAGATGAAGTCCATCTTCATTTCCCTATCTCTGCGACCAATGCATGTGCTCTCTTCAGCAGTAGGGTCTTACCATCTAGTTTGGGTTGGCAATCAATGGCAGGAGAGATAGCTTGAACTGTTTTAGCAGCCAACAACTCATAAGGAGGCAGCCCCTCTCTGGCATTGGGACTTCCATCTAATAACCATATGGTTTCTGGGAGCAGCTTTAGCCAACCATACAGGGCACCTCCGATTCAACTCTCTCCTACTTTTTAAGCTTCTTTATAGATTTATGTTTTATGTGAAACATATTCTCTCTCATATGCCTGCCCTCTTTTCTCTCCCTTCCTTTGCCCATATGAGTCTCCTTTGTCTCCTTAAACTTGTACTTGTATTTTCAGGCCAAGTATACACACACACACACACACACACACACACACACACACACACACATTTGTATGTACTGACGGATATATAATTTTATGTATCAATATAAAAATCTAAGAACTGCAAATGAGAAAAACATTATGGTATTTGCCTTTTTGTAATTGGTTTAGTTTCTCTTCAGTCATATCCATTCTTCCTGCAAATGATATGACTTTCTTCTTTGTGGCTTAAAAGCTTCATTATCTATCTATCTATCTATCTATCTATCTATCTATCTATCCCTATATCTATATCTATATCTAGATAGATAGTACATATTTCTTATCCTCCTTAGATGGACATCTATACTGATTCCATAATCATAAGCTATTATGAAACATCTTGGGAAAAAACCCTGATGTGTAAGTATCTCTGTGATGCACTGACTTAGAGTCCTTTAGAATAGCCTTAAATATAAGTGTGCCTTGCTTGTGACTCCTCCGAGCAGAGTCACGTGGGGAGCCACACAGTTCATGAGCCTCCAGCCAGCACATGTTGAACACATTTGCTGTCCTGTGCTGATCTTACTCTCTTCCTTCCTAGCTACCTCCTTCTGAGAGCTGAGCACAATATTACAGGGGTGATCTTGCCAAATGCGTTAGATTCCCCCTCCCATGCCTCCCTCGTGGTGTGATGCTTCTGTGCATACAGCCCCAAATCACATTAGCTTCTACAGCATATTGCAAACACGTTTAATGTGTTGTCTTCCACCCCATCAGTCTCTCTGTCTCCTGCCTACTTCTGCAGCCCCTCTCCCCCACAGCACTGGAGCTAACATGGCTGGTTCCCTTCTCACTTCATTTGATCCTCCGGTATCTTTAACCTCAGAAATCCCACACCGGACTCTGAATTGTGAGTTTGCAACTCTTTCTGATTTATTTCATCTGCAAATCTAATTAATATGCTGTTTACTACATCCCCTCACCCTCCCACCCACCCCCGCCCCACCCAGGTTACAAGCAGAAACGCTCAGAAAAACAAAACCAAACAATAAAACAAAAAAACAAACAAACACAACAACAACTAGCATTAACAGGGATTCCTGGAGCCCTCCCCAGCGCCTTGCCTCCTGGGATAGCCTGAGAAAATGCAATTAACTTTCCCCAGCTCAGGGGAGGGTGGTTTCAGCCACTTTTCACCATGTTGATGGACAGCTGTGTCTCTTCCCCTAATCAGCCAATTTGGAGATAGAACAATTACAAAAGACGGCAATTATTGGATGCAGTCTGTCATGGCAAAGATGGGGGCCGAGAAGGGAAAGAGGGAAGAAGAAACGGCCTGAATTCCAGTCAGATGATAAAAAGATCTCAGCTCTCTTGAGGGAGTGTACTCTCTCACAGGGGCACACTAAAAAGACTGTCAGAGAGGGGTGGTAATGCAGGCTGGTTTTCCAGCCCCTCTCCCAGGCTACTCCTAATCCCAGGCCAATAGTTGCACTCCCCGTGGTGTTTTGTTTTGATTAAAGACTCCTCTCAGAGTTTGTTTTAGTTCTATTTTTAATCGCACTCTTGTATTTAAACAATTGCTCGGAAGGCGTTTCCTTTGATCTCCTTCTGATTTGTTGTTGTTGTTGCCCAAATTTAACTATCTCTCACTTTGTTTTGTTGTTGTTGTTTTGTTTTGTTTTTTAAAGTACTCAAAACAAGTAGAAAGATCTTTTTGACAATAATCTCAAGCCATCGAACTCTGAGGAGAAAGATGTCTGCTCCCTTTCCTCCTCTGCCTCGGTGACTTCAAGCTCTTCCTCTGAATTCACTTAAGCAGTTGTCTCAAAATACCATGTTCTTTCTCCGTATCTAACATGGAAGTCTGGCAAGTGAAAAGACACCCTTTCCCAAGTTCAATAAGCGTAGATGTTTGTGGTTAGGTTAAGAAAACATCACACACAAAAAAGTGTATCTCTATTACAGCCATTTAAATATATGTAATTGGAGTGATTTCTAAGTGCCTTTTTTAAAGTACAGGAGCGAGAGAGAGAGAGAGAGAGAGAGAGAGAGAGAGCAAGGCAATAGAATAACTTATGTTAAACCTTGTGGAGCTCAGCAAAAAAAAAAAAAGCCTGCCCAGCATAGGCTGTCAGAACATCATGAAGGAGAAGTGCACAGACGGAGGCCAGGAGAAACCTTTTCATATTTTAGAGGAAAAATTCACATTAGAAGAGCTTATGAACATTTTACAAAAGCCTTTGCCTCTCTCCAACTTTTTTTCTGTTCCCAGTAGGAAGAAAAAAAAAACCCACATAAAGTTCCACTGAGTGAGGGAAAAGGGAGAAGAAAAAAAGGTGTGGTTAGAGATGCCCAAGGGAGGTAAGAATTACTGAAGTCAACTGCGTGTGTCCTCCATCAAGTAAACTGAAAATAGATCACTGGAAGCTTCTAACACACAGGCTTCCTGCAAGCCTGGCGCAGTTGGACTCGGCTCTGATAGAAGCTCCCACTGTGATTGTACAGGTTCAGCCTCAGAGTGTCTGTAGGTGAAAGCAAGGTTTAACTAGCTGTGGTAAGCCCCAATGGGGTTGAGCCCTGCGCTCGCTTTCCCTTTGTCATGTGACTGTGCAGGTCATCAGATCCTCGCCTAGATCAGCCTTCTCATTGTGTGAGGCCTCCTCCAATCAGGTCGTAGCAGTGATGGAATGGCATGATGGGAACAAAACCTCACACTTCATATAGATATCAGATACCTCATACTTAAGGTTTCACAAAGCCTTAGATGTTTTATTGTCGTTGAAGGCAGATAGAATTACTATCAAACACCACTGGGAAAAAAATTCAATTTTGTATTCATTAATCATCATCCAGTGATATTAATGCTTTGATTTTAAAACAAATTTGATGGGTTAAGTGTGTAACTCGAGAGTAGAGTATGTGCTTGCATTTATGAGGACCGAGGGTTAATCTTCAACACCAAAACCATCATCGTCATAATAAGCTTAAAAATTAACATTATTAGTAGAATACTCAATTGCATATACTTTTTTTATTTATCCAGCAATCATCTATTTCAAACAATTAAATTTACTAGGTATTTTCCCACAAGATTTCAATCTTGAAACTGAAATATATACTTTGGAAGTATTCTGCCATTTAAATTCTTAATATTTTGCTTTATTTTCTATCTATTTATCAGTGATCAGAAGTAAAATATCAAGTAATTTAATACCTGACATACTGAAATATAATCAACATTTAATAATCAACAATGAGTTACTAAGTAGTCAGTAACGCTGTGGAAGGTTAATTCAGTTCATGAAGGCAGAAGGCTTTATCAAGCAACAATATCAACTATTTGGGAAGAGGTTACAAGTCCGCTTACTTTGCTTGCAATAATATAGCCGAGATTAACCAGACTACAAATATTCAACATGAACCCTGAAACTTCTATGTGATCCTTCTGTGACCTCATTGGTCAATATGCAAATAGCCTGAGCATTTGAACATGGAAAGCATGTTAGTTTTTATATTTAGCCTCCAATGATACACATAAATGACAAATCCACAACATACTATGGAGAAAAAAAAAACGTGTGTGTGTGTGTGTGTGTGTGTGTGTGTGTGTAAAGTTGACACTGTCCCTTGGTGGTAACACAACAAATACTTTTCTTGTTGCTAAGACAAACAACCACAGTAACATCAGGGAAGAAGGATTTATCTATTTATTTCAGTTTATGGTTTAAGAAGGGGAGCCGGTCACTGTGGTGGGGAAGGTGGAGGAGCCAGCCGGAGTTTAAGCTGGGGCGTGTGTGTCATACTGTACCTACAGTCAGAAAGAAGGGGAGATAAGCTCAGCTGGCTCCCGCCTCTCCCCTTTTTATTCGTCTCCCACATTCAGGGTGGCTCTTCTTGTCTCAGTTAAACCTCCCTGGAAACTTCCCCAAGGAAACATCCAGAGGTGTGTCTCCTGGATGACTTCAGATCCAGTCACGTTGACAATGAAGAAGAACCATCCGCAGCTTGCTAGGAAGGTGAATATCAAAGAATTATTTGTTTACAACTAAAGGGCTCCTTGGTGGTTATACGAAGATACTGAGACAAAATTAGCATGTGTGGAAAGAAGCTGAATGATCAAGACTCAGTGCCATCTGGACTCCCTGAGGAATCTTAACGTCAGGGAAAGTGGGAGAATCAGGTAGTCTGCTCCTCACACAGGGTTGTGCTAAGAGACAGATACCCAGCACAGACTATGAGGTGTTCTTGTCTAAAAATCAGCCCTGCACCTAGTTGGCCTCAAGATCTAAACCTCAGTTTGCAGGAAGTACCTGCAGGAATGTCCCTACAGGAGACATGTGGGCTGGGGGAGCAGGCTGTAATAGATTCTTTTCTCATGGTCCAGACAAAAGTTACTTAAGGGAGGAAGGACTTATTTTGGCTCAAGGTTTGTGAGCATACAGTCCACCAGTGATCAGAAGTCTATCGTCTTCATACCTACTGAGCAGAGGCAGGAGATGGAGAAAGCTTGGCAGAGAGAATAGATAACTGACTCTAAAATCTCAGAAGACGGGAAGAAGAGAGAGCTCAAAACGGGCTATAAATCATAAGCTCCACTCCATGACCATGTATCTGTCAGTTGGACCCTGTGTTCAAAAGCTTCTACTACACACCAGTAGGTTACCAGCTGGAAACTGCTCAAACACGGGAACCCTCGGGGGCGGGGCAGAGTTGGAGGGGGGGGTGGGAAGGAAAGTTGCAGGGTCCAGAATTTCACATTCAAACCAACACATTCTTAAAAGCCTAGGCACAAAGACCTGGTACATCCAAGGAATCCATGAAAGGAATCAAAACAAACAACAAAAAAGAAACAAACACTTTGATCTATGGTACACACATAGAGGAGGAGGAGAACTGAGTACCAGAAGTTGTCCTGTGACCTCTGTGGTATGTGTACATAAATACACACACACACACACACACACACACACACCCCACACACACAGGAATGAAGTCATTTCATTAACAGGAAAATGAATGCAACTAGAAATAATCATATTAAATGAATTAAGCGCAGTTCACTGAGGCGAATATCACATGGCATGCACACCCACACACACTCTAAATAAATACAGGAATGAATAAATCAATAAATAAATACATTTTTTTAAAAAAAAAATATATATATAAGAAACAAACGCAAGAAACAGTAACCCTTGGTGGGTCCTGATGGAACAAGACAACCACACTAACACACCTTTGAGATAAACAGGGAACTCTCAGAAGTCAGATGGTGCGGAAACAAAAGAGAACACTGTCTTGTTATCACTTGATTATTAGGATTTTTAAAAGCTGCCTCTGCTCAGTAGGTATGAAGACGATAGACTTTCAGAGTGAAATGACATTTGGAGTTTGGTTTAAAATACTCCAGGGAAGGAGGGGAGGGAAGGGTGGGGCAGGATGAGAAATGAAACAAAGTTACAAAATGTTAAGTGTTGACCCAGGCGACACGTATATGAACTATCAATCACCGGCTACTTCTTTTGTGTGTTTAACTTTTTTCACAGTGAATCTTTAAAAAAATTTTTTTAACGATTTATTTGTTTTATGTATGTGAGTACACTGTCACTCTCTCCAGACACACCAGAAGAGGGCATTGGATCCCATTACATATGGTTGTGAGCTGCCATGTGGTTGCTGGGGATTGAACTCAGAACCTCTGGAAGAATAGTCAGTGCTTTTAACCACTGAGCCATCTCTCCACCTCCTGAAATGTTTTTAAAAGAGTCTATGTGTCTACACTTCATTTAATCTGTTCACATCACCTCCCCCCCCCCCAAAAAAAATACTCACACCATAGTTTTGGAGAATAGTCTATTAAACCATTATTAACAAGGTCAATCTAAGCTGGACAGAAACAACAGCCCAACCTCAATTCTGAACTATTCTGGTCTGCAGTAAAAAACAAATAAGATGTAGTAGTTTAAATAAGAATGGCCCCCACAGGCTTGCAGATCCGGAGGCTTGGTCACCAGGGTGTGGCACTATTAGGAGGTGTGGCCTTGTTGTGGTCACCAGGGTGTGGCACTATTAGGAGGTGTGGCCTTGTTGAAGGAAGGGTGTCAATGAGGATTGCCTTTGGGGTTTCAAATGCTCAATCTGGGCCCAGTGGTTTTCTCTCTTCCAGATGCCTGCACATCTGGATGGAGAACTCTCAGCTACCTCTCCAGCACCAAGTCTGCCTGCCTGCTGCCATGCTTCCCTCCATGACGATAAAGGAATAAACCTCTGAATGTAAGCAAGTTCTTTTACAGGAATTCCTGTGGTCGTGGTGTCTCTTCGAAGCCATAGAACAGCGACTAAGACACACGCCCTCAAGAACTCATCTCCTGCTCTCTGAGCTTAAGGAAGGGTGGTGACATCTCTGCAGAGCCTGCTATATCAGGGTCAGCAGCCATACCCCAAGTGATGACATGTTTGCCCAATTTAAAGATGTGGTGAGTGTACAGGAAAGGAGAAAGCACAGTTACCAAGATAGTGGTGCACTCTGTTCTTCCTCTTTTTCTAGCAGTAAGTAGGAGGCTCAGCCTTGCTCCTGCATGGCTATAACCACAGCTCAGAACCCCAGACTCTGGGGTATCCTGCAAAGAGAAGCCATCAGATTAGAATAGCATGATGCACAGCCGCTGTATCTAACCCACCTGGAGCTGGGCCTGGTGGTGCACACCTGTAATCCCGGCACTTGGGAGATAGAGGCAGGAGGATCAGGAGTTCAATGTCATCCTCAGCTAAATAGTGAGTTCCAAGGCCAGCCTGGAGTACATGAGACCCTATCTTAACAACAATAACAGCAACATCTCACTTAAGTTTTACCTGTTATTCCTTCCCTGCTTCCAACGAGAGCAAGACCCTTTATAGCTGTGCTCTGTCATTGTGTCTGTGTGTATGTAGTGCTGGGAATTGAATCCTTGGTTACAAGTGTTCTAGGCAAGATTCCTTCCACCGAGTGACAATCCAACCCCAATCTATGCATCTTTGTCAACATGCAGCCCTCCATGGTAGATGAAGGGAGGGAAAACATCACTTTCTTGGGAAAGACCTCTACTCTATGCATGAGTTCTTCACTCTGGAGAGCTGGGGCTGGCTGGGGGTTAGGGTTTGTGAATGATGTACTTGGAGAACACAGGGAAGATAGAAGAGGATGCCTGGGTATAAATGTGCCTTAAGTTTTAAACATGATTTATGTACAGTTTCCCTAGGGTCTTTGTTTTGCTGTGCTAACGATTTATTTTAAGTGGCTATGCAGTCTTAATTTTATTCACTAGCTCCCCAATACAACAGATTTCTTTTTATACCCTGGAAAAGATGTATCTCAAGTTACCATGTGCAGAGGACTAGAGCTGCTGTACATAAAAGGACCCCTACTCACACCTCACCCTGCAAATCCAAGCACACACAGCTCCCCAAACCCTCTAGGGAGGGCAGAGAGGCATAACACAGAGTGACTGTTTGAAGGGTGGAACAAAAGAACATCCCCATGTCTTGAAGCAGACAGAAGGAAAAGGACATTTACATAAGATGAGACGCCAATAAAATCGGAAAGTTCAATGTGCTTACAAATAGACAGCGGCGGCGGGGACAGTGACGGAGGAATCAACTCTCTGCAGCAGATTGCATCTTTCATGTTTCATTTGCCTTTAATTCCTAAAGAAGGCAGAGGTTCAAAGGAATGGCTCACCCCCAGCCTCCTCCTCCTCCTGAAAAAAACTTCTGCCCACCCCTCAAATGCCAACGCCCAGAGACACCCCTGTTGGTTGCACTTGAACAGATCATTTTTCACAGGATACTTATTGATTAGAAGCGATGATCATCTGAGTCCCAGCCACAAAGTAGTGTTTCAATCAAGCGAAGATGGACACTTCCAGCCTGTTCCTGTGCGCTGACCCATCTGTCATCATCTCCGTGCCCAGAGGGAACAGCAAGCCCTCTTGCCTTCTCTCCCATCTCTTCACGGCTCTTTGTCATACACAAAAATATACAGGCAACACATGAATGTATTTTATCTGTTCTAAGCAGAAACTTTTTGTCAGCTCAGTCAAAAGATGTTTTAAAAAATGGGTAGAAATAAATCTCTGAGAAGCCAAGAACAGTTTCACTGGTTCAACAAGAGGTTAGAACAAAGTAGGAATAATAATGGGGAAATTGAAATCAGACATGTTCAAATGGCTTTAGACCGTGTTTTTTATTTATATGTAACACTATGCAGAGACATCTGGAAACCAAAACCACATGTTTTTGGTGGCCATGATTGAACTTGACACTCTGTGAGAGACAATTAATCCTTATTGGAAGTGCTGTCTTTTCCTAAAATGTCTCAAGATTGATATTTTGCAGTAGTGTTGGACAGAAACTGATTTTTGGTTCAGGGTAAACTGGAAGATGTAAAAAACTCAGAGCTCAGGGCTTACCCAGGGACATAGAGGTGGTGATGTCAGCCAGTGTCCCCATCTGTGCTTGCCCTTCAGGGAATGAACAGAGCTAAGTGTTAGATGTAATGATTCTTATGATAAAGTCGGAGGCCTTGAGCAAGAGTGCAAGCTGGTCTGCCTTGTTTCCTTCTAACAGAGTGCTAGTCATTCTTGAGCCTGGTTATTGCTTTTTAAAAATTCTGAATATTGATATTTTCTTAAACTATAGGTTCATTTATCCAACAAGAATTCAAGGTGCACCTACTATACTCAACACATCATTATTTAAAATTTAAAACCCAGTATCTACTCCCTTATTAGATCTTCATTATTTCACAATTAGGCAACTTTTTAAAGCTTTCCTATGAGGGGAACAGATTTGGGTTATAATAAAAAGGACTTGAGGTAAAACATGGATTCTGAGATGGCTCAGCAAGTAAAGACACTCGCTGCCAAGCCTGACGACCTGAATTGATCCTTAGGATCCACGCAGTAGAAGGGGAGAAACAACTTTGAAAGGTTGTCCTTTGACCTCTACAAAACTCTATAGCACACACACACACACAGGCAAGCACACACACACACACACACACACACACACACACACAGAGGCAGACAGACAGAGACAGAGACACACAGACACACATACATACATACATACATACATGCACATACACACAGACACACATACATACATGCACACAGAGAGAAAGAGGAAGAGAGAGAGAGAGACAGACATGCATGCATACATGTACACACAGATACACATACATACATACATACATACACATACACAAACACACATACATACATGCATGCACACACACACAGTAGCTACTAACAAGCTGCTTTGTTCTTTCAACTTTTCGTCTGATACAAAATATCATTGCCCAAAAGATTATGCTATATTGTATTCTTAATTCAAGCCCCAAGTTATAGCATTTTAAAATAGAATCAGAGCCAAGTCCCACTGGTATCTGAGACTGTCAAATCATCCTTTCTCCATATTTTCTATTCCAGCTTGAATTTTTTTGTTTGTTTTTTGGGTTTTTTTTTCTTCTTTTCCCAACCTGTTCTGTAGACAGGTTTCCAATTTTCATACCCCATCTTCAAGTGTGATTCTACAGGAAATTGCATACAAATGGGAGATACTCATTCTGCTCCAGAAACAAATAACCCTCTAATTTGATAACAAATACATTTCACTTAAATGCAAAGCTCACTTTCACTTCCAAAAATCTGACCTTTATTTCCTACAAAACTCCTATGAAGAAATTCCATTCATGAATTTCATCAGTACCAGTGCGCGCGCGCGCGCACACACACACACACACACACACACACACACACACACACGCAAAAATCTAATTGCCTCTTCTATGAAATCTGTACTTATCAATTATGGCTTTCTCGGGGAAATTCTAATTTGCAGAAACGGTCTGCATTCCAAGCTCCGACAGTTGGAGGTGGACGTCCTTAAGGATGGAGGGGGGAAAAGTTCTTTTTTAAATGGCACATTTACTAATTATAAAATGCTCTTATCTCGCCGCAGCCCCAGCCAACACGAACATGTGCCTTGCACTCAGAAATCCCAGGATTGTCACAACTTGTGCCAGCTGTTGAGGTTATGACACCTGTGCCAGCATCGCCAGCTCTGCCCACTGTCATCTGTTCCAACTGTTCCATCTGCACTGTTTGTACCAATTCTCCCATTTCTGCATCTGTACCTTCTGTAGAACCGTTTCCAACAATGCCAGCTGTGTCATTGGTGCCAAATATGCCAGATGTTCTATTTGTCCACCCTGGGCCAAATCAATGCAGTTTTGTGCTCATTAGTTAGAGCTGGTAGATTCTATTTTACAATTTTTTGAGATGTATTTAGATTGAATCCAGGCAAATATCCCCCTTATGATGATAGCACATCTCTCTGTCCGTCTTTTTTGCAACCCCAACTTTAATATCTGACAACATGAACTTGGTCATTGTTACCTGGATCATAGTAAAACAGCTCACCAGAACTGGCTCAATATTAATTGTGGTAGAGGATCTCCTACAATGTAAAATTTATATACTGACAAAGGCCGTGGAACGCAGTGTCAGATTTCCAAAGTAATTAAAAGAGAATAAACTTTGTTCTGATAAACAAATTGAGAATGCTCAGAAATCAATATGGTGAGCCGATTAGAGTAATCTACCACATAATGTCCTATTAGGCTGCCTGTTTATTGGTCTTTTAATGGACAGAGTTTCACATGCAAATTAGTGGCTATGTCCTATCTCCCATCCTCCCTGCTTCTGAGTTCTGCTCGGGAGAGTATTAGCCAAGCATGTGCCTGGATGGCAGAGAGAGACCCACCACCCTTGTTACCTCCCAGTCAAACGAAGCAAACTCAGGGTCTAGTCCTCCGGCTAGAATCTAGTTTCTCTACTCTCCCAAATGTCATTTCCACTGATGCCAACACAAGCCACTCTTATTCATATGCTCTTCCAGATTTAAAATTGGAAGGAAAAAAAAGTATTTTCATGCCCACAATCTCAGTGCTCCACATTACCACAAACCAAACCCTTTTATTTTTTTTTTCATTTTTCTCATTTAGGAAGTTTCTATTAAGGAGCCCCAATGCTTAATCTAATGGATTCCCGCCAATTCTTTCTTCTCCCATCATTCTTAGGTGGAGAGGACAAGCTTGTTGACATTTGAAGACAGATGGCCTACCAGGCATATAGGAAGGAATGTCCAAGGACCATGAAACCACCTCTCATTTGCTGACCCTGGATTATCTAACTGCAGCCTTCAGATAAAGTAAATTGCACCCATTAGCGTCAAACTGTTAGTTATGAAATCCTTGACTCTAGGTAGAGTGTCAGCTCACAATGAGAACCACAGACCTGTAACCCATCTATGTATGTGATGCCAGGCACTCAGAACGTTTCAAAAGATTTATTGGGTTTTTCAGACGCCATACAGGAAACACTAAGCCCTGAAGTGCAGCCATTGCTGATCATCTCACCTAGATGTGATGGTGAATTTCTAGTTACACTTTCCAAGACTGGGGTCTGTACACTGAGGTCCTAAGAGCACAGGGCAATGGTTCCTGTTATATCACTCCCTCCATTCAACATACTCTTCCTTTGTAAGGCCTGTGGCTATTTCTCATTGTGGTCTTCCATTTCTTACACCTGAGTTTGACCTGTTTCTGACTCCTTTCCTCAGAACCTTCCCCTTTCTGAACATGGGGAGGACCCTGGAGACCAACACCAATTCGTTAAAAATGGTAACTTCTTAACATATGCCCAGCTCTGAGCTAGAGCGATCCATTCTTGAGTCTGCTGACCCTACTTCTAGAAATGTCATCAACTTCTTAATTCCAATTTTCTGTGTTGTGAGATGCCAGGAAGGAACATCTTAATTAGGATTAAAATAGTCTTCTGACTCGTCGGGGAGTGCACCCTGTACCTTCTTAGAACATTTTAATTAATACAACTTCTGCTCCCTGCTGAAAAAGATGTTTCCGATGGTGTTTTGGCCCAACATATTTACCGCCTTCACTGACGTGAGTCACTTGAATACTTGGAGGAGTCCACACACTTCATGGCCTCATGTAAAATAAGTGGAGTGTTAGAACTGTCAGGTGGGCATACACAGCTAAGAATACTTCCAAACATCTCTCTGACCTTTTGGACACAGTTTCTTAATGCAAACACCTTGTGACTCCCACAAGGATTTGCATATACAGAATAGAAAACCACACAATTCAAGGTTCTGATGGTGTACTGGCTGGTTTTGCGTGTCAGCTTGACAGAAGGTAGAGTTATCACAGAAAAAGAACCCTCTCTTGAGGAAATTACTCCATGAGATCCAGCTGTAAGGCATTTTCTCAATTAGTGATGAAGAGTGAGAGGGCCCATTGTGGGTGGTGCTGTCCCTGGGCTGGTAGTCCTGGGTTCTATAAGAGAGCAAGCTGAGCAAGCCAGGGGAAGCAAGCCAGTAAGGAACATCCCTCCATGGCCTCTGTATCAGCTCCTACTTCCTAACCTGCTTGAGTTCCATTTCTGACTTCCTTTGGTGATGAGCAGCAATGTGGAAGTATAAGCTGAATAAACCTTTTCCTCCCTAACTTGGTTCTTGGTCATGATGTTTTGTGCAGGAATACAAACCCTGACAAAGACAGACTGAACCTCTGAATCTGTAAGCCAACTCCAATTAAATGTTGTCCTTTCTAAGATTTGCCTTGGTTATGGTGTTTACAGCAGTAAAGCCCTAACTAAGACAGATGGCAAAGACCTGGGTACTTTAGAAATCTGTTATTTTTACATCCAACATCTACTTTGGGTGGCTGCTTTTCTGGAATTAGTAAGTCATCACAGAGGAGAAGACTGCCCATTCTTCCCTAGCTGTAGTGTCCCCAGTTTGGAGTCAATAGCGATCTCCTAAGTTTCCTACTGTTCCAATCTCAGAGTCTACACTTTCAAATCTGGAGGTAGAATGAAACTCTGTTTTGTTGTCCTTCATTACTGGGTGCCTTGGTTTAGCATGCTGTGTTCTTTCATACATTAGAATAAGAGTAGTTTTTTTGATCAATAGCCATTAAGATCGTGGTTCTTGGGCTGGGCGTGGTGGCACACACCTTTAGTCCCAGCACTTGGGAGGCAGAGGTAGGTGGATTTCTGAGTTCAAGGCCAGCTTGGTCTACAAAGTGAGTTCCAGGACATCCAGGGCTACACAGAGAAACTCTGTCTCAAAAAAAAAAAATGTGGTTCTCAAACTGTAGGTTACAAACCCCTCAGGGGTTACATATCAGATCGCCTACACATCAGATATTCATGTCATGATTTCTAACAGCAAATTGACAGTTATGAAGTAGCAACAAAATAATTTAATGGTTGTGGGGTCACCACAACATGAGGAACAGTATTTAAGTATCACAGCATTAGGAAGGCTGAGAGGTACACCATTAAGACAGCATGGAGGAAGGTGGAGAGATAGCTCAGTGCTTAAGAATACTGGTTCTTGCAGAAGACCCGGGTTTCCCCATACCCATATGGTGACTTAAAATTATCTGTGACTCCAGTTCCTCTTTTGACTTCTGAGAGCACCAGGCATTTATGTAGTATGCATACATACACGCAGGTAAAACAACCATACACATAAAAGCAGAATAAATAAATCTTTACATCATGATATTAGAAAAGACAGCACGGAAGGAGGCAGTGACTCTCCCTGGGGTGCCATGGCCGGCCCGGTAGGTAATTTGGTTACTATTGTTGTTATTTTCATTATTTTCTCATTCATTTCTAACCAATGGTAGTTTCAAGAAGTACCGTGTATTCAGGCACTAGAGTTCTAAGATTTGTACGTGGCCCCTAAGTAACAGGCCTCAACTGTAGGTTGGATTCATGCAGACAAGCTAGCTACATCCAGAAGAGAAGTCTGCCCAAATCTAGAAGAATTTGAGGGAGCAGGACCAAAGTTGATAGGATATAAAAGGAGGGCAAGCTTAGGAAAAACACAAGTCAAACAATAGGTAGCAGGAGGTGTGTTTCTGCCTAAATTAAATAGGAAGTCAGACAACATTAGGAACTAGTGAGTTGCAAATTTGCTAACCCATCAAGTTGAAGGCAGCCAAGAAGACTCATTAATCTAGAACTGTGAACCCAAAAGAATAAAGAATATAGCCACCACATGTGCCCATTCAGTTAGTAGCAAAGCCAAGTCTAAAACCAACCTGTCTGCCATTGTGCTGGGTCACGCCTATAACCCTTTCTATTGGGAGGCTAAGATAAGAAGCTACTGTGAGTTAAACATCTGCTACAGCTTCACACTGACTTCCATGATGGCCTGAGAAAGACTTTGAAACCCTAAAAAATAAATTAATTGATTAAAAACAATATCTCTGAGCCAAGTGTTGTGATGCATGACTGTAATCCAACACTTGGGAGCTTGAGGCCATATTGAAATTCTGTTTCTAGAAGCCAACCAACCAACCAACCAACCCCTCTGAGCCTCGGTTTTCTCATCTGTAAAAGGAGTGGGGGAAGGATACTCCTACCTATCAGATCAAAAGCTCTCAAAATGGGATCTGACAGATACTATCATCACACTATCATCATCATCATCATCACCATCATCATCACCATCATTGTCATTGTCATGAAGACTCATTTAAAAAAGTGGTAAGTATGCATTTGTGTGTGTACTTGTGTGTGTGCACACAAGCACCTGAGTGTATCTGAGTGTGTATAGATGACCCACATGCAGGAACCTTTGGAAGCCAGAGGGAGAGTCAGATCCCCTGGAACCTGAGTTTCAGGAGGTTGTGAGCTACCAGGTGGGTACTGAGCCTGAGTCCCCTGCAAAAGCAGTAAGTGATCTTAACCACTGAACAATCACTCCAGCCCTGTCATTAGGACTCTTGAATGAACCATGTGATTGTAACTTTTCTAGGTCATACCAGCTAAATCTCACAAGTTACAACATCATCGAAAGGGATGCTCTCTTCCTGAATCCCATTTCCATATTTTTATTTGGATGATCAGATTTGTGACAAAAGATGTTGGGTGAGCATGGAATCAAAGGTTGATTGCTTGCTTTTCTGACCATTAGTACACAGGGCAGATTCAACCCATGTAGGGAATGGATTCCAAAGGACTCAAGTCAATAGACAGGAAACCAAGGCACGATTAATTCAGAACAATACGTGGCACCACGCAGTGCCATTGGGCTTTAGAAAAAGACACATCATCCACCAACAGCAGCCTCACCAGACTTACAAAGACATTTTCCATAAAATTAATGTCTAATTTAAAATCTTCAAGTATTGTTTGTGTGTGTGGTGCTGAGGCCTGAGACATCTAGCCTGCTAAGTGCAAATTCTACAGCTGACCTGTACCTTATTGCCTGTTCTTTATGCGTCAGAGGTTTTTGTCTTGTTTGTTTTGTTTTCCCTACAACCTGAAGCTGCAGTATTTGGTGGATGATTAGAGTCACCACACTGTAATGGCTTTGAAGAAAGAGAATGTCAGAATGGGAGTGTAATTCAATAGGGCATGCTTAGCATGCGTGAAGCTCTGGGTGTAATCCCTAAGACTAAAAAGTCTTGGTAAAGAGTAGAACAGATCAATTGAATGAAAATCTCTTAGGGGAAAGAAAGGTCAGGTATTAGGGTGGGAGAGCTGTTGCTTGCTTGGTTGGGTTTGGTGGTGGTGGTGTTGGTTGTAGTTTCAGTGCTGAGGAATAACTGAGAATCTCACATATGCTCACAGACATAACACTCAGAGCTCCTCCCACACCCTTCAGGTATCTGTGTTTCCAGGCTGCTCTGATGCACTGTGAAGGTTGAAAATCTACCTTACTTTTAAAATAGATAAATTTTAATATGATTTATTTATTCATTTACCGTGTGTGTGTGTGTGTGTGTGTGTGTGTGTGTGTGTGTCTGTTCATGAGCACCACCTGCATGCAGGAGCCTAGAAATAGGGTGTCAGAGTCCTTGGAATTGGAGTTACAGAAGTTGTGAGCCATTATGTGGATGCTGGGAACCAAATAGAGGTTCCCTGCAAGAATAGTAAGCACACTTTACCCCCAAATCATCTTCTCAAGCCTGAAAAGCAACTTTTCTTTCTTTTTTAAAAAGGAAGTATTTATTTATTTATTTGTTTGTTTGTTTGTTTGTTTATTAATTATATGAGTGCACTGTAGTTATCTCCAGATACACCAGGAGAGGGCACTGGCTCCCATTACAGATGGTTGTGAGTCACCATGTGGTTGCTGGGACTTGAACTCAGGACCTCTGGAAGAGCAGTCAGTGCTCTTAACCACTGAGCCATCTCTCCAGCCCCCCAAAACCAACTTTTCTAAGGCCATTCCGTATGCTTTTTTCTTCACTGCAGCAATCCTCTAGCTGGGGGTGGGCTCAACAGTACCCTAGTTGCACTGTATATCTCCATCACCAAAAGAAAAAGACAGCGGCTTCTAATGTTGAATTTTGAAGTTTAGGTTTAAACAGGAAAGTTTTGTTTGGTTGGTTTGGTTTGCATTTTTTCCCCCAAAATGTTAAGTGCTAAAATGCTTCAGGAGAAACGGAGTTAATTTTTCCTGTCTGGGCTTCTGTTTCCAGACCCATTTCTTACCTCAGCTCAATCCGTTCAAGCATTCAAGTCGAACTGAGTCACAGAAGCCAGAGACAGAGTTAGAACATTAGCTCCCAGTTTGCTCCATATGCTCCTGTAGGAGTTTGCCTCACTGTTAACCTTGCTATAACTCCAGATCCATCAGAACACGTGTTAGAAGGAGTGATGACACAGACAGAAGTGTGTGAAGGAGATGGGTCATGGTGCTGGCATTTAGTGTGATCACAAATACACTGTGGTATCTAAAGTCCTCTCAGTGTGCTAACTCAGGACCCACCGGGATGAGCAACAAACAAGCAAATGTTTCAAATCGTGTTAAAAGCAATACATAGCACTTTGTTGTCCAGCCTGTGGACCATGGCAAATAGGTGTGGCCCAGATGGCTCATGAAGGTGGACCACGCTGTGACCTCTTTATCCTGAGGCAACCAGCACTTCTGGGCTAGTTATAGTCAGACATTAGCAACCTCAACCATTGGTCACAAGCATTACTATCTCTGTACACACAAAGAATTGTTAGCTGAAGTTCCTGGGAAAAAAATTCACACCTACATTGAATACCTATCTAGTAAGCTGATTAATTGATTAGAACGGTCAATGATTGTGCAGAGGTTGGAATGGCGCAGGTCCAGAGCCTAATTCGTTTGGGTTATCTTTAATTCTCAGATGGCCATTTATTAGTCACCTCTGGGTATGATCTAGCCTCCTGTGACTTTCGGGTAAATCCTTTCAGAATGTGCAAATGTATTCTGATTGTCCACTAATCCCAGGGCTAAGAACATCGTCCCACAGTACCTGAGGCCTCTAGCTAAGGTCTCCTTGCTTTGCTGTGACCTACCCACCTGACATTTTGATTTATGACTTTCTCTGTTCTGTTACTGTAAAAACTTCATGTAACTGTCACCACATGTGAACACGGTGTTTGGGGTAACCTAAATCTGGTCACTCAGAGTTGGCTCCAAAATAAATTATCTCTTATTTTCTTTGAGGTAAGGGGTGTGTGTGTGTGTGTGTGTGTGTGTGTGTGTGTGTGTGTGTGTGTTTAATGTTGGCTCAATGCTGAAGAATACTAAACAGCATAAGCCAAATACTTAAAATATCACTCAAGAGACACCTGAGCCTTTAAAGACTTGGCTTGTTGAAGACCTCAATGTTGTAATGATATCTAAATTCTTTTCAGGGCCATGTATTCACATTCTCCCTCCCTCTCTCTCTCTCTGCCCCTCTCCCCCTCCTTCCCTCCCTCCTGCCCCTTTCAATGATAACTGCTTTACTTCTGATGTACTTAAAGCATTTTAACAAATAAAAACTTTAAAGAATCACATTGACCAATATTACAGAAGTATAATCAACAGTATGTAACAAAATGACTAATTGTCTAAATCATAGTAGCCTGGCTAAAACTTCAGGGAAAGGGTGGTTTTACATTTTTCAAAGGCCTGCTGGCATCCAGTACCACCCTCTTCTCTACTTTATCTCTTTCAACCTTCAAAGTGTAAAGAAGCATGTGCCTTCTCTCTGGTTGTATCGCCAAGCGGTTGTTCAGAATCTTAGGGTTCCACTCTGAAGGCTGGAGAGAGTCCACAGTCTACGTTCTGAATTCTAGAGTCATCCTGACTTTTCCAGTCTCTAGGCTTCAAATTCACCATGTGACTAAACAATTCAGAACATGACTACAAAATAAAGATTTAAACATAGTTTGGTGCTTAAGAGATATTTATAATTTTCTTTAAAACAATTAAGTGGTCTATACCAATGTTTCTCAACTTGTGGGTCGTGACCCCTCTGAAAGTTGCATATCATATATTTATATTAATATTCATAACAGTAGAAAAATTATGGTTATGAAGTGGCAGCAAAATATTTTTGTGGTTGTGGTGTGTTAGTACAACCTAGGGAACTGTATTAAAGGGCTGCAGCATCAGGAGGTTGAGAAACATTGACGTAGACAGAATTTTCTTTTCATTTTCTGTAGAATTATTCAGTGTGCTATTTAATGGCCAGTATGTTTATCTGTTTTTAAAATGGGTAACTTCCGGCTGAGAAGATGGGTCATTGGGTAAAGCCTTTGCCATCCAGCTTGACATGTATGAATGCATGGAGTGAGGAGTAAGAGAAGAGAGTGGGGGGGTCATAACTTTTAAAGGGAAAATCTTGGAAAATAGAACAGAATTGTCATCCATGTTTTGGATGGAACACAAAGATTATCATTTCAGTGTTGATAACAGATCTCTCTAACCACTGAATGGCATCCTCTCCTACCTGAAAGGCAGGTTAGGGGCAGGCAGTAGGTAGATACCCACCTGACAAGTGAACCTTTCAAACCACAGGTATCAGGCAAAAACAAAACAAAGAAACAAAATGCCACCATGTCCTTTAGAGAGGTGTTCAAACAGTGTTACGACCTGGAAGATAAACCAGGCAACTGTTTGTATCATTATTTATTGAACTCAGACTTTCTGCTGAAATCTCAGAACGACCAGATGCCTTCTATTGGTAATCTCTAAGTTGTCAACAACACAGCCATGCAGTGTTCGCTGCCTGAGTTCACACAGTTGTTGTGGATGACCAACCAATGCCATCTTCCTGGGCTCTCTCCTTAGGCCATTTCCATTTAGGACTGAAGTTATAGCTTTTAGTTTGCTGATATCCCCCCTGGGCTTCACCTGGGCTTCAATGTATCCTAAAACCAGAATCATTGATACGATACAACCTGCCTGTCTAAAAATGAGAACATGTACTCCTAGTCCTTCCAAAGGCTAACACTGTGCTAGGGACTATCCACCTAAAGAGAACACACAGAAAGTCTCCAAGGATTAGTGAGCTTATTCAGAAGAGCAGAGCATCACAATTGGAACACAAATGATACAGGAAACGGTGGGTCTGATTGTAGAGATGGAGGTAAGCTTTGAGAGGCAGCGGGAGGAAGGCTGCAGAGGCTCAGAAACTCTTGGACACAGGCATCACTAGACAGGACAACATTGCTCCAAGGTTGGTGTCTTCAGACGTGTTTTCTGTGGGAGGCTGAAATCCTACCAGACTCACTCACGATAATTCTCTATAAAAGGCAAACGGGTGCGTGAGATTCCCACTTTGCAACCTGCCACAGTTTGGTTTTGTGCTAGGGTTGAACATGAGCAACTCCATTTCGATTCTGACAGTTTTCACAAAATTAAAAAAAAGAAAGAAAAGAAAGCCTTAAATTTACACGAAAACATGTGAGCTTATGGTTTTGAGAGATATCCTTAAACATTAAAAGCTCTGCCTATATGAAAATGTTAGCAACACCATTAATTTTTTTTTTGAGCTCCTTGAGTGTTGAGGGCAGAACCACCGTGTTCCATCGAGTCACAACTTAAACTTCGTTTGAAATGTTTAACAAGCAGATCAAGTGTGTTAGGATCGGTGAAAACTAGCAGAGCTAGACATGGCATGTGATGGTACTGGGTCGGAGAACTTTGCTGACATGAACGTAGAAACAGAAACAATTCTCTGTTCCCCCCCACACCCGACAGCAGCAGTAATGCTTTGAGTGCAGACTGCCTTTGCAGATGTGTAGGACCCTCACTGCTGAAACGCAGCGCACAGGGTAGAGCTAAGGTCACACTGATGTTTGCAGCCCAGCAACTGCCCTTGGGTTGAACAGTGAACACAGTAGGTGCCTACATAACCGAGCTGAAGGAATCTGGTTTGGATTTCGAGTGTCTCCTGCAGACTCTCGTGTGAAAGGCTTGCACCTCAGCACGACCCTTTTGGGAAGTGGGGAAGACCTTAAGCATGGGGACTAGTGAGAGGTCTTATGTTGTCTGTGAGATTCTAGACTCTTCCTCCTCATCTCTTACACATCCCAGTAATAATATGTTATCTTGCCACATATCCAAAAGCAATGAATCCGTGTAGCCATAAACTAACTCCTCTAAATCTGTGGTTCATAGTAACCTTCCTTCCTTGTAATCTGATTATCGTGGCTATTTTGTTACAGTCGTAGAACGCTGACTGATACTTCTTCAGCTTCCTCAGAACCAGCCTCACTGCTTGCCACGAAATTAGGACTCAGGAGAAAATTGGAGTCACTTTTTCTACCAGTCAGCCATGCTTCCATGATGTAACTCCAATCTAGGTGCTTACCAATTAAGAGCAAAAAGAAATGCCCTAATGAACAGTATCAGGGCAGAGCTCTGTGATAAGGTATGCCTTGGTCAAGCCCAAGGTCGCTGGGAGCTTTGTGTATGACCTCTAGTAGAGGGCAACGAAGCTAATGATTTGATAATCCTTGTTTTGTTCTTGATGAATTTTAATTTAAAATGTATTAAGTGTGTGTGTGTGTCTGTGTGTGTTGTGTATATGTGTGAGTTCAGGCACACACAGCCACTTCATGCTTGTGGAAATCAAAGGACAACTTTTTGGGGTCTGCCTTTCCACCTTTACATGAATTCAAAGAGCAAACTGAGCTCCTCAGGCTTGTGAGACGAGTAACTTTTCTCACTGAACCATCTCACTGGTCCTGTTGATTTTAGAGATGGGGTCCTATTGGTCTGAAACTCACTATGTAACCCAGGTTGACCTCAAACTCACAGCCATCCTCCTATCTCAGTCTCCCAAGTGCCAGGACTATCTAAGTATGTGCCACCATTCCCAGTTACTCACTTGTAGTTTGTGGTTTAAATGGTATTTTAGGTAATGGGGAAAAAAATCATGAATTTTCATGATATGTTTGTCATTCCCAAGATGTACTTGATATAGAAAAGTTACTCATTTCTTATGCTGTGGCCAAAAATAGTGCAGGTGTGTGTGTGTGTGTGTGTGTGTGTGTGTGTGTGTGTGTGTGTGTAAGGAAACAGATCTAAGGTCTCACATGAGTCTCACACCAGGAAGAACACATGAGTCTTATTCTCAAAGCCTACCAGGAAGAAACAGAAAACAAATTAATCAATCAATTAAAAGAAAACCAAACTGAAATATGGCCTCAGAAATCTGGTCCAGGGTGGGGTGCAAAGCACTGCACTGTGCTCATCCCATAGCCTGCCATGTGTGTGTGTGTGTGTGTGTGTGTGTGTGTGTGTGTGTGTGTGTGGTGAAGCTCTTCCTAGAGCGTCCTGTCAACTGCTGGCTGCCCTGTGAGTCTCAACATTCAATGCTCATTCCCCGCCTTCTTCTCAGAATGCTTTTCACACATGCCCTGAGCATGCCCTACAGATCACCAAATCTACCTTCCCAACTGGGTGAAGGCCACCTCCACATGCAGAAGCCACCTTTTACTTGTCTCTGGACCCTCAGGGTCTCCCTCAGTGTCTGTGCATAGCACATGCTCAGTAAGCTTTCTTTCTAGAAAAGTCAGTGCCTGAGGCTCGCCTTCCCAGTCAGGATCATTCACTCCATTGAGATTTTTCTTGAAGCAATTGTCTCACAAGTCAGCAAGGGACCGAGAGTTCACTTGGGGGCCTATGTTTCCAGAGGAAAAGTGGACAGGATAGAGTTAGGTTTGGGGGTTGACTTAGACAAACCATCTAGGTATAACCACAAATTCCAATCATAAGCAGGGAAGGAAGGATAGGGACTGATTCACTGTTGGGGATAGCTGAGGACACGGGCCCGCATAGGCAGGCCCATGGAAACATTTCCCCATGGTCATAGTCACTTGGGCATATTATACTATTGCTCTTCATAGGCGAGGCTGGGCAGAGGTGGACAGGTTTATTTTTCAGTTTTGTTTATTTATTTACCAGATGAAGGTTACATGCATTGTACTTTGTGAAGCCAAGGGCAAGCCTATCACAGTGTGACTATCAACAAGGATGGGCTTTCCTTTTTATAGAAGGAGCCAAGCAGAGAGCTAAGGTAAGCAGGCTGAGGGAGAGAACACTTCACATGCATCGCCCCTCTGCATGCCACAATCAATGTCTGAGCTCATGGCCTCTCTCACATGCATCGCCCCTTCTGCATGCCACAATCAATGTCTGAGCTCATGGCCTCTCTGGCCTAGCCGATTCTACTCTTTGGTGTCTCCCTGTCACCACAGCAGGGGCTCGCCACAGAGCCTGTTGTTTGGCCTTGAATACGGGATTTTGCAGACACAGATGACCCAGTCATATGCACACAAAGAGAGTAGGAGGAAGACCAAGTTTTAGACTCAGGGTCCCTTGCTAGCCAGAAAACTTGTAAGACTCCGGAAAGATCCTTGGCGATTTTGTATGTGTAACAGTAAGATGTTTATATATTTGTATGAATGGATATACTTTCCAGTGTCTGTCTCTGGTCTTGAATAAAAATCCTATGCATTTACAGTTCTTTTCAGAATAGCAACATAGACCCTCCAAATCCAGTTCCTTTGGTTTTTCTCAGTCCCTCAGGCCCCAACCCCAACAGTGGTCTTTCCTGCCTCATGCCTAGTTATCACACATCAAGACCAGTCTCTGATTTCACTGGGCTTTTCTTGACCAGAACCTGGGATAAGAGCTTTGTCTCTGCCTGTCTCTGCCTGTCTCTGCTACTCTGCTTGGTTTTTGGGGCATCCTCTTGCTAGTCTTTCTCTAACACTGAGAATACAGAGCTCTCTCTGTCTCTCTGTCTCTCTGTCTCTCTGTCTCTCTCTCCCTCCCTCCCTCTTATTTTTTTTTTAAAGGAGGCATCATGATACAGAATAGAATTTCATCTGTAATGAAGGGAAGCACACCTTTAATGGAAGTCTTAATAGAAAAGATGGCAGTAAAATTCAAGGTCAGCCCATTTAGCGAGACTCCCGGGGCTCTGTACCTATGTTTGATACAATAACTTTTGACTAAGCTCACAATTACTAGTTGACTTCTGTTACTCGATTAATCCGTCTTCGTGTGGGCAATCCTCCCAGCACTGACTGTCAAGGAGAGGTAAGTCCTCCGGCCTCCTCTCCTACAAGGTTATTAAAGTTCTCACGGAAGAAGGCGCTTTCTTTCTACAGGACATTGGAACACTGTTCTCAGCACAAATCACTCTTAACCCCACACGCAGGCATAGGCTGGTGCCTTCTGATCCTTCATAGCTAAGTATTAAATACTACTTCCTTATAAACAGTCTCCCCACGCTCTCTAAGAGGACTCCTCTTGTACTTCCTTCTCAGAATATATAATTACATATGCACTTATTTACTTTCCCCTCTGTACTTTCCTTCAGACCACAGGTTGCAGAGGCATGCACCATGACTGTCTTTACTGTACAGGAATCCATAATACAAAACACAGTTTCTAGCTCTGGGTAAACCCCTCCACTGACATCTGGGGGAGAGTTGTTATCGCCATGAGAACAGCAGACATCATTCCCTTTTTTCAAGCCATTCCCACAGAGCACAAGAAGGTACAGAGTCCTTGTCTTGGGCTGTGGTGGAGCCCTTCTAGCAGTAAGGATTCATGGGGAACTGGTTGTGACAGGAGTCTCCGAGCACAGAAGTTTCCTCCTTGAGCACACAGGGTGTGCAGAATGTGTGCCACATCGATGTCATCTGCTGTCTATGATTTCTCTGGTGCACTTACTCTGTGAGCCAGCCTGGGCTAGCCAAGGGCAATTCACCTGTGTCAATTAAACGGTTCATCTTTCCCATGGCATATTTGGTTCTCAGACACAAGCTTCGTTTCCACAAATCTTCCCGTCCTCAGGAGGAGGCAGGGCAGGCAGATAGTCCCCTTCAACAGCTTCTCAGGGCCTGAGAGGGAGAAGCAGGGAGATTTCTCCACTTTTTCCTCTGCTATAGCCTTGACCCACAACAATAACCTCAGAGGTCTATCGGAAGGTTATGCTGAGTTCAGGGCAAATTGTCACTCAGCTCCAAAGTTATGGATGAGAGAGAGGATCACCTAACTAAAAGAAGGAAATGGATTATTGTCCATCATGGTTTGAGGCGTTGATCCATCGTTGCTTAGTCCTGTTGCTTTGGGCCTGTGGTGGCACAGAACATCATAAGAGGTCTGGCCACCTCACAGTACTCAGGAAGTAAAACTAGAGAGAGAGGACAGTACTGGGATCTCAGTACCCCTACACTGCCAAGACAATGATGTGTTACCTCCCTACCTTCAAAGGACCCACTCATCAGTACCATAGGCCAGAGACCAGGCAACTAGGCGGGAGCCTTCTCGGAGGGATACTTCCAGTCGATAGTTTTCCCTCCCTGGAAGCCTTACCAGGAGGCAGCTGTGGCAGGTACCCTAACTCAGGACAGGATAACGTCTGTAGACAACTGTGGCAATTGTTCAGCAGGGGTTCACCCCAACACCCCTGCCAACTGTATCTTGTAGGAAAAATTTCAGCAAGATTTGCATTTAATGTAGAAAAATGTGTGTGTGCATGCACACATGTGTGCGTGGGCTCATGGGTGTACCGCCATGGAGTGCATGTGGAAGTTGGAGCTAACTGTCCCCTTCTGCTGTAAGATCTGGAGATCAAATCAGGTCGTCGGGTTTGTGTGATAAGCACTTTCACCCATTGAGCCATCTCGCCAGTCCAGAATAAAGGGTGTCTTAGGAGCTCTGTACTGTGGGCAGAATGCTGCAACCCAAGGAAATCAGCATCTCTGAGGGTGGAGAGTGAGGGAAATGACACAGACCGGCTCCGGCTTCTACTTCATCTTATGTTGTTACACTTGTATTTTTGGCACCCACTGATCAATGGAGAAGACGCACAGTGATAAAAAGCTGTCATGAATTCAGTCATGCTTTTAAAGAGAGCCTTCTCTAATTAAATTAGATACAGAAGCATCTACATACACACATTTTCAAAACATAATGAGAATACTTATATAAAGCATTCTACATTGGGTCCCTATACAAGGCTTGGTGGGATGTCTGGATTCCTTGCAACATGCCATTCCTGGCTAGGTGCCGACAGCCCTCGTGGTTTAACCATTGGCTTGAGATACTGTACCAAAGGGCCTTTCAGACAGGATGCAAAAAGTCATCAATATGGTGACAAACCCAGGCATACCCTCAGGTACACATGAGTGAGCCCTAAGGGGCAAGTCCAACAGAACTCCCCACAATGGTGTGAAGAAACCCATCCAGCAGGCTGGGGCTCAGGGCAGGATAGTGTTTAGTTGACACTAGTAAAGAAAGAGGTGGCAGAACAGGCCAGTGGCTGTTGGTAGATGGAGAGGCACAGGTATATATAGCTCAGGATGTAGTGATTGGAGGGCATGCAAGAAGCCAGGAGTCATTGTGGAGTTGTAAGACAACAAAGGACAGTGGGTCCTGAAAGGTTAGCAGACATGCTCTGTATTGCATCTTGAGTCTATAAAAATCTCTGACTTCATTCACTCAATACTGCTGAAGTCTACAGTCATCTTTGCATCATCAGGACTGACTCTAGGACCTGGGGCAGACATCAGAGAAAGCTGAGAAAACAGAACATTGCCCAGAAGATACTGACAGGGGCCTCTGCAAGTAAGCAAGTTCTTCCAACAAGCTTAGGAGAACGGCAGAACATTCCAGTTCTTAAAGCAGAAGTGGAGGTGGAGCAGGACAGAGATGGAGATAGAGAACAACAGTGAAGATCACTTCTTTTCCAGAAGATCAGAGTTCTGTTCCCAGCATCCACACTGGGCAGCTCACAACAGCCTCTAACTCCAGCTTTAGAAAGATCTGACACCCCTGGTACCCTTGTGCACCTATCCAATGCTTGCACTCATATGTGTGTGCACATGTGCGCAAGCAAACACACACACACACACACACACACACACACACGCACACACACACACACACACACACACACACACACACACACACACACACAGTTAAAATACATTTAAAAATTAAAAAGAAAACAGTATCACAGGAACTCAGCACATACTCCTCAAACTCCTGAGAACTTAAGTTATAGGGTAGGGGTGAGGATGGGGGTGGGGAGGGAACTTTCCAAGTCTCCCCTCTTTGTATACTCCACTTGCAAAATGAATTGGGGGGGGGCGGTAAGACATTAATACTTGGGGCCTCACTTCCCAAAAAAGAAACTGAGAGTGGAACAGCTTTCTGGGCAGAATCTTTGTGGGCTCTCTTGATTCAAATCCTTATTGTAATTCAGGAGCCAAAAGCTTTTCCACACCGCCCCCACAACTCAGCCCGAAGCTGCCTCTCCAGACTGGAGGAGCACGCCTAGCAGCAGCCCCTCCCTAGACCCAGCAGAAAAGCTGTGAAACTTTTGTCTGTGCTTCAGAAACAGGATGATTAATGTGAATATGGCAATGCTTTAAAAAAAGGATCCCTGAGAACCAGGACATTATCTAACTATGCTTCTCCACAAACCTCAAAGAATTCCTCACCAACACACCCACTGGAGAGGCGCAAGACCGCAGGACCACAGGACCGCAGGACCGGGGCAGTGCAGTATAACGGAATGCAGACACACAATGACAATGTTTAGAATTGTAAAAAGTTCCTACAGTAATGGCCTAAAGTTGAAACAAAGCCTTGTACCAGGGAAAGAACTCCGCCCTGAGATTAGCCTTCGTACAAGGTAATATATAAAAACCTTCAGGACAAAGAGGAAAGGCAAGACCCGGGAGCACAGCAAGCACACGGTACACTGCGGTCTTGTTGTCACTCTAAGGGTGGCGTGTCTTGCCAACTTCCCCCTGAGAAAGACAGACTCTTGGCAGCAGCGGATTTTGGTTAATTCAAGGGGAGAATTTCCAGGTGAAGTCATTAATCTTCCTTCAAGTCTAGGCTAGCCCCAAATAGTCCTTCCGGGTAGCAATGGTGCTGAAGTTTCCACCCAGCTCATGCCTCAGGCACGCAAGTCAGATCTGCGATTTCCTCGTGTTTCTTCCGTCCTGGCCATTCTCAGTGTGAAGAAGAATTTCCACAGGCGCTGCACTGCTTTCCTCCCCTGCCTTACCCCCTCCTTCCACAACACGGGCCAAGGTCAACACAGGTTGCTAATCCCACAGGTCACCAAGCCCTGATAAGCAGAAATAACAGCATGTCATTTACTCTTTACTGCATGTGGCTTTGTGCCAATGGTCCCTGGGATAGAGTGACCCACCCTTCTTTTCTTCTTCCCAATGGAATCCTGATCAACCTCTTCCTCCATTAAACCAGGTGAAACATGGGAAATCGAGAGGTGAGAAGGCAGAATGGGGGGAGAGGGGGAGGGGGAAGGAGAGAGGAGGAAGAGGAGAGGGGGAGGGGGAGGGGGAATAGGGGTAGGGGGTAGGGGTAGGGAGATAGAGAGGCAATGCCATCTCTCTAAGAATTACACTGTTTGCTGGGGATTGGCTTAGGGACACAGGCCTGTCCTAGCCGTTGTTCCTGGTCTAGGGTCTGTATTGGATCTAAGTTGGCCAAATCAGCTCAGAGAAGATTTTCCTCCCTGTTCTTTATCCATGTAGCCAAAGAAGCATGCTACACCTGCTGCTGTGGGTGGCCATTTCAGAGAACCACGAGCTGCCACGTGCAGATAGGTTGAGTGAGGAGTCCTGGAGAAGAGGAACCAGAACTCTAATTGTATTATACAAGGTGGCTGCTTGACTCGGGGCTTCCTGGTGAGTGCAATCATAGATGCGATTATTTCATAAAAGCCACTTTGGATTGGGTGCTGTTGCTCTCAGCCAAAAGCATCCTGACTGATACAGTTTATCTCTATTCTCTCCCTCTTCCTCTCTTTACCCTTCTCCTCCTTTTCTCTTCTCCCTTCTCTCTTCATCTCCCCCAATTCCTTCCTTCCTTCCTTCCTTCCTTCCTTCCTTCCTTCCTTCCTTCCTTCCTTCTTCCTTCCTTCCTTCCTTCCTATCTACCTCTGCTCTTTATTCCACCCATGTGATGTGACCTCTTTACCCTCACTCGCCTTTGGTGCTTACATGTTTAAAGGAAGAGCTAGACTAGGATAATCTGTAAGATCTTTTCAGATTTCACCTACAGAAGACTGTAGAATTTAGAACACGTCTACTGAAAAGACCAGTGTCTCACTGAGGAGGCATGCCACCCAAATGAGCCTGAACTCTTTGAAGCCCAAAGCAGAGAGTTGCCAAGGCAGAGAAAAGATACCTGGAGAGGCTGTGGAGCGAGCTCCTGCTAACAGCAGCCTTCAAGTAAATGAGCACAGGAAGTCAATAAGGTGAAAGCTGTGCCCCCCCACCCCCCAAGATTGAACAGAGTGAAAATAAACTGACCACAAAATTGTACATTCCCTTTTACACTTGGCCAAATATACAGTAGATTACCCATCACTCTGTGAGCCTGCTGTATCTGTGGACCTGGAGAAGACAGGAAGAAGGAGCTCCGACAGCCTGTGCTCACTGAGAAAGGGCAGTGAGAAACACTAGAACAACCAGAGGGACAGAATGCTGCTGTACGAGTCCAGCGGCTCTGACTGTCCATCTTAGAGATATTTTTACTGGTGCTTATCATCTTCGTAAGTCTACAATATACTTGGGTCACACTGCCCCCCCTCCCCAGTCCATCCTTTTTCCCCTTCCATATTCATGCAGATGTTTTGTTACTGTGTGCTGTAGTCACCAAACCTTGGCTCAATTCAGAGCAGTTTTGCTCCAGTAAATCACAGACTCTTCCTGTTTGTAAGGCTGGGAGTGTAGCTCGGTGGTAGGGGACATGCATAGCCTAACCAAGGCCCTGGGTTCAATCTCCAGTAGAATAATGGGGGGGGGGGCTGTTTGTGGAAGCTTTCTGCCTCTGCACATCTACTGCCACCAAGAAAATGAAGATGCAGTTTAAGTATTTATTATTGTTGTTGTTATTATTATTATTAGTGTGTGTGTGTATGTACATATGTAGGTCAGGAGACAACTAGCAGGAGTCAGCTTCTTCTACTATGTGAGCATCAAACTCATGTTGAAGCAGTGGTGTCTTTACCTACTAAGTCATCTTGCCAGTCCCAGACTGACTGACTGATTGATTGATTGATTGACTAATTGATTGATTGAGTTCCACTGCATTGCCAGGATAGCCTCAAATTCCTGGTTTGAAAATCCCCTTACCTTAGCCTCCAGAGATGCTGGGATGATAGGCATGCCCCACCATTCTTTGCTGAAGCACTTGAGCATAGGCAATGGAGTGGCTGTCAACTCATGGATAAGAACAGTGGGTGCTTGGTCCTGAGAACCTAGGAACAAGCACGACCTTCTACGCCTTAAGTAGCAATGGTCATGCGAGCTTGAGAGCAGTGCTGCTGAGACCCACATTAGGAGAGGAAAGAATGCTTCTTAACGCTGACCCAACAGAGCCCAGTGCCATAGAGCAAGACCCTGCCGTAAAAACCAAATCCACATTGAATTGATACATTCAGTAAAAATGCTTCTGAAATAAGATGCTTCATAGACACAAGGACTAGAAAACCAAACAAACATAGGGACAGATGGGAACTGGGCCTGGAAATTATAATAGGATGGGGTCCAGGGTAGCAGCAAAATTTGTGTACTAGTAGTTGTCAACTCTGGGTGACCATGGAATTATGTGAAGAAATTTAAAAATGTCAACCATGACGCTTCAACTCCACTTCAGTAAAGTTATATTCAGCTGTCCCGTGGTAGACCTTAAGTTTTGAAGCTGTGGGAGGGGAAAGAAAGCAGCCCTTACTGCTGGAATCCCCTAAAGCCCACGCACATGCACATGCACGTGTTAAAGGACTGGTTCTCTGCTTGCAGTACTGGGAGGTACAGGCTAGTAGGAAGTCTCCTGCTCATGGAGTGTCCTTGAAAGACTTAATGGTTCAGAGGTTAAGAGCACCTACTGCTCCTGCAGAAGACCTGAGTTTAGTTCTCAGCACCCACACCAGACAGCTGACTACCACCTGCAACTCTAGTCCTATGGGATCTGACACCCTCTTCTGGATCTGAGAATAGCCATATGCACATGCAAATACACAAACAAACACACATATACATGAGTTTAAAAAGGAATGTATTTTATTTCCCTAATTTATTAAAAGTGGATCATAAGTTTTAAGGACAGTGACTAAACTCACGTCTGCATGCTTGTTTAAAAAGGAGGGCGGAGGGGGAGCACTCAGAGATGCTGGGACTGTGATGGCTTGAAATCATAGGAAAGGTTCTTGATTCTTGAGGCCGCATTTTCTAAGTAGTTAACATAACAGAATACAGTAGTGTATGTATTTACTGTTGTTGTTTGAAACTGGGTCTCCCTGTGTAGCCCAGGCTTTCTTTGAACTCCCAGCCCTCTTGCTTTAGCCTCCATAGTTCAGGAATTGCAGTTGTACACCATCACACCTGGATCACTAGTATGCTTGTTCAAACTCAGTTCACACTGAGCCTCCTGGCTCTGCAAGCACAGTGCTGTACTCTCCGTCTGTCCGTGCATGCGTGCGTGCGTGCGTGCGTGCGTGCGTGCGTGCGTGCGTGCGTGCATGCATCTGCTGATCCGTGCGTGCATCTGCTGAAATGCTTCCATTCGTGTTTTCCTCAGGCCTTTATAAAAGCCCGAACATGATGGACACACAGCTTACTCTCACCACTGTACAGAGGTGGGAAATCAGAGCTAGCAGGGTGTAGAGACTGAAGGTGACTCTTCCAAACATAAATTTTGCAAGAAAAAACCAAGGGATACTGAAAGGTGATTAAAGACCCCATGACCCAACAGCCTAGAAAAGCTGCCAATGAGCCCCAAATGTATGAGTCCCACTGCAAGGCTCCAGCCACGAGTGTGCAGCCTACACAGAACCTGATTCTCATCAGCAGTTCATCACACACCATGTGCCGGGCACCGGGCCAAGGAGTCGCATGTGCATCTTTCATTTAAGTTAATAATCTCTGTACACCTACATAGCAGACTTTTCTTCCCCTTACACGCAAGCCCTTCCCCACCTTTAACTCTTTTTCTCATCTTCTTTCCTAGAAAATTCTTCCTTTAAACCTCAGCACAGACATCACCCCTTCCAGAGAATCACTTATTTCAGGGCTCACAAGTATTCTGAAGACTGTACAAGACCTTTATACTTTAAGAAAGGATTTTATGTTATGTAGGTGATATTTACTAATATTTCCATATAAGGAATGCAAAACAAATTAATGTGTCACTCCATTTAAGATAACAATCAATATTTCATTGTGAAACAACATAAACCGTATATTCTTATGATAAAAAGACCGTATTTGTGCAGAAGATGACTTAAGGAGCAGTGGTTTATAGTTTTTGCAGTTCTCTTCAATGTACAGTCAGAGAAGACAGATCTGGAGTCCACGGCGCCTTCACCACGCAGCCTGCTGAAATACATCATGTTAGTTGAAGTAACTGAAGAAAATCTGGCTTTGTAGAGTTATGTAGTTAGAAAAGTAAGTGATATATTCGCCCTTTCAGATAGCTACATATTCTTCTTTGATATACAAGTTGCTGATGGAAGTGTGAAATCTGAAGTCAATCATGTCTATGACTTTTTCTACTTATGATATTAAACTATATTGCCAGGCCCACACTTGGGGTGGCTCTTTCTCTCATTCCAGATTTTGTAACATGATGCACTCACTGGTTAGGGTTATTTAGAAAACAGTACTTCGCTGAGCTCTCAGATGTTGACACATCTCATTACACCCAGTCAAAATTAAATGCACTAATCTCAATGTCGACCTCGTCAAAAAAGCATTGGGACTTTCCAAGTTCAGAGTGGAAAATAAATATTTTCCAAGGGTTTCATGTTTACTTGAAAACTTGATCCTGATTATTGGCAACAAATATTGTCAGTTATTTTTCCTTACCATGGCAGGCTTGGTACGTCTTTTGTTTTTGTTATGTTTTTGAAGAAAAATGATCCAAGTCTTCCTAACAGTAATTTCTCCATCAACCATCTTTTAAAACTATGAACATATAGTTACATGAAGGAAACAAATGAACAAACAAACAGCTGATTGATCTAGTAACTCAATTCATCCCCAGGTGCATTTACTGTAGATAAACTAACGTTCTAGCATGCAACAGAAGTAAGTGCTCTAGCATCCTTTTCGCTAAAACTTAGATCTGGAATGTTCCCAAAGGGGCCACATGGTCGAGAGTTGTTTCACAGTCCATAAAGCTATTGGGCATCAGTAGGGTCTTTATGGAGGGGCTAGATGGAGCTTTAGGAGACTGTACTAGATCCTAAGTTCTTATAGGTGAACCTTGAAAGGGGATACTGGAACACAGTACCTTCCACTTCCTATCTTTTTCACAGCCTTACTACAAAGTGACCAGCTCTGTGTAACACCCACTCCAAACGGTACAGTACCACACCCAGAGTCCAGAATCATCACATGCTGAAGTCTCTGAAACTGGAAGTACAAATTAATCAACTTAATCAATTAATTAAGTTGATTATTTCTGATATTTGCTACAATATCAACACAATTCTGATTTTTAGACAAATTATTGTTAAACATGGGGCAACAATGACAAAATAGAGCAACTATAATAGCATTCTGTAATAGAAGCTACGAGAACACTTCTTCTCAGTCTAAAAAGTATCTTAGTATACTGTCCCCAGCCTTCTTCCTGTGGTAATAGGAGCGGGAACATGGAAGACAGCACCTGAGCAGGTTGCTAGGGTTACCCCAGGTAACACAAGCTCTGGGATATCTCCGCAGCTGATCTGCTAACCAATATGGATACTAAGTAACAGGCAGGTAGCATATAGAGCATAGATGAACTTGAGAACTGTTTCCTCTTACCGTTGTTCCACTCTGATGGCCTGGTAACTTCTAGCATGACACTTCTATTATATAGAATTCTTTGTCCCTCACTTATTTATGTCCCACACTTGAATGTAAGTTCCTCTTTAATTCTAAATCCCTGGTGTCTGGCTTTGTAACTGCCACATTACAGGTGTTCAATCTTTTTTATCTTTGAAGGTTTTGTTTTTGAAACAGGATCTCAGTATGTAGCCCAGGCTAGCCTCAAACTCACTATAATCCCTTTGCCTCTGCCTCCTGACTGTTGGAACTGCAGGCATGTGGTGTCATACCTGATTGATTAATCATTTTTGGTTGATCAATAATTTCCCCCCAGTTTCCAACTGGAGTGATCAGTGTTCCCTCAAGTTCATGCTGAAATGAAACTGAGTTTTCTGCTGACTTCTCGCTCGTTGCCCACAGGGGAAGATGAATTAGATAGAAGGTTCCAGGGAATAATGTTTTATTCTTGGCTACACTACAGAATAGGTTTCATGTTTGTCAGACCTAAAGGATTACTTCCTGGCTTTTGTTGGGTCCAGCTGGTTTTATTGTAACAAATAACACAATCTGACCCAGTTTGAACGTTAGCCTAAGGTAGGAATACTCTGTCGTTGCCTATAAGCTTGAAGCAGGGGTAAGGATTGTGGAGCAGGACCTCTGCCCAGCCCTCAGCAAGTTAGCCTCAACCCTTTCCTGCCTCCTCCTGTTCCTGCCTCCTCCTGTCCCTCCCCTGCTGCCCACAAACCTGTCATCTCTGCCCTCCTCTGAGGACCTGCTGGAGTATGGCAGGAAATAGGAAGTTACAACTCTCCTACCCTACTCGGACACTGAAAATGTCAAGCAAAAGCCTAAGAGTCTCACACAGAGTTAACACACACTTTCTCTTCCTTCCACCTACTCCCACCCAGAGACAGCATCTCATTCAATATCTGAATAGCCAGTCAAAAGGTGATATTGGGACAGGGGCACAAAAGTACCTGAGGTTTCAGCTGTGGCTCCTGCTTGGGGTTCAATAGAAAGAGGAGGCAGAGGCAGGAGGACTGTTGAGTGTGCAGGAGCTGGAGCTGATCCTGGACAACAGCAAGACCTGAAGCACAAAGAAGGAGCTGAGTTCCCGCAGTACTAATTACCAGCCTTCCATTCTGTTCACTCTCTTGGGTGAAAAAGAAAGCCAGAGACCAAGATTCTAATCCTAGCGCTACTTAAAATTATTTTCTCAACTCATTCTTGTAAAATGATATAGATCATGTGCCTACTAGGCCTAGCACCAAATGCTTTCTTTTTCAGACAGGTCACCTACAAAGGTCACAGCAGAGTGAGGTCATTATCCCTTTGCGATTTACAGGACCTGCTTCTGTTCTCCACCTTTTACAGGAACAACCTCGAAAACCGCGTGAGTTAGTTATGAGACCCTTTCACGGGAATAGCCTGAGACCATCGGATAATAGTTATTTACATTACGATTCAAACAGTAGGAAAAATTACAGTTACGAAGTAACAGCAAAAAAACTTTTATGCTTGGGGGGTGGTCAACACAACATGAGGAACTGGATTAAAGGGAGGTTGAGAACCACTGAATGGTCTTTTCTTCAGATGGCTGCCAGTCAACCCAAGCATTCAAAAAACACACACCCTCAAACAAAACAAAAACATTGGTTGGACCCAGCATCCTCTCCTTGAATCAGAGTTTGGGGCGGTCTGGGTGCTGGGGTTCAGAGTGCCGGCAGCCCGGCTCAGGGGATGGGGCAGGAGGGGTAAGCAGTTCCACGCGGGTTCCCTGATCCCAGTGATTTTCCTGCACTGGCCCCGCGGAAATCTTCAAAGGCACGAGAGGAATGAGCGAGGTTACACAGGGGCGCATTATCAGCCGCTCGCCCCCTTTCACCAGCAGGACCATAATCCCCTCTTTGTGCTCGCTGCAAGCGCAGAGCCACTTGTAATTCCTCTCCCTTTTCCAGGTCCGCCGTGGAGACCAGCCTGACTCTTAAGTCTCTCGATCGTGCACCGGGCAGTGCCGGGCGGGTGGCGAATTCCAGCAAGGCCCTGGGCCCACACAGCCGCGGGCAGCGATTCCCACACTCTCTGCCCGAGGGTGGCGATGCATTCAGATGAGGGGAGGAAGTGGCTCAGCCAGAGCCTGGGGCAGGCAGAGGCGACGACAACGCCTCCCATCTGAGTTCTTCAACGAAAACAGCTTCAAGATCTTTAAAAGCGAAAGTGGAGCTGCTCAAACAAACAAAAACCTCTTTGGGATCCACATTAAGGGCGCCCAGGGGAAAGAACTAACGTGAGCTCAGGCTCATATCTACTTAGGGCCCAGGATTCCAGGACTTTGTCCAAAACTCCCTCGTATGAGTAGAATTGGGGAAAATGAGAATTTCCTACTGTAGGGACGACTATTGGTCTATAATAGTCCACCGGAAGCTGCAGGGTAAAATTGAGAGGCTTGAAAGAGAGGAAGAAAAGGAGGGGTGGAGGGGGGCTCCCAGTAGGAAAAATAAATGGTAAAGGATTTTCTCTAAATGCCAGACCTAGTTACACACTAACTGCTGTGATCTCACACAATTCAGGGTGTGAAATACACGTAATTATTCCTCTCTTGCTGACAACACTAGAGCATGCATACAAGTGTTTGCACACATACGCATATATGTACATATATATGTATGTTTACATGGAGACATCTTAGTGTTTATCTGTTCCGTCCAGGACTCCACAGACAGGGAGCCATGAACTTCACTTTTCCAGGATAAGTGCCCAACCTAGAGATTTCCAGCAAATGGCACTGAAAGGAGAAAGTCCCCAGAGTCCGGTCCCTGTTGTTTTGCAAAACAAGGCTAGAGGTCAGGCGCTGGGGAACTCGCCTGGTTTTCAGGTGAGTTCTAGCTCCACCTCCTCCCCGTCTTTCTTCTCTCTGAGCCCCAGTTTCTTTAATGCTGCTGAGTGTGATCACTGTTGATTTTGCAGCAATGTAGAAATCAGTGTTTGGAAACACTTTGCCACGTAGAAAGCACTTCTAGATTGTAACTGTGATAAGACACACTTCTGCCTCCATAATGGATTATAGAGAGGACGGGAAAATCCCCTGTTCCAAGTATACCTTTCCCATCCTTTATTATAATTCTTTTTTCAATGAATAATATTGAATTTAGGTTGCTTCCCACGGGCACTTCTTGTAACTTAGAAACAAATTACTAGGCATCCTGTTGGGTCTCTGGTTAATATCCTAGACTGGATAGGAAAATGACGTTTTTGTTAGGTGTGAGGACAGCTCTCTCCGCTGTCTGCTTACCCAGGTCATGACTATAGAGCAGTGGGTCTCAATCTTCCTAATGCTGCGGTCCTTTGTTGGACTGACTGACTCCCTTACCCATTAAATCACTTCCTTGCTCCTCCATAACTTTGCTACTGTTCGGAGTCATAATGTAAGTATCTGATTTGCGACCCCAGGGGTCTTGACCTATAGGTTGAAAACCATTACTATACAGGAATTTTGGTGAGATTTTTCTCAGGTCCAAACTAGTTTTTAAAATTCTCCATGAGGATGTGTTTGTGGACAACCTTCTGCAAAGGTACGGGGTATATGCTCAACCCTGTGCACAGCTGGCTTGGGAATCTGTGTGTTCTCTGCACACAGTTGAAAGCAAGTATTTCTCTGGCCTCTAGAACCAACGTGGGAAGACCTAGCCCCAGCAGTGGAGTGCTTCTGGGAGAAATGCCTCCTCTAAGGTACAAGGAAGTGGAAGGTGGCAGGGATAGGGCTGGCTGTTGTCTTGCTCTAGTTTAGATCTGAAATATCTCTCAGACACAAGTGTTAAATGCTTCGCCCCCAACCTGTGGTGCCTTTGGTTGGTGCATGGCTGAGGTTGGTAGGTGTGATCACTGTAGGCATGGAAGGGATATCCTGGCTCCACCCCCTTTTCCTCCATCTTTCCCTCCCTGATACTGGGAGAAGATTCTCCAGCAACAGTTCTCAACCTGTGTGTCATGACCCCTTTGACAATCCTCCATCTCCTTCCCCTGACCCCAAAAATTTACATTATGATTCATAAGAGCAGCAAAATTACAGTTAGGAAGTAGTAATGAAGTAAGTTTTTGGTTGGTGGTCACCATGACAAGAGGAACCGTATTAAAGGGTCAGTCACAGCTTTGGAAGGTTGGGAACCACTGTCCTATGTCATGTTCCTGCCATGACACTATCCCCACAGGGCCAAGACAGCAGGGAAAAATGACCATGGCCTGAACCTTTGGGTCGATGAATCACAGCAAACCTTTCTTTCCTTACTAGTTTGTCACAGTGATGAAATCTGATTAACAAGAATGTTGCCTGAGGCAAGGATATCCACAACCTATGAATCCTGATAAGGTCTGTCAGGAAGAAAAGGTACATCTTTTAGAAAAATAGAATTCTATTCACTGTGAAAATGTAAGTTCTCAAAGAAAGAATAGTTGCTTTGATCTCACAATTCCCATTCCCCATTTCACTCCACTAACCAGAGAACTTTGACATAAACTTGTAACTTTAATTTTTTAAATTTTTTTTTTAAAATAATGGTTCTTAAACACTTTAACCTCTCTTCTAGCCCAACACCAGAGGTAGTGTGAAAGAAAGGATACAGGGGAAGTAGACATGTTTGGAAAGATTCTTTGGAACAACTCCCATCTGTGTTGTCTGGAAATTGGCAGTTCAGTTCACAGGATAACTCTGCAGCACCATCCACTCAAAAACACTTTACGGTTTTATCAGCAGCTAGTTCCGTAGAATCGGGAGAGCAGACAGGAATTAGCTGCAATGGCACTACCCACTGGAGACAGCCAGGCCCCAGCCTCTCCACAGGTCAGTAGGGTGGACCAAGGTCAACAGGAACACCAGGAAATATTCTTCACTATGCCTCTCTCAGCGAATCAAAGATCGAAGATGAGAGACCAACAAGCGTTGCAAAGCCAAACGCCACCCTGTCACTGTCCATCAAGTTCCATTTATTCCCTCCAAATAAACTTGTCGTTTTTAGCAAAAGTGTGAGATTTCATGACATATGCCTCCATACCGTCTCACAATGTAATGTTCTGTAGCCCCAGCTCAATGATTTCTCTGTTATTGTACTATATATTCTAGGTGCTGTATTTGTGTCATGGAACAACAGGGGAATATAAATAAGTCAGATAATAAAGGGTTTTTTTTTTAAAAGTCCTCTAGCTGGTACCTTAACCAACACCCCAAGAAACAGCTGCCCGACGCACAGAATTCAAGTGGGAGGATTCTACATACATTTGCACGGAGCTGCATATTAATCTGTAGTGATTAATATTAATGACATAGTTGCTCCAGAGAACTTGAAGCCACTTCAGGAACAGAGTTTGTCAATGAAGCTGCAATGTCGGAGGAAGTTAACTCTCTTTGTAAGCCAAGCAATGTTCCTTCCATCTCTCAGTGACAGCTCCTGCCCCACTCATCTGCCTTCTGCCATTCCATCCTCTCTACCCACCCCAGCCTTGGGGCTTCCATTGCTTTATGTTTGTAGGGTTGTGTCTGCTTTGCTTACATTTTCAACAGCTTCTAAAAGTGTCAATGTAATTGAATGTCACTCCACTTTGACTCTGGACTCTCCACAATTACCTACTAGGAGGTACACACGAGAACCAAACTGGCATATTTTTGTGCCAACATTCAATATATTATGCAATGTGTCCAGCTATTTCCCCTTCACTTCTTATATCCCTGGACATTTTCCCATGCCAGTTCTTAAATTATGTTGCCCTTAAATGGAAATACAGTGCTGAGACGACTAACTTAGTTAATCCTCATAAGTCACATAAAATAGTGTCAAAAGGGATTTTTGTTTCAGATAGCTTACAACATTGTCTCTTGGGGTTCTAAATTCAAGATACCTTCTCAGCAGAGCAGGGTCACACTAATGAGATGCAGAGGTATCTGTGACTATCTTAGTTGTTATACTGAAAAGCCTGCTTTGTTTCATAGTGAACGCCAGGAAGGAAAATGTCACTGTCCAAATATTTTCCATGATGGAAGCAGGAGACAGGACAGACGGCACCAGGTTTGGTGCCACCTGAAGCTAAATTATCACTTAATATACATAGTGAGCAGCTGATGTCCAGAAGAGAGCATGAAGCCTCTTGCTAACATGATGAGCAATGGCCATCTGTCCCCACAAAGCCAGGCAGCGTGACCTTCAGTCCCAGGCCTTGCCAGCAACACTCTTTTCCCCAGGATGAAGGACCGGAGCAAGGGGAGAAAAGGCCTGAAGAAAGTTCTATTATCATCAACAGCAAAGCCAAAGTTCTCGTCCCTACTCCATCACAAAATTTCTCAACACAAACCAGCAGCAGCAGCAAACAGGAATCTGGGCAAAAAGTGAAAGTGGAGAGAGCTGAGTGATTCTATTTCCTCTTAGGAAGATAACACACATAATTAATATGCGCTCACAAAGAAAAAATGGAACGCGTGCGTCACACTGGAGATTCCTACTTGTTTCATTAGTCTAAACTACAAGAGAATATAGAGCTGGAACAAAAGGCACAGATCAAATCCCCTGATCACTACACCTCTCCTGACAGCCAGTGACTGACTGGCATTCTGAGGTGACTGCTGTTGTTGGCAAGAAGCACACATTCAAAGAAATAGGTGAGAGCAAACCACTGTAGAGATTCGACCTTGCCAGGGAAGAGTTTGCACTTCAGAGTGACTTAGTAGATCCATATGTGAATTTAATGCATTCCCCCATCTGTCTGTCAATGGAATGCATTCTTTGGTGTGTCTGTCATATAGGAATCATCCACACCATCAGGACATAAAGAGGGGGAGCGGGAGAGGGAGACTGCCTCTCGGTGAGAATCTACCACTGGACAGACAGTAAGATAACTGTGTCCAAGATCAACATTATCAGACATCTTTTTCAAAGCCAATACTGTTCTCATAAAATCTGGCAAATATGAACATAGCCTGTTGTTTTTGTAAAGAACTCCATTTTTCCATAACCTTTTGCTTAGCTCTGGGGATTTTTCAGATTTTTAAAAACTGTATGTCATTTCTTCAGAACTTGATTTAATACATCATTTAAAGAAACAGGAAACATTGGAGGAGTGCAGTAGGATCGCCTTGGTTGGTTGACAATTAATAGATAGTTCAAAACAACTATTATAGGAGATTCCTAGTGCTCTTGGGGCAAAGAAGTGCTGAATATCTAAGGTGAAAGAAACGGTAATTACTCTGATATGATAATTCCGTATTACATACAGTACACATCACACTGTAACCCATAAATAAGTAGAATTACTATCTGTCAACTAAAAACAAAAATACACTTAAAAAGAAACCCATAAGAAATAGGAACACATAAGAAGGGAGTCCTTTGTGTCTCTTAGCCTGCATTGGATCATGATGAAGAAAACAGTTCATTGTAGTGAAAGCCATAAAGATCAGTCATAGTGGGACTGGGGGTGAGTTCAGTGGTAGATTGGTAGTTCAGCATGACAGTTCTCTAGGCTTGATCCCCCAGTATTATAAAATGACAAAGGTTATTCACTATTTCCCCTAAGGAGTCTGGAGGACGCATGGCTTCAGGGAAGGTCTGAGCTCTAGAATACACTTCCCATTTTTCTGTTCCCTGTGCTCTGGGTATTGGTTTCTTATGCAAATGTGTTTCTCAGACTTCAGAGTTGGCTCACAATGCTTCATGTATCCTAAGTCCTCACTTGCATTTGGTCAAGGAAGGGACATTCTCTGCAAATGTCCCCTGTGTACTCATTACTTTTCTTGTCACACTGACTGAATACCCAGCAGAAGGTACTTTCGGGAGGAAAGGTCAACTTTGTTGGCTCGTGGTTTCAGAGGCATGGGTCAATCATGGCGGAGAAGGTCTAGCAGTACATCAGCTCACACCCAAGCAGCGATGAGAACGGCGACAGGGTAGGCGACAGGGTAAGGACACACCCACTGATCAACCTCCTGAAAAGGCCTTGCCTCCTATTAATGCTACCATCTTCTTATTCACCAATTGAAGGATTAAATGCCCTGTTTAGATCAGAGCCCTCAGGTATATTGGTAAAGACGTTTGCTTGAGAATCTTTGTGGGTCTCCACACGGAGTGATTGGAAGATGCACGGAGAATCAGGTTAGTTTAACTGTTGATTGTGATTTGTTGTGTGGGAGATAGGACAATCGTTCTCAGAGTTCAGGTGGGGGTCTGGTGCGTGACTGATCTACTTTTGTCCGTAGACGGTTAGTGTTGACTGAGCTGAGATGAATCTCTGGCCAGCTTGGCTCTGCCAGGAGGAAAGATGCGGGCAGAGGCTTCCGGGCAGGTGGAGTACACTATCTCAGTGTCTAACCCGAGAGGCCAGACCTCATTTTCTCCCTACATTTCAAAACAGCTTCTAGCACATGGGACTGCCTGGGACTTAAACATGTCCTGTGCATGGGATTTTATATTCAAACCTGTTTCTATGTCTTTTCAGGCTTTTCCCTGTGATTTTTCCATTGTTCTAATGTCACCTTTGCTGGGGGTTTTTTTTTTCTGTCACTCGTCAGCATCTCTCTGTTAACTATTAGGTCTGCCTCTGAGCCTTCTTTCTTGTTACACCCTATGTCTGAATCCCTTTGCGTGAATAAATATTACTCTTTGAATTCCTTTTCACTAAAATCAGGAAACACAAGTGAGTCTACTTATGAATATTAAACTCAAGGTGATATTGTTGAAAATGTGACTTCAGTTTTTGAGATCAGAACTGCCCATAGCAAGACCATCTGGGTAACTTCCTTCAGTGTCACCCAACAGAAGAGGCATTGAATCTGGGAAGACAATGGTTTTTGAATGAAGGGACCTCGTCTGAGCACCCGGGAACTGACAGCTACTTTGCCTCTCCCCCAGACAGGCTCATCTCTACACTAGGTGCCAGGTTCTAACCTAATCTATGTCAGGATGTGCTCAAGCAACACACTGCCAAGCTCTGGCACATGTTGTTTGCCTCATCGTTATAGAACATTCTAAGGAAACTGTTGACCCTCCCCCAAGGGAAATGAAATAAAACCAAATGTGTGACAAAGAAGGCAGAGTTTGAAACGTGTATTTTTCTTATCTGTGAATACGCCATGGTCTTTCTCCTGAGGTTGGCTTTACCTGGCAGGTCAGTGGAGAGATCACAGCTTTTAGATCCAAGTGTGGCTACTTCTATCTTGCTCTTTGCCTTTTGGGCTGCAGCTGAGGCCGGGCTGCAATGTACCAACTACACTTTTCTAAAGACGAAATAAGAAGGAGGTGTCACATACTATAAGTCTCAGGGTCTATCTCCAGCCTGACACCAACTCACCTTTCTATGTCAGAGGCCAATTGCAACAGCAAAGGTACCTGAGGTACCAAGGGCTGATTGCATCTTAAAATTCTAAAGCAGTGGTTCTCAACCTTCCCAATGCTATAACCCTTCAATACAGTTCCTCATGTTGTGGGGACCCCAAATCATGACATTATTTTCATTGCTACTTCATAACTGTAATTTTGCTACTATTATGAATTATAATGTAAAGATCTATATTTTCTGATGGTCTTAGGAGACCCCTATGAAAGAGTCCTTGGACCCCAAAGGGATTATGACCCAGAGATTGAAAACCATTGATCTAAAGCACTCTATCTTAAGCAGGGGTGATGTGCACCCCACTCCTGCTCCCAACCCCTATCCCTATCCCCACCCCAATTCCAGGGAACATTGACAATACCTAGACATGTTTCAGCTGTCACAACTAGGGGAGATGATAAGACTGCAATGGGGGGACTGGCAGTGGTGGCTCACACCTTTAATCCCAGCACTCGGGAGGCAGAGGCAGGCAGATTTCTGAGTTCGAGGCCAGCCTGGTCTACAAAGTGAGTTCCAGGACAGCCGGGGCTACACAGAGAAACCCTGTCTCGAAAAACAAAACAAAACAAAACAAAACAAAACAAAACAAAACAAAACAAAACAAACAAAAAGACTGCAATGGGGTAGGTGGATGCTCTGGCGTGGCTGCATCTTTAGTAGTGCACAAGCTAGGTCTCATGGCAAGGAATTCACTGCTCCACAAGTGTCCTTACCCTAGATGAAGACAGCAGCACAGACTGAAGGTAAAGTGTGGACCGGAATCTTAGGAGGAAGAGGACAGGGGTGCAGAGGTCTGTAGAGATCGATGCAGCTCTGTGATTGGAACACAATATGGCAGAGTGTGTGGTAGAACCGAGTGACTTATCTCACAGCTGGAAAACCAAAGGGAAAAAGGAAGAGACCCGGGGCCCAGAATCCCCTTCTAGTGGCCAGAAGGCCTCTCATGAGACATCAGTGGTTAAAGCTTCTCCCTACTCCCTACAGCCACACTGGGAGCTTATGTCCTCAGCACATGCCCCAGAGAGGGAAAGACACCTAAGATACAAACGCCAGCACTTCCTCTCTCTCCTCGTCTGCTTATTCCCACAGTGGTAGGCACAGAACTGGTAAGGTAGGCCCAGGATGGACACAATTCTTTCTACCATTTGTTGTCCTTTCCATACCAGAAAGTCAATACACAGGTTTGAACACACACACACATACACACACACACACACACACACACACACACAGAGAGAGAGAGAGAGAGAGAGAGAGAGAGAGAGAGAGAGAGAGAGAAGAATCTATCTTTATGAGTTTTCCTAAAGTGCCAGTACTCTGTATTGCTCCTACACTGCTGTGTATGGGCACATGACACACAGCTGGGAACCAATACTAGCTAGAGGAGAGACCATTAGCTTGGCTCAGCTTCCTGGCTGCTGTACTTGCTAGCAAGGTCTTGCCTTTGAAATCCTTTTGCCTCCATTTCATCATCTGATGAAGAAGCCTTGAGTTGTTAAGGGCATTAAAGAGATGGAATGCTTTGTAAAGAATAGGATTTCCATAGATGTCTGCCTCTGTGTGTGGAGAGGGGGAACTAGGACAAATCAGACTGTACTGGCTGGTTTTGTGTGACAACCTGACACAAGCTAAAGTTATCACAGATAAAGGAGCCTCCCTTGAGGAAATGCCTCCATGAGATCCAGCTGTAAGGCACATCAAGAGTGGGAGGGCCCATTGTGGGTGGTGCCATCCCTAGGCTGGTAGTCTTGGGCTCTATAAGAGAGCAAGCTGAGCAAGCCAGGGGAAGCAAGCCAGTAAGAAACATCCCTCCATGGTCTCTGAGTCAGCTCCTGCTTCCTGACCTGCTTGAGTTCCAGTCCAGACTTCCTTTGGTGATGAACAGCAGTGTGGACGTGTAAGCTAAATAAACCCTTTCCTCCCCAACTTACTTCTTGGTCACGATGTTTGTGCAGGAATAGAAACCCTGACAAAGGCATGGACTTTTTGGTAACTTTACCTGTATTCATGCATGCATGTGTGTGTGTGTGTTCTCATTGCAAAAAAAAAAAAAAAAAAAAAAAAAAAAAANATATAACCATTTCTGCAAACGAACTCTTAGAAACACCCAGAGGTGTGCCTCACTAACCTTCTACGTGCCTCTTAGTCCAATCAAATTGACAACTAACACTAAACAACACACCCTCTATCCTGTTAGCAAGAGTCTCAAGTCCACCCCCAGACCACGCACTGACTAGATGAAAACAGGCATCTGCCAATCACAACTGACTCCTGAGATGAAATCTCTGGCCAGCTTGGCTCTGCCAGGAGGAAAGATGCAGGCAGAGACTCCTGAGATGAAATCTCTGGCCACCTTAGCTCTGCCAGGAGGAAAGATGCAGGTAGAGGCTTCCGGGCAGGTGAAGTACACTATCTCAGTGTCTAACCCGAGAGGCCAGACCTCATTTTCTCCCCACATTTCAAAACAGCTTCTAGCACATGGGACTGCCTGGGACTTAAACATGTCCTGTGCATGGGATTTTATATTCAAACCTGTTTCTATGTCTTTTCAGGCTTTTTCCCTGTGATTTTTCCATTGTTCTAATGTCACCTTTGCTGGGTTTTTTTTTTTCTGTCACTCGTCAGCATCTCTCTGTTAACTATTAGGTCTGCCTCTGAGCCTTCTTTCTTGTTACACCCTATGTCTGAATCCCTTTGCGTGAATAAATATTACTCTTTGAATTCCTTTTCACTAAAATCAGGAAACACAAGTGAGTCTACTTATGAATATTAAACTCAAGGTGATATTGTTGAAAATGTGACTTCAGTTTTTGAGATCAGAACTGCCCATAGCAAGACCATCTGGGTAACTTCCTTCAGTGTCACCCAACAGAAGAGGCATTGAATCTGGGAAGACAATGGTTTTTGAATGAAGGGACCTCGTCTGAGCACCCGGGAACTGACAGCTACTTTGTCTCTCCCCCAGACAGGCTCATTTCTACGCTAAGTGCCAGGTTCTAACCTAATCTATGTCAGGATGTGCTCAAGCAACACACTGCCAAGCTCTAGCATGTGTTGTTTGCCTCATCGTTATAGAACATTCTAAGGAAACTGTTGACCCTCCCCCAAGGGAAATGAAATAAAACCAAATGTGTGACAAAGAAGGCAGAGTTTGAAACTTGTATTTTTCTTATCTGTGAATACGCCATGGTCTCTCTCCTGAGGTTGGCTTTACCTGGCAGGTCAGTGGAGAGATCACAGCTTTTAGATCCAAGTGTGGTTACTTCTATCTTGCTCTTTGCCTTTTGGGCTGCAGCTGAGGCCGGGCTGCAATGTACCAACTACACTTTTCTAAAGACGAAATAAGAAGGAGGTGTCACATACTATAAGTCTCAGGGTCTATCTCCAGCCTGAAACCAACTCACCTTTCTATGTCAGAGGCCAATTGCAACAGCAAAGGTACCTGAGGTACCAAGGGCTGATTGCATCTTAAAATTCTAAAGCAGTGGTTCTCAACCTTCCCAATGCTATATAACCCTTCAATACAGTTCCTCATGTTGTGGGGAGCCCAAATCATAACATTATTTTCGTGGCTACTTCATAACTGTAATTTTGCTACTATTATAAATTATAATGTAAAGATCTATATTTTCTGATGGTCTTAGGAGACCCCTATGAAAGAGTCCTTGGACCCCAAAGGGATTATGACCCAGAGGTTGAAAACCATTGATCTAAAGCACTCTATCTTATGCGGGGGTGATGTGCACCCCACTCCTGCCCCCAACCCCTATCCCTATCCCCACCCCAATTCCAGGGAACATTGACAATACCTAGACATGTTTCAGCTGTCACAACTAGGGGAGATGATAAGACTGCAATGGGATGCCGGGCAGTGGTGGCTCACACCTTTAATCCCAGCACTTGGGAGGCAGAGGCAGGCAGATTTCTGAGTTCGGGACCAGCCTGGTCTACAAAGTGAGTTCCAGGACAGCCGGGGCTACACAGAGAAACCCTGTCTCGAAAAACAAAACAAAACAAAACAAAACAAAACAAAACAAACAAAAAGACTGCAATGGGGTAGGTGGGCGCTCTGGCGTGGCTGCATCTTTAGTAGTGCAGAAGCTAGGTCTCATGATAAGGAATTCACTGCTCCACAAGTGTCCTTGCCCTAGATGAAGACAGCAGCACAGACTGAAGGTAAAGTGTGGACCGGAATCTTAGGAGGAAGAGGACAGGGGTGCAGAGGTCTGTAGGGATCGATGCAGCTCTGTGATGGGAACACAATATGGCGGAGTGTGTGGTAGAACCGAGTGACTTATCTCACAGCTGGAAAACCAAAGGGAAAAAGGAAGAGACCCGGGGCCCAGAATCCCCTTCTAGTGGCCAGAAGGCCTCTCATGAGACATCAGTGGTTAAAGCTTCTCCCTACTCCCTACAGCCACACTGGGAGCTTATGTCCTCAGCACATGCCCCAGAGAGGGAAATACACCTAAGATACAAACGCCAGCACTTCCTCTCTCTCCTCCTCTGCTTATTCCCACAGTGGTAGCCACAGAACTGGTAAGGTAGGCCCAGGATGAACACAATTCTTTCTACCATTTGTTGTCCTTTCCATACCAGAAAGTCAATACACAGGTTTGAACACACACACACATACACACACACACACACACACACACACACACACACACACACAGAGAGAGAGAGAGAGAGAGAGAGAGAGAGAGAGAAGAATCTATCTTTATGAGTTTTCCTAAAGTGCCAGTACTCTGTATTGCTCCTACACTGCTGTGTATGGGCACATGACACACACCTGGGAACCAATACTAGCTAGAGGAGAGACCATTGGCTTGGCTCAGCTTCCTGGCTGCTGTACTTGCTAGCAAGGCCTTGCCTTTGAAATCCTTTTGCCTCCATTTCATCATCTGATGAAGAAGCCTTGAGTTGTTAAGGGCATTAAAGAGATGGAATGCTTTGTAAGGAATAGGATTTCCATAGATGTCTGCCTCTGTGTGTGGAGAGGGGGAACTAGGACAAATCAGACTGTACTGGCTGGTTTTGTGTGCCAACCTGACACAAGCTAAAGTTATCACAGATAAAGGAGCCTCCCTTGAGGAAATGCCTCCATGAGATCCAGCTGTAAGGCACATCAAGAGTGGGAGGGCCCATTGTGGGTGGTGCCATCCCTAGGCTGGTAGTCTTGGGCTCTATAAGAGAGCAAGCTGAGCAAGCCAGGGGAAGCAAGCCAGTAAGAAACATCCCTCCATGGTCTCTGAGTCAGCTCCTGCTTCCTGACCTGCTTGAGTTCCAGTCCTGACTTCCTTTGGTGATGAACAGCAGTGTGGAAGTGTAAGCTAAATAAACCCTTTTCTCCCCAACTTACTTCTTGGTCATGATGTTTGTGCAGGAATAGAAACCCTGACAAAGGCATGGACTTTTTGGTAACTTTACCTGTATTCATGCATGCATGTGTGTGTGTGTTCTCATTGCAAAAAAAAAAAAAAAAAAAAAAAAAAAAAANTGCGAGCCCTCAATGCCTTCCCTGATGTTGGCTAAGTAGCCACACATAGGGTGGTGACTGTATACAGCAACAAACAAAGGCGTGAGCTTGGGGTTGCTTCTCATCTGTTCATCAGAAAAGTTCATTTCCTTGGTCTCTTGAATAACCCTTTTCCCATGGTCCTGTCATGTTTCTGACAGATTCCATTTTATTTTTTAAAATTATTTATGCTTTTATTGTTTAGTCACTTATAAACTAAGTGATTAAAAAAGAAACAAACAAACAAAAAAGCCCACTACAAATCTCAGAGTTGCAAACTAATCGATATTAAGATTTGATTAGCAAGACTGAAGACATCTTTATCCATGTGAAATGAATACCGAAATGGAGAAACATTTAATTTAATGGTCTTTGAAAGAAAGGTTCTTGTCTAACCATCCAAGAACCAACAGTCATTTTCTGCCCTCCCTCCCTTCCTTCTTTCCTTCCTTCCTTCCTTCCTTCCTTCCTTCCTTCCTTCCTTCAGTGTAGGTTGCTTTTATCAGGTACTTTGTCATAGCAACAAGAAAAGTAATTAATGCAGTGTCTGAAAGCAGCATTTCCCAAGCTGGCTTGCTGCATTCTTACAGGATTCCTCTATTGGGCAAAGTGAATTGATGTCTAGCCACACCCTGTCATTCCTCACTCTGTGCTTTGCTACAGTATTCCTTTCTCATAGCCTAAGCAGGCTTGAGCTGGTTTCCAAAGGTCGTGTTCAACAATTTTGAATCTCATCTTTGTCTACTTTCTTACCCTTCCCAGCATCCACCTTATCTCTGGAGTCCTTCCAGAGTTACTGTCTATAGCACTGATTTTACTATTCAAACTTCTAGTCTTCTTGTGTATGCCTGTGTGTTATTCCCCCAAGTAAATCCCAAGTATCTGGAGGACAGGAACTAAATAAAAGTTACAGTTTTGTCCAGCAGCAGGTTGAGCAAACAGAAAACTGCCTGGTTAACAAGACCATGCATGGAGATATACAAAAGCAAGACACTTCTTAGAAGATGTCAAATGCACAGATACCTACCTAAAACTATCCCCCCATGATGGTTAATGTCCACTTTCACCTTGCCTGGATTTGGAATCCCATGAGAGACTCACCTCTGGGTGTATCTTTGAGGGTATGTCAAGAGATGTTTAACCGATGAGAGAAGTCTCACCTTGACTGTGGTCAGCGGAGGCCCCTGTCTTGTCAGCTTTCTATTATTGTGATAGAACACTGATCAAAACCAACTTGAGGAGGAAAGGGTTTATCTGGCTTACAGTTCCACATCATTGTCCATTACTGAGGAAAGTCAGGGCAGTGCAGGAATTCAATCACAGATCAAAAGGCAGGAGCTGAAGCAGAGACCATGGAGGGACACTACTTACTGGTGAGGTCCCCCTGCTTCACGGAACTTGCTTTCTCACGCAGCCCAGGACCACCTTAGGACTGGACATGCCAAGAGTTGGCTGGGCCCACCCACATCAATCATTAATGAAGAATATGCTCCCTAACTTGGCCACAGACCAATCTAGTGAAGGCAATTTCTCAGCTGAAGATCCCTCTTCCAAGATGACTCTGATTTTTGTCAAGTGAATAACTAACCATCACAGTGTCAGACTGAGCCATGAAGGGGGTGGGCAGGGCCAGGGGCAGGCTAAGGACTTGTACTCAGCTCACTCTGCTTCCTGACTAAAGTCACAACCTGACCGGCTCTCTTATGCTCCTGTTATCACAACCTCTGTACCACAGTGACCCCACCAAACTGTGAGACAACATCATCCCTTCCTTCTTAAACTGCCTCTTCTGTTTGTTTTGGGTTTGTTGTTGTTGATTTGAGACAGGGCCTCACTATGTAGTGTTGACTAGCCTAGAGTTTGCCTGTAGGACAGACTGGCTTCAATCTCATACATCTGCCTGCCTTTGCCTCCTGAGTGCTGGGACTAAAGGCAGGTGCCACCATGCCTGGCCTTAAATTGCTTCTTGCAAGGCATTTGGTCACAGTAATAAGGAAGTAACCATCACTCCCTGTTTGTTAATCACAGATAGCTGGTGGCCTCGAAGCCCCTCGTGCCCTCTAGAAGAAAATATGTCTTTCAACTAATGTGGGAAAACCCCCTAAAAAAAAAAGTAAGTCGGGGGGAGGTGATGGTACTGCCTTTAATCCCAGCACCCACTACATAGTGAGTTTCAGATCAGCCAGGGATACACAGAGGAACTCTGCCTTGAAAAACAAAACTATACCAATGAAAAAATGGATTACTTTCTGTATAACAGTGAAAAAAATTTTAATTTTTGTGTATTTGGTGGTTGTCTTAGTTTGGGATTTGTTGATATGAAAAGACATCATGACCAAGGCAACTCTTATACAGGCAGACATTTAATTCAGGCTGGCTTACAGTTTCAGAGGTTCAGTCCATTATCATCATGGTGGGGAGCATGGCATCATGCAAGCTGACTTTGTGCTGCAGGAACCAAGAATGCTATGCATCTTGATCCAAAGGCATCTAGAAGGAGAGTGGCATCTGCAGACAGCCAGGAAAAGGTCTCTTCTGCACTAGGCAGAGCCTGAGCATAGAACTTCAAAGCCCATCCCCACAGTGACACACCTCCTTCCACAAGGCCACATCTCCTAACAGTGCCACTTCCCATGGGCCAAGCGTATTCAAACCACCACAATGATGCAATGTTTGAGCCCAGTGCCCCATATTCACTGAGCAGGTACACTGTCACTGAGCCTCACTCCTAGTCCCAAGGAGGGTTTTTGTTTTTTAAGTTATTTGGAAGGATGGTATTTTCAGTTTATAAAATCTCTTTCAAATAAGTGATGAACTTGTTAACAATAACTATTTCCAATACACGATCCATGACCCCTATGCACTGACTCGAACTAAATTCAGAGAGGAACCTCCATTCCCCGTTTTCCCCGTCCGTAATTTAATAGTTCGTGGTAAAGGTCCCTTTTTTTAGGTTGTCTCCCTAACATTTACGATTACCCCAGTCTCAGTCTTCCTCCCTTGCTGATTCAGGGTTCAGGAGGGCTGTCTGAGAGAGTTCTGTTTAATGTAAGAGCAGAGGGAGCTTCCGTTTCTGTCCTTTAACTTAAAAAATGTTCCACTGGAAGATTAGCTAAAGAGTTTTAAGTTTCACAGAACATGCTAAGGTCTGGAAACCAGGGCCTCATACATGCTAAGCACATGCCAGCCCAGAGTTATGGAAACCCTTGTACACAGATGTGGCACCGAATGACAAGAGGGATGGCTTGACAGGAGGGATATCTTCTTTAAAATATTTAACAGTGTGTTACAAATAAAGACAAGAAAAATAACCAGAGGCGGTACACGCCATAGTGGTGCTTCTCAGAACCCGTGGCTTTAATTATGACATAGAATGAAAGCACTGACTATCTCCTTTGATAAGGAAATTAATAACCTTTTCGTTTGCTACTCCAGGAACTCATAGCATTGGTGGGTCTCAGGCTCAGGATAGAAGGGCCAGGTCCTTATACAATTGCCTTTTTGTCAAATGAGTCTTAAATGCTTGGGCTTTGCACTCTGCTTGTGTGGAAAAGCTAGATGTTCTTTAACTGTAAAGTGATTACCAAAAAAACATTGAGATATTAGTCTAGTTTTTTAAATGTTACCTTTAAAAATATTTGTTTTTATTTTGTGTATGAATGTTTTTTGCATATATATATATATATATATATATATGTATATATGTATATGTATATGATGTATATGTATATGAGTGCCACATGTATGCCTGGGACCCAAGGAGCCCAGAAGAGGATGTTGGAGACCACAGAACTAGAATTATAGAGATGTAAGCAGCCATGCGCATGCTAGAAACTATACTCAAGTCCTCTCGAAGAGTAGGTAATGTTCTTACCTTTCCCAGCCACAAGCAATTGCCTTTTTATCTAACACTTTGCATGTGGTAGCTCAGAGTTCCTAGAACAGACACCTCTCATATTAACAATATTTAACATTCCACAGAAAGAGAAAGAGTGTGAGTTTGTTTGGTATGTTTTATTGAAAAGGGACCTTAAATCAAGTGATGTGTGTGTGTGTGTGTGTGTGTGTGTGTGTGTGCGCGCGCGCGTGTGTGTGTCTGTCTGTCTGTATGTCTTTTATTGATTTTCTACTAGGGCAACACAACTTTCCAGCTAAGGGAACACATAAACTCTGGAATTAATGCTTCCTGCATAATCGTTGCAGAAATATGAAGCACATATTTCTGAGACTAAGCACTCTGCTAGTCACCAGTGACAGAGAAGGTCCCAGCCACCTCTGCTGGGTTTACAAACGCTGCCCCATTAACCATCTCCTTCCAACCATCACCATTTCTGGTACTTTAAATGGAACCAAAGCTTAGCAAAGTACCATAGACTAGGTAAGGTGCTGAGCCTGGTGCATCTCAGAGGAAGGAAGCCTGGGGATTTGGGGAGACTGGGAAGGAAAATAAGAACAAGAGGGAGTCTGGGTTCCCTCTGCAGAGATTCTAATTGTACAGAGTAGGGAGTTGGAGAATTTTTGTCAGGATCATTGTTAAGTCATTCCAAATTGGGACCTATGGTTAGCAGTCTCTTCAAAGTCCACCCCACCCTATCCCACCCTTTCCTAGACTCTTTCACTTTTCCTAAGAGCTGTTCTGTCTTGACCCTGCCCATCTCCTCCAGCCCCCACCACAAGCAGAACATCATATTACTTTTCCTAATCCTAACATGAGGCTCAGAATCTTTTAATCACTTTTAAAGGGTTGTAGAGTTAAGTAATAAATGAACAAAACAGGAAACATGCCTTCACTCCTTTTATTGAGAACAAAGAAGCTTAGACAGGGCCTGATCACTTGGGCCCATAGGCCTTCGAGAATCCCCTGTGTCTTTTTGTGCGTGGGAAGACACCACTAAGCCATGAGAAAGGAAGTCACGAGTTCTGGCTCCAGGCTCAACTCCAGCATGGTGGTGTGTTTTGTGCCTTCAATTAGGAGTGGGGTTACCTCAAACTTCACCGTCCACAAATATTTAATTGCACTGACTCACAGACCTGAGATAGTAGGTTCTGAGAGTGATCAAATTCCAGCGAAAGGGAAATGTGTTGTTTGGGATTCTTAACAAGGCCCCACCAATGACCAGTTTATCTCTTGGCTTCTACAAACACCATGAAGACTCTCTTTTGTTGTGGTGGTGGTGGTGGTTGTTTTATTTTGTTTTGTTTTTTACTTCTTCTAACAACTCGCTGTTAAATAAGCCGTGCCTGGATAGTTTTACATTACGATCTTCTGAAATCCTCAGTCGTGGAAAGACTAAACCAGGGAAGCAACTGTGTAAACGCAGAGGACTATTCAAGGGCCAAAGCCGGTTTTGTGTGCAGAAAAGCAGCCTCGATGCGCTTCAGTGTCGGCTGCTCAGCCGCTATGGGCTGGGACCGAATACAGTGCCCCTTCCTCAGACTACAAATGAAAAGCAAGCCCAGGACGTAGCTGTTTAGGAATGCCCGCATTGCAATGCGTATTTACCACGGCCCTGCTTAAGCCTCGCTGCTGCCGACGCGTTCACAATATAAACAGGAAGGATTAGAGTGACCCGCGTCCCCAAAGACTGCGGCAGCCCGGGAAAAGCTCCGGTTACCTTGCATCCTGCGCAGCCTGCCCCTTGATGACAAATGCCCCAGATTCGAGCATTCTTTTGTAGTTCATGGGAAAGCAGGCTAATCCGTGCGAGCCCGCCCGCACACAGCCCTGCTCCATTCAGCGCTCCCGCACAATGCGCTCTCTGCACGCCCGGTAGCCCGCAGTCGCAGCTCCTGCACCTCGACCTGGCCCGACCCGCGCCGCGGGTTTTGCTGCCTCCCCTCCACTTGCGGGACTGCTCCCACCCCCTTGGCAGCGGCGTGGGAAAGTCTGCACGGGGGTGGGGTGGGGGCGGGCAACAAAACAAAACAAAACAAAAAACAAGACATGCCGGGCTGCTGACCTCACTTCAAAAACTTAGGCTGGCCTCAGTGTTCACCTACCACCAAACCCTCTTTAAACCTTTCCATCCATTCCCACTCCTTCCCATTCCTTTGCATTATTAGTTCATTAGCTCGACCCCCCCTCCCCGCCCAAACTCAGAGCCTCGTGCTCAACCATCCAGCCACACCCCTACCCCTGCATTAGTGCTCTCAATAAGCCAGGCCATGAGAGCTTTTCTGGAGCGAGGAGATCATGACAGTATCTCTGTGGTACATTTCACAGAAGAGGGAACTGAGGCACACATGAGCCCTGTGGGTACTGAAAATGGAAGCAGGCTTCTAAGGGCATGCCTTTCACCCTTAAGCTACATGTTGCCTTGACACACAGATCAATCCCAACCCTCAGCCAGCGTCAATCTGCAAAAACACACCCGGGTTTCCGTCTCAACTGCCTCCTTCAGAGAGAAGGAGGTCACATGCCAATCAAAGAGAGCACAGGCCCACAGGTTGATTCACAGCTCACTGAAGCATTTGTCACCAGAAAAGAACAGCTTGTCTAGGCTGGACATCCTGTTCTGTGAGTGCCTCTGCTTCCACCTGCTCCAGGTTTCCCCAAGGGAGCTCCCTACATAAAGAAGTTGCAACTGTTAGATGTAACCCAGCAAAATGGAGCAACCTATGGTCTAGGCTACAAGAGAGACCGAGGTGGACAGCCAACTAGGCAGGCTACACAGCAAGACCCTGTCTGGTATCAGCATAGCACTTTCAAGCTGAGCTTTCAAAAAAAAACCAAGCTCAACATGGTGCCACAAGTCTAAATCTCTGCACCAGGGAAGCTGAGGCAGGAGAATTGGGAGTTCTAGGTCAGCTGGAGAGAGAGAGAGACCCTGTCTCAATAAAACAACAAAGTCATGAGCTGTCTGCCATAGCCCTGTTTTCATTTCCATGGATGAAAGGAGGTTGCTCTCCAGAGGCCTGTTGATTGGCCTCACGGTCCTGGAAAATGCCTGAGGTAGCCCATGAACCTGAGCATAAACGAAGAGTACAGGTCAGGATGAACCTGCATTGAAAATGTAGAAAGCCCATGTAGACATTGAAGGGTATTCTAGAAAACTATGCTGAGTATACTGAGGGCCAGCACAAGTTCATACATGTTTACAGAAATGAAATTCAGAGCTGAGGATGGAGCTCACTAGTAAACTGGTGTGCCTAGCACACTCAAGGCCCAGCAACACACACACACACACACACACACATACAATTTAAACAACAAAAAGATTTCAAATCTTACCTTTGCAATAGTGAGGGAAGAAAGAAAAGTTAATAATATCCAGGCTACCTTTAAAACTTTTATTTTATTATTGTGCCTGGGCACGATGTGCATTGTGGGATGTCATGGTGTGTATGTGGAGATCAAGGAACAGCTTTGTGGATTTGGTTCTTTCTTTCTACTCTTATGTGGATGCCAGGGATCAAACTCAAGTTGCCAGACTTAGTGCCTTTCCCCACCTAGCTTCTTAAACTGTAGGTGTGATCACATACAGGGTTTCAGATTCACCTGGGGGGGGGGGTGTTCCATGAAATTGGCAACAGTGGAAGGGTTTCTGAACCTAGAATGACCAAAAATGAATTAAAAACCAAACCATAACGAAGTCAAAGCATTTCCTGAAGCAGTTGCTCACTGAGTATCATATGACATCCCTGCAGCCTTGGTTATAAATACAGAACAAGGGCACTTTGCACCGCGCATGCCCTCATTCCATACAGTGCCAGTAAACACTACCCAGAACACCTCAGCTCAGACTTGAGATTAGGTTATGAATTTCAGTGTATTTACTGTAAGCACAAAGGTTTCTGCTCTTATAGTAACTTACTGGTGTAATTATGGGGATAAAGTTTTAATGTTTTCCTCAGCATGTATCACATTCGTATTGTCTCATCTTTGTATTGTATTCTGTTAGAATGTTCGATTGTAAAAACTGCCATTTAAAGGCTGAGAAGATTGCTCATCAATAAAGTGCTTGCCTTATAAGCAGGAGAATATAAGCGCAAAGGCATATTTATTAAAAAGCTAGACGTGGCGGTATTTGCTTGTAATCCCAGTACATGGGAGGTAGAGACAGGATCTCACTGGCCAGCCTGTCTTGCCTATTTGGTGAGTTCCAGACCACAGAGAAACCTAATAGGGAAACAAAACGAGGGGGTGTGCTTGATGACACCCACATTTGTACTTTGACCTCCACAGGCACATGCATGTGCATTGGCGCACGCGCGCATGCGCAGACACACACACACACACACACACACACACACATTCCTGTTTGAGTTACTGCCTTGAATTCACAACAAATCATTAAATGAATTTTGGCTTGTGATTAGGACAGAATGTCTAGCAGTTCCTGAAACGGCTCTAAGCATACTTCTGCATTTTTTGTACAATGTATTCATGAGGAGTGGTATTCTTAGTATTGACAATTATAAAATCAAAATATTGATCAGCTCTAAAAATGTTGCAGAGAGGCTGGGGAGATGGTTGATGGTTAAAGTCCTCACCACAGAAGTGCAAGGACCAGATATCTACAGATATCTCAGGTGGCTGAGGCAGCCTCTGGACTTCCAGCTCTGGAAGGTGGGTCCCTAGAGCAAATGGCTGCCAGAGGAGCTATGTCTCTGAGCTTTAGGAATGATTGACAGACCCAGCCCTAACAAGTAAGGTGGACGAGCTATGGAGGGTGATTCTTACCATCAACCTAGAGCTTCCACATACGCACACATGTGCACGCACACACAATTGCAAGCACATATAAATGTGTAATTGCACAAGTGTGCCCCTACAAATGCAAAAGCCTTCATACACATACGTGCATACCATATACATGAAAACATAGAAAAAATAGAATTAAAAATTTTGACAGTTTTCTGTCCTGCAGTATTCAGCCAAGATTTCATACTTTATGTAAAAATAAATAAGCACTAGTAAGCAAACTTTCTTTCATCATTAATAAACAATAAAGTTATATTTATACCAGAGAATTGTTTGAAAGTAAATTTCTTTAAGAGCTATTGCCAGTAAATTTTTGATTTGCATACTCATTTTATACACCCACTTTCCCAAGGCTTTCTTAAAAAATTCTCAAAATCTTCTAAAAAAGGAGTTGTGAACAGAAAAAGTTTAAGATCTGTAGGCCTTCTCATATATTGTTATAAGGGTACAAATCAAACCAAAGTTGTGAGATACACTGTGAATGTGTCTCAAATGTTTTAAATGTATATATTTTTATCACATTGGTTCAACCGACAGTTTTCTCCTAAGGCAATACTTGAAATATGTCAAATAACTTGAATTTAGCAGTTAATAAGATGTCTTTCACAATAGCACAAGAGTAGATCTAGATGTTCATCAACAAGGGATGGCTTAGTTAACTTATGGTAATCCATAAAAGAGAAATTATATTCATAACAGGACACAAAGCACATTATAAGGATATCATTTTGCTATACTTTGGGGGAAGGATAAAAAGTATACAGAAGTAAGTCTGGAGGGATAAATAAGCTTGAGCTTAAGGACCAATGCCTGTTTTGGGTTTTTCCCTTTGTGTGTGTTTTTTATTTTAATATTTTTTAATTGATCTTCAGTGAATACATGTTTTATGGGTTTTAGTGAAAAGTAAACTTGCTTTTGAGTTCGGGTTTTGCTATCTTCTGGGCCAACCCTAAACTCCTGGTCCTAAGCAATCCCCCTGCCTCAGCCTCCCAAAGTAGCTGCCCTATCACTGTGCCCCACTAAAGCATTTAAGCATTTTTGACTAGATGTTTCTGTTCCCTGTATGACGAATGAGAAAATGAGAACAGTTTCCGATTTGAAAGGGATTCTCCCTCCAAGTGAGTGTAAACTCCTGCCCTGCCTGGCATCAGAATGTTCACAACAAACTATGAGTCTTGTCCCTCTGTATTAATGTCCACAGAATACAAGGCCTTAGATCTATGCCAGGGGCTTCACTGGAAGGTATTGTTGCTAATGCTTGGCAGATGCTTACCCCAGAGCAATGATGTTTGAAGTGCACAGGTCAATTGGCTTGCAGCTCTTGCAGATGAGTTCAGGCTACTGTAACTGCACACTGAAAGATCCTAAGAAAATGTAACAGGCCTCAAAGACCCTGAAACTGGAAAGAGATTTCATTATTAGTAGAAAGCCTTTACATAGCTAAACATAATAGCCTGAACATTT